>OZ059784.1:14983335-15340085 GCA_964057025.1 Standfussiana lucernea
ACGACCTACTATTTTTTTACTGTAATACACGGAATTTTAAATTAAATCACATCGTCGTTTATATAACAGCTACCTACTGAACATGACTGAACGGATCTGATTACCTACTTGAATCAGAGCATTGTTTGTTTAAACAATTAAGTACCTAAGAAGCGAGATCTCTATGTCTTATTATAAATAATACCCTTGTGGCATAGGAATTATGGTTTCTCGAATTTACGATAACTATCTAGGTTCATTTACGGTAGCTTAGGCAATTTGAAATACATACCTATGTCCTCCGATTCCATCGGAACAGCTATCAATAAAATACAAAACATTATTTCAAATCAAAAATATTTATTTGAGGGTAAATATAATTTCGGCACAAAAGATAGTAAAAAATATCTTTCGTGCATTTAGCCATAAAAATTAAATGCAAACATTAATAAAGAAGATGCTATTAATTTGGACCCTGTTCCCGATATTGGACCCTGTTCCCGATACCGGTGGGCTACTATTTTTTATATTTTTTATTTTGAATTTTAAGAAAAATAAATTAAGGAAATAATAAGATGCTAATTTCAATACACTAAAATTAAATTATTAAGTAACATTTGACTTGTAACAAATAAACATCAAAATCATTACCTATACTTAACTGATCATTACCTGTACTTTTTCATATCAGGGGGTGTTACCGAGGGGTATCGTGTATTACCTAGTAGGTAGGAACTAACTGGGTTGTGGAGCTCTAATAGGTACTCGCTCCATATAAAATACAGGTCAGCTGCATCGGGTTATACTGGAATACTGGAACTCTGGAAGCCGACTCCAACATAGTTGGGAAAAGGCTAGGCATATAGTAAATATGATCTATTGTTTTTAGAATAGTGAGCGCGAAGAAATACCTAACTAAAGTAATTAAGTATATTTATAAGATTGAATGGAGACTAGGATCGCTGTGTGGAATTGGGGGTTTATTCCAGAAATCCCCACCGACAAATCCCCACCAGTGGGGATCGTTATTTTTTTTTCCAGAAATCCCCACTAGCACTAGTTATATAAACTCAGTCTAGTGGGGATTTCTGGAAAAAAAGTACCAATCCCCACCAGGTATTGTTTCTAAATTATTAAACAAAAATTAATAAATTATTATAATCAACTTTCATTGTATATTGTTTGCATTGAAACGAAAATCATAAATATTTACAATTAATAAGATTCAAACCAAAGTTATTTAAACATTATAGGATCACATAAATCGCGATTGTGAATTTATCTCATTCTTTCCAAAAAAAGTGGCACTGTAATGCTGCCATGCATTAACTCTTGTTGAGCATCTAAGATGAACTGGTCTTTTTCTTTGCTTCTTTGTGATCGCGGGTTCCGACGGTGACTTTCGTTAGCACTTCTTTCATAAAACACGCAACTGTTAAACTAGCAATAAAAAATTACCACTAGAACTATGCATTAAAATCTATTCTCATTTTTAGTGGTGTATATTGTTTATCTCTGGATGCATATTGCATTTATGATAAACCAGATTTCCGGTGACTGAAGTTTTTCAATATTTACTGTGCATATAATTTTATAATTAACTCTGAAATAATTGAATTGCATTTTTTTTTAATAATTTAGAAACGACAACACCTGGTGGGGATTGTTACTTATTTTTCCAAAAATCCCCACTAGACTGAGTTTATATAACTAGTGGGGATTTCTGGAAAAAAAAATAACGATCCCCACTGGTGGGAATTAGTCGGTGGGGATTTCTGGAATAAATCGAATTGGGGTATCTCACCAAACAGTGAAGTGAACAGATTCACAAATCTTGGAAGACCTAGGGTTGTGACCGGTCTTGTGTAAGGTTTAGGTAAGTGCCCTGCCAACCTACTTTCGGAATGCCGTAACAATAATAATTTAAGGGTTACGTTCAGCTGTATTGCGATGTTCGGTTGTGCACATAGGTGCTAAGAGTGTGTGTTGTGATTCGCGTCCAATTGTACTTATGTAGGTATACTCATTTAAATTCAAACTCAAACTCAAAGCATTTATTTCAATTAGACCATTGAATTGCAGTATTATAATCATACGTCTCAGCCTTCTGGGCACTTTTCCCGTTGACAGCGATGTGGACGAATTTTTGACGCAATCATTTAATTATACATATTTTTATTCTTATTTTAGATCTAATATTAGTTTGTCAATAATGTACATATTTTGATGATTTAATAAAAAGATATTCAACTACATTAGACCATTACGGACATTTATGAATGTCAAACGCAATAAAAAGTGAAACTACAGTCCAGTCACAGGCATAATAACTTGTGAAAGCACTGTAGTTGCCCATTCGAAAGCGTAGATCTCTATGGAGACGAATGGGTATGAAACTCCATGGACACAATTATCCTACCTTTTTAACCGACTTCAAAAAAAGGAGGAGGTTCTGAATACAGTTGTATTTTTTTTTTGTTTGTTACCTCATATCTTTGTCATTTATGAACCGATTGAAAAGATTCTTCTTTTATCTGAAAGGATATAGGTACTTCCCGATTGGTCTCATAGAAATTTTATCAAAATCGGTTTGGTACTTTGGTTTTTAAATCAAAATATCTGGTAAACAAATGTTATCCAAGTAAAACAAATTGCGAAATTGATACTTGATAAGGTTTTGTGTGTGATACGATAGATAAAAAGGGTAAAATAAAAACTTTGTTGCAAAAAAATAACCGACTTCCAAAAAAAATTGAAAGTAACTTTACTTTCGGACGTCGATGGTAAAACAGTCAATGAAATAAACAGTAGTCACCGACTTCCGAAAGTAAAGTTATTTTCCATTTTATTGGCGTTTTTTTTGGAAGTCGTTTATTTTTATTATAAACAATTTTGTAACTATCATTACCTAAGTTTGGTAGCTTACGAAGACAACAGCACCCGGTAGGTAAACATGAGAGTGGGCAATATGGAAGCACAGAATGAAAGTGAGGATGCTTTGTGATTGCGAAGAATTTATTCACAGTCGCAGCAGGGCACACAGCCCGACACAGTCATAGGTCAGAGCAATCATACAAGCTGAATGAATTACATACTTATTTTGTTGATCTTAAATCTGCTCTTGACTCACGACATCTTTATATTAGGTGTGGAATAATCAAAAAGATCTATAAAAATACTGCTTAATTATATTCCTTGTTGCGAAGGTTGGTAGCAAAAACGAGCGAGCGAAGGAAACCCAAGAATTCACGCATCCCCTCGTTACGTTAGGTAAGTAGGAGCCAAGCGTGTAGAACGTTCACAGTAGAGTAACTACATTAATACACACTTTTCTTAAGGTGATGTAAAACGGGCTATTCTGCGTTCCCTAGTATTTCTGTATGAATGGATAAAAGAAAACCGAACCTACCCTGAACTTTTCTCAAAAACTCGACAAAGCCCATCTGTTGGCTTTACTTTGTACGAGATGTTCAAACCAATCTGCAAAAGAAAACTTCGAGCTGGCTTTACTCGTTCTTATATCTTGACGTTTGTAGACAAAATAACCATCTAGGCACCTACTTAGATTTCTGTATGTACACAAAACGGTGCGATATAATATTTTTTGACTTCACCCCCATGATGAAGTCTACGCCCCTGAATAGCTTAGGTAATTAATGTGGAGTTAGAGAGTCACCTCTCTGATATACAACGCTTCCTGATATAAATAAACATACCGATACCCATGCACATCCCTCCTTGATCATGGATTGCGACTTCAGCTGGACATAGCTATATGTTTATGGGTAGGTAGAAATCATCTAGGTTACTAATAAATAAGAATGCCAAATTCCTGATAAGTTCGTTTTTCGATTTTTTTCAGGAGGCATTGTACCAACTTAGATCGGGTCAAAATAAAACTAAATGTCGCAAATCGCTTAGGTTATATTGTGTAAGATTCATAAATTAACAGGCATGACATTTGTTGACAGAACATCGTTATTTCTGCCTTGATGCAATTTATGCTTACTTTTTTTAACTTTTTGTTTTCCCAAACAATTGTGTCTTATTTGGAAAGTTACATGCTTATTCCAGGTTCTTTTAATTTTGTTTTTTATTGTCTCGCCTATTTTGACTTAAGTCGGAGGATCAGGATTAAGTCCACATTTGTTCCAGATTTAGGAGTATGTAGGTCCATAAAGTTATAGGAGTTTATGTCATAATGTACTGATATTTTATCGATATTCACGTTTTGATAAAAATTATTAAGTAACTAGGCAAGAAGATAGCTATTAGATAGTAGATATAGGTAATAGGATAAGAGGAGCTTGTGGCTAAATAATAACAGCCCCACGGGTCGATCTTCATGATAAAGCCTAGGCCTGTCCGTGGATGGGTGACCATCTATTAGATACAGACTTTCCTCCGTGCCTCAGAAAGCTAGTTAAGCCGTTGATCCCGGCTGTCAATTGTAGATCTTTGACGGTCAGCACAGCAATCTATATACTCTATACAGCACAGGTTGTCAGTGGCCCGAAAATTTGACAGCCAGAGCCAAGGGATATTGTATTTTCCTGTACTAACTGGGTTGTGGACACTTGTGGAGGTCAGGTAGGCAGCTCCAAGCAAGATTTAATCATGATTGAGAGTTAAGTCCTAATTTTTACTAGTCATTTAGTCGTTATTCATCAATCATAACTAGATGACTATGCTTCTGATCAATTGATGAAAAGTCCGAGGCACGGACTCCCGTGTAGAAAAAGCACCTGCAGTTGGCCGTACCTTCCCAAATAAACATCTCGTAAACCCACCTTAGGGAACATTCAAACATTGGTTGATATATAGCAATAGGTACATAAAACTTTCAATATAAATAAAAGAAAAACATTTCACATACGTGACACAATGGGCGGTCTTATCGCTAAAAGCAATCTTTTCTAGACAACCTTTGGGTGAATAGGGAAGAGGAAGAAAGGTAGTGCTTTTCAAGGCAAGGCATTCCATAGTCGTACTGCTTAGACTGTAAACTGGTAGAATGCATTGGCAATTGGCATCTCTTGTTTGAAGGTTTCCGATGACCTCAGGTATCTAATTATGTGTGTCATGAAGAATTAAATTAAACAGAATACTGTAGAAACAAGATATGAGAATTCCGGCGAAGACGCATGGGTAGCCACTTGAGCGTTATACTAAATTGTGATCATATTTGCGCAGGCCAAATATAAATTTTATGCAAAAGTTAAGAAGTCGCTCAAGTTTATCTAGTTGTACCACAATGAGATCAATATAACTGACATCAGCGTAATCAAGGATGGCCCGATGGGAAGTAAAAGGTATTGTCGAAAGAGCAGTTTTAGTGGCGGTTGGAAGAAAGTTCGCTTGGCAGATGCAAACATATTGAGGCTTACGTTTTACGCTGGGGACCCTAAAAAAAATGTTGGTCGATCCAAACTACAACATTTTTAACTTCTTCGCTTAGTAGAATAGCGGTCCCGCTGAATTAAACCCTGGGGTAGCTGCTGGCCTAAAGCCAGTAGTGCTAAAACCAGCACTAATCGGAGTCTTCAGTATTAGCGGGGATGGCTGACTTTGCGTCACGCCTCGTGTCGGAAATACGCATGTGTAGTACTCCTCCAGGATTGGCTGGATAGCCCCCACTGTCCAGTGACCTTCACGGGGCGACTCCAGCCTCACCCTCCATATCCTCAGGGTTTGAAATTGGGCCTCCCTACACCACCTCGTGATCAACTCAGGCGGCGGGCGTCTGCCACTCTCAACCTGCAGGTCCGCGCAAATCGTACGATCCTAACCTTTTTTTTCACCTAGTGGAAATCCTCAATGGACTCACACTCGGCCAGCGTATGCCGCGCCGTGTCCTCCAGACAGTGGACGCAGTGATGGCATCGATCATCCGGCTGCTTGCTTATGCAACACAGGTACTTCCCGAAGCAGCACCTGTGTCGCCCGGAACGTCAGGGAGCCGTGTTTCCCGAGCCAGTCGTCCAGTACTGGCCGGATTGCCTCGAGGCGATAGCGATAGCCTCTCCCGCCACTCCGCCTATGCCGCCACCATGACCTGTCGGAGCTGAGACCTGTGCAGCGTTATCTGTCGCTGCACCAGCCTTTCGCCCCGATCCTTGACCTCCTTGCCACTGATGTAGTGTCGCGAGAGTCTTCGATCCAGCCAGTACACAAACTGCCTCGTAGGAGATTGTGCGATATTCCCGTATGACCTTGAGGGCCATCGCTCTCTGCGGTCTGCGCAGAATTGCGCCTCCGCGTATATGTATAACCACCTGCAGGCGGTGCTCGGGCCCCCCAGATTGGGAAGCAGTGTTGACAGCGCGCCCGCCGAACCTAAATGAAAACCTAAACTGAGTAACGGTGGAGAAGGACTGCGTCCTTCATTGTCCCCGTCAATCTCGTAATCCTATCATCGAAGAGTTGCGGTCACATCTTACAGCTTCGATCGGGACTGAGGGTCTTGGCTTAACCGTCCGGACTACGAGAGAAAACCTCTATAAAAAGTTAGATACCTCGAACTCAAGCAGCGGCGTACCGTGAGGTGGATGTATGACTGACGTGTGTTCCTATGGAACAATCACTCTTTTAGTGCGACTTCCGCCAGGGTACCAGCCAACCCCCTGGTGGGTTATTGATGACTTATCCGGGTATGGGGGCATTGCCCGGATTGATTGTTTATTTATTTCCCCTTTTCTCGTGAGAATAAGATGGAAATAAACAAAAATAAAAAAAGTTGAGAAGGCGGGTGCAGTGTCAGGTTCTGGCGCTGTGTCACTGAGGACGGGAGCAGAGGCTCTAACAGAACCGTGCGTGGTTCTAGAGAGGATTAGTATGTTGTCGGAGTCCGACAACACACTAATCCTCTCACACTGCAGACAGACAGACTCACAGACTGCAGACATACAGACAAAAATTCCAAAAATAGTAGAAATGGGTTCTGTTTGTTATCCTGTGTTAACACCCCTACTATTTTTTTTCTAAATATTTTCAATGTACAGAAACGCCACGTCTACAGATTTATTATATGCATAGAAGATAGATAGACATAGATATACAATATGTTTAGCTAGGTAGGTATGTCCCTACGTACACATTAATAACTTCTATTTAATTTCAAACAAGATAGGTGCATAGGTAATTGCCGAGATACATCTAGGTAGATAACAATAAAATTATGAGAATAAAACTTGGTTAGGCGCGAATTTCGTAGTTTTTCGGGGTTGTGCATATTATTTAAATGGAAAAGCCTAACTATCAAGCTAGGTAAGCCGAAGTTAAATAAATCTACTCACGGGAGCTCTTCGAAGGACAGGCGCCCATGGGAAGGCCTTATAAGTTGGCCATGGCTAAATTACGTCCACGAGACCTGGGACTTCACAGTCACTATAGATCCAAGTCTGCTGGAGAGAATCGTTAACACGCTCTTTCCAGTAGTTAGGAACAGTTCTTTGCCACTATTGTCGTCTGTAAACTGATCCGACGAGTTGGGGGTGATTGAAGGTGAGATGGACTGTGATGGCTTGCCATTACACATTTGGGGGCTCGTAAAACCTAGCCAGGCCTGGATTGTATCCTGGCTGGGCTTGGGTTTGACTTCAGATGCTCTGGGGGACCGATTAAGACGATTGTTGAGAAGCTGCTTCCGTGCAGGCATGTTCCCCTCCGGCTGAAAGAAGGTTAACTCACAGTCTGTCTCTGGACACCGACCCATGCCTGCTCGACGAGGTTTCCAAACTATTCGAAAGAACACACTTAGGTCGTTGGCCATCTGTCGCGCGTTGGTCCCGATCTCACTGGTTACCGGTATGGCTTCCGGCGGCAGCTGCGTTCTAACGTGGATGCGATCCTATGCGTCTGCTCGCTATCGCAACAGGTAATGTCGCGGGGTGGAGTTGGCCGAGGTTTGGATGTCATCAAAGCCTTTAACTCTGTCCTGCACACATTCGCTATTGTCGATTGGGACGGTAGCGTTCATCGCAGGGAAATTGCGTGCGAGGTTTTAGGGCACTCCTAAGGAACCTCGCTTACGATCGATGGGTCCTGCGTGTTGACCTTCCCGTTGGCGATAATGTCGTTTGCTATGCGGACGTTAGCCCTCTAGTATTAGCCAGCTGGGACACTTCTCGCTATATTTAGGTACAGTCTCCCCAGGGATGTGCCCTAAAAGGCGCTGCACGTGGGGATTCCGAACAGTTCTTGTAAAAGAAAACGGTGCCTCTTTCCATGCGCGGCTTGTGATTGTGACCATCGGGGTAGTTTTAGTGAGCCAAAGAACCGGTCCAGCAGTATCACATCCTAAAATAATAAATAGCTGGTACCTTCTTTTTTTCCGGAGCGAAATCTTAAAAGGCGACCGGTCTTTAGGTATATTACAGGGGGGTGGGATTTTTACCTCACTTAAACCACCCCGGTGGACACCGACTGCACATGGGAAGAAGCACCGTTTCCTCCTAAGATCACTTCTTTTTTTTTACTTTTTAGCTAGTCAAAAACAGGACTGTTTTGAAGCCTGTGTCTGTGGCGTCTCGATTCTTTTTCAGGAATGGAACGATTTAAATGAAATTTATAAATTTACAGACCAATGGAACCCTAAAAATTAAACATTATCTGACACTACTGCCAATTTTATTTGACCTTTGATCAGAAAATCGGTGATGAACTGCGTGTACCTATGCTGTGTATGCGGTCAGGGTTCCGGCTAGGGTCACCGCTATTTTGCGTAGATACACCTACACTATAGCTACCCTGAAATATTTACCTACTCTCATTACAATGACTCAAAATGTTTTGATAAAGTTGATTCACCGTAAGCCTTCTGTAACATTTTCAAGGACTCCTAACACGAAATTCAATTGGCGATGCAAAATTTAAGACAAACTCTTTGTTAGATGTTTTAGTCCATTATGAAATTCGCAATACACACTAGATAATAATTATGATCTAACTAAAAACAGCATTGTATTTAATCTAATTAACAGATGCAACTCAAACTCCGCGCCAAAATGGAAAACTAATAAATAATTTGGAACCATAAAAAAATCGTCCATTCCCGATAGTTTTTTTGACTGAATGTACTCTTCCACAATTTTAATTGTTTGTTAAAAATTAAAAACAATGTTTATAAATAATTCAATAAATTTATTTACCTACTATATTCGTACATAGCTCATTAGTAGAGATCGGATATTCGGATGCATATTTACCTAAGTTTGAGTGTTGATTATTATGGAGCGCGCGTCAGTACGGGAAAAGACCCTGAGAAGAAAGAGAGAGAGAGAGAGAGAGAGAGAGAGAGAGAAGAATTTTAAGCAGTTATAGCCTAGTGGTGAGACCTTGGACTGCCAAGTCATAGGTCTCGAGTTCGAACCCAAGACACGCACCTCTGTTTTTCAGAATCATGTGTATAATTATCACTTGCTACGGTGAAGGAAAACATCAACAACAAAACAACAACTCTGACACCAGGTTAGGCACTAACCACAAGATAAAGAAAGAAAGCAGTAAAATTTGAATTCAAATACATACTTGTAGTATTTTTTTACTGGTTATTTTCAAAAAAAAACATACCAAGTTTTAAAAAGATTATAACTATTCATTATGCTTTTGAGTACTACATTTTATACACACAGAGGAATTATGATATTCCGCGATCCCGTGATAATAATTGGCATTTAAAGAAGCCGCTTGCTTCCATTTTTTTGTACCCTTTGCCGGGAAAAAAATGTACTTTAGGTAAATATGCATCCGAATATTCGATCCCTACTCATTAGACATAACAAATGACAGAAATTATTAATCAATCATTTACCTATTTACTTACATTATTTCGTATAATATATTGCTAATATGCATTCTAGTAAAATATTCTAGCTAAGGCAACTCTTATAATCAGCTAGCTTCTAAGGGGGCTCTAAGGAGAACATGATTAGGGAAGTAAACAAATTTAATGTGTTACGAGAGATAATAAGTAGGTAGTGTAAAATATTGTAAGAACTTAATAGTTATTATGAATATGAACAACTTTTACTAAGGGACCAACTGTGAAATATCGAAAATTTTTAACAACGGTCCTATTTATTTATATCCCATGTGTTTCTCTCAAATTGACAACATTATAGAACAGATGATTCTTTCTTCACAATGTCAGGGTTGGTCCAATAAATAAAGTTGTTCATGGTGACAACTTTCATGTTTAGGACACACGATAACTAAAGTTGTATAATAAGGCGATGAATGAGTATATTCTTTTGTATGTATTTATTTAGGTACTTTTTTGTATGTTTGTTGGCTTATATTTGTTTAAATTGTACCTTGGCCGCTCTGAACTATACAACGGAACAAGCCTTGTAGTCAATAACACTGTATAAGGGCAATGCACTCACGAAAAGCACACATTAAGGCACCGGGCAGGCATAAAGGCAGTGGGAGACATTTGGGTACTGGCCACGCGCTCACTTGACCATCTCTCCAGACGGAACGGACAAACCGTTTTAAACTGGTTTATTTGCAACTATACTCCAGACTGAGGTCCAGATCAAAGCGGCCAACAAGCCGTATGTATATATAATAATGTACATATTGTCCTATAAAAATCGTTATAAATTTATTATTTTCCTCGCTGCTTGTGCAAAAATAAATCTACATGTAATTCTATGTAATAAATTGGAGTTTGAGATGTGTGCAGGCTAATTATTTTAATAATATTATTTTCAGGCTGTACCTACATACTGTAACTCTTTTATAACCTACATTAACAATCTAAGTACTATGTTAATAATTAGTAATTTGATCGTCCCAAGGCTGATTATGAATATGTCTTAGCTATTATTTCGGTGTAAGTGTCACTTGTGAAATTGAACTCAGCATGACATAATTATAAACTTCGTGACGTCACGGTAATGCCCTTTTAATATTGTTTTAGAAGAAACAATTTAGGGAACTTTCAAACACAATGTAACCAACTAAATTAAGGACTTGATTTCCGTGAGCAATTGCATCTAAATCAGGTACTTGTCTATACCATCAGTTATGAAGTTTCTGTCCTCAATAGCTTTAATGATAAAAGTAAACTTATTGCTTACAAAGTCCCTAACACTTAGATTATGATTGATTAACTCAAAAAAACCAAACACTTGAATGTACTTGAACCTAAAAGACACCCAGAAACCATAAGATAGTTATTTAATATAAGATAAAATGCCATAACAAATAATTTCTCAGATAGCAGGATTAAAAAAAAATAACATTTAATTTTCGTTAGTCAACCGAAAGAGTTAACAACTGACTTGACTTTACAGGTGACACAAAAATGTATCAATGTTTTTGAGGATATTATCACTATTAAATTAACTACAGAAATTATAAGTAATCTATAAAATTTATAATATTTAGCTATTATCCATTACATAATACAAGTATAATCACAGAAAACTGTGATTACAATGAATAAATAGAATATCTCAATAATTATTTTATATATTATGTAGACAATGTATTCAGCATGCGCTCATGATTCGTATATTTGCAAAAGTACTAAATTACATTATTACTGTCTGAATTATAATTAACAATGTGTAAAATTTATTACTATTTTTAAGTTCTATAAATAGAATATATTTCAATTCAATAATTATGTGCATTTACCACACATAGAAAAACGAACTATTCAATAATTGCAGTTATCTTATATAATGGCAGTAAAACATTGGAACAGTCAATTATAACAACAATATGTATAATTATAACATATAAGACGGTGATAACATGTAAGACAACATGTAAGACGGTGATATTACATATCTTTTTGGTTACACCACCATCTTGGACATATGAAAAAGTTATACACATCAAGTATGCAGCCCAATGCATATAAGTACCTACATAGTGCACTATCATGTTCAAACTAGTAAAAAATATAATTATTTGTTCTTTCTACAAATATGAATAGGTAAAGATAAATGTTACTTAAATATGTGATAGAAAAACACTAAAATTTGGAAGCCGCTACTTGTAAATAAATTATGCATCCAAAAGAAATGACATTCTATTGCACTCTCATAAGCAGCTTAATATGGTATTTACTACACAAGGAACGAAGGAGGCAGGAGTAAAAATGTTGAAAACTAACTGCAGATATAATACAAGAAAAACGATATATAAAAAGGTGATTTCATAAAAGATAGCATCTGATAAATAATAATTGTACTGACATTAAAAAATATATAAATATTTGTATATCAGTCTAGTAACATGTATTGCAACAAGGTGCCTTACCAGATAGCAAGCAATTCTTTGATGGATATCAATTATTCTACTAATTAATTAGCCATGTCATTTGAATGAGAATTACTGAGCATTTACATATAGCTGTTTTATAAATGAAATTAGTATTACTGTTGATATCTTTTCATCTTTCTTTCCATTTTTTTCTTTTTCTTTTCATCTTGTTCCGTGTCTTGAGGCGCCTCTTGGAAGAACCAGGGGCCGAGCACATTGACCCATAGCAGCCAGAATGCCCGTGCTGGTAGGAGCAGTAGCAACAGCCAGAAGTAGTTAGATATTGCCGCGAGAACGTGTGTTATCGATGCTAATATCACAATGTCTTTCACATGCCTGAAAAATAAACATTGCACTTTGTAATCCATGTAATTCAATAAACTGCAACATTATTTAGTTGAATATAAGAGATGTAGTGTTTGCTACAGTTGTTTTGTTACTATTTAGTTTTGCATTTGCTGTGCTATCTATTTAATCGCACTAGCTGTATCTATCACAACATTTTTGTGTACCAAAGGTATTTTACAAGAAAAATATTGTTTTCAATTAATTGTGATTAAGTCTTTTTTGAATTAGTATTTATAAAATTGGAGGATTTAAATATGAGAAAGAAATACACCCACAAATTATACATTATTACATTATACACGGTCATATGGTGAACTCGATCAAGTGAATATGAACAAAATGTGCACGTGTTCACCAATATGTTTCCAATATGTTTGTGCAGCCATAGAAGCAGTGAACTCGCATCAGCGTACACGCACTCGCTGTTTGTACACTCAGTTTAGTAGTCTAGAAGACTAAAGGTTGGTCTACTAAACTCATCTGCTTACTGAAAAATATTCTTTAGCAAGTTTTAATACATGTTGTCTGATAAAATATTATTGTGATTAATCTAATACGATAAAGCTGAAGAGTTCATTGGTTTGAATGCACTATCTCTGGAACTATCAATCGGTTTAAAACTACTCTTCTCTTCTTCTCTTTTAATAGCCCAGTTATTGAGGAAGGTTAAAGGCTATTTACCATCACACTGTAACGTGTTTTTTAAACCGCTACATGCTTTTCACATTTTAGTCGATTTCGGAACGATTTTTATACTGTCTTTTATTGGCATCGGTTTAGTTCGGCAACTGTCATTTTTTGACGTTTCACTTTACGATCTGATTTCGTCATCGCGGCATTTATCTCGCCAATTTAATTTTACAAATCCGGTATAATCACGGATATTTTTAGGCCAAATGATGCCATAATCGCTGCCTTAAACACCCAGGACGAGGTGTTCAGAAGGAGGGATCCTTAATTTCTTCGGTAAGATTTGTTTCTACCAGACCAATATGTGGTCATCATTTTAGGTTGGTTCGTGTTTTAAGTCGAATTGATGTTTCAGGATTTCAATATTGGACGATGCTCTAGTGTGATTGTCACCTACTTTGGATTTATCGGTGCACACGGGAAAAGTCATTTATTAACGGAAAAACGGTAAGTTCCTTCTTGGGACGCCATGCTCCCCACGTGTTGAAATTCTAATAGACTTGTGTATTAACTCTTTAAAATTTTGTTACAGCCCTGCTGTGGCGTTTTTCGTTTTTTTTTTTCTCTTTCTTTCGTATGATTATAATTTTCCATTTCATGGATTCTGGATTCTCTCATCTTCGACGCCGAAATCTTGAGGTCTAATTTAACATTTTTTTAGCCAGACATCTGGCCCAAACTTAATTTACTTTCTTCACATAAAGATGCAACAATAATGATAACCTCAAATTAGTAATTTAATATTTAAAGTAAAAAGGAAGCTACTGACGTAATAAATAAGGTATTAACAAAGGTATTTCCATTGTTTCTATTATCCTAGTTTAGTCACCCCCAGCAGATTAAAAGTTCGACTCTACGAATTGTTCTATCTGGCAAGTATTTTTTAAATGTAGTGTGCGTCTCCAAGGCGCCCGAAATTCTTTTATTGTTACACATACATCTTTTTTTTTATTTTTAATAGGAGAACACACACACACTCACACATTCTTTTTCGCTCTTGTATGATTTCTTACATAGGATCTTACACTTGATCCCACACACACCCCGGGTATGTTGCAACACTATTCCACTCTTTGGAGCCGAGCAAAAATAGCAACGGGTGAAACTGCATGACACAGCTAGTATTAAAATATATGCTACAACATAGCTTGAGTATACTTACTCGCCCATGCCACCTTCCATATTCAAATCAAGACCAGGGTCAATAAGTTGATTGTTTTCTGTATATGTAGGCCGACTGATGTATCTCATCATTTGGTAGCATCCTATGTATATTGATAGAACAAGAATGTTTAGGAACTGAAAAAGAAATGAAAAGAATGTTATGTGTGTATAACTAAATAATACTGGACTTGTGCAGCATTGGATAGTTTATGAGGCATTTAACTTACAATAATTCCAGTGGCTAAGTTGTCCCAATAAAATCCAAGGGAGACAACTGCATAACCTCCACTTGCTCCAAGTGCCATCATGCGGTAAAAGCTAATAGTTGACACATTCTCCATCAAGATCTGTTTAGCACCTTTGGTGGGGGCTTTCCCTTTTGGAGGCTGTAATAGAAATTGTTTATAATTAATTAATATATTGACGGTCCCTATGTACAAAGCGAAATGTCTTAACATGAGAGTTTAGACACATTGCTATGTACGTAGGTACCATCAATATGTTTATGGACATCTTTGACAGTCGTTATAGTACAGTACAGCTACAGGTGGTCCACTGACTCTCCTATAAAATACTGGTATTTAGCTGTATCCAGTCAGACAGTGAAGGTGACCGCGATATAGTTAGGAAAAGGCTAGGCGGATGATGATATTTATGACAATGTAATGCTTGGTACTTATTGTCAATCTTATTCTGTCAGCGTTGTGTCCTTTGGTTCTTGTCAGATAATTTTTCCATAATGTGAGTGAAGTTCTGCGAAAATGTACCGCACACCAACATTTCTCCCATTTTCCGAAGTAATTGATTTTGGATAGGAAATGCTGCTTAATTGTAAATCTGTTCCAAGCGTATGTTTAGGATGTGTATGAGACTGATCTTACATAATAGTAAAATCAGTCTCATACACATCAAGAAGAGACCAAACTTAGAATGATGGATCAGTTTGACATAATATATGTAACTGAATTAATAAAGGAGTTTAGGTTGGCTTATTTTTATATTATGGCAGAACTACGTAGAGTTATTATTGTTTTCAAGAGATCACTCATTTGTTGAATGTCCCAAAAATGTATGTGTTGTCAGAAAATGTATAATAATATTCAGTTTACTTTCAGCAAAAATATTCTGAATATTTTCCTATAAGGCCCAATGGCAGTCTATTCTACCATTAACATCTTAGGTTGCAATTTCGTAGTAGTAAATAATCGAATGGCACCTCATAGTTTCATTAGTGAGATTTCTGTTTCAAGTGTGGGTAGGTTATTTGATACAATGGATTCTTATTATGTGTGATACAAGTATGTGTTTTTAAAATGACCGCATCGGAATAAGTGTGTTCACTGAATAATTAAAAGATAATCTATAAAATGTGCTCAATCATCTGAAATTACAATAAATTGCTTACCGGAGGCATTTTTATGTTGTTTCAAACACCGGGAAGCGATATCGATGTTAACTAATTATAAATCTAGTGAAAACTCTCTTCCATTTAATAAATAACAAAAATCATAGACGAATTAGCAAAAGCGTGCCAACAAAGACCGTTTGGTTTCGTCATTTCGTCAGATTCCCCGATGGCCGGACAACGTCGACGATGATGACGTAGAAACTAGAAAACGTCAAACTTGGTTTTTTTTTCATGCTTGGAAGTTGGTCTTTTCACGCTAGGTCCAATTAAAATTTTTACACTTTGTGACAAAAAAAATTGGTAGTTTTTAGTTAATTAATATTAAACTATCTAACAGCCCCATCCCAAATTGAGTCTTAGCAATATTACCAATAATACCAATCATGATATTGAAGGCAAGGAAGTGTTCATTGGTTCATACGCACGTTTTTTCAACTTTTCATTGTAATAATTACCGGCTGAAATACTAGAGGGCGCTAGCAGTACGTTTTGTTCGCGTGGTTCATCATGACCCAGAAAGTTCGATAAAGTGGCAGCTACGCCTAAGGTGTCAGAAATTTTTTGGTTCCCAGGTTCAATCAGGTGAATTTTTAAATCCGAAACTTTATGGAATATTAGCGAAAAATACTCGAAGGAGTCTCGAGCCCGACTTTAATGAAAACTAAAACCACATCTATGGATTTTTGAAAAATCCAATTTTCCTAGCCAGGAATCTAACCCGTTGATTTTCGAAAAAAAACACACAGTATCCATTCGATAGATGATTGTCGCTCTTTTGAGTATTTTTTGATATTCTTCATAGCCTGACTATCCACGACCTAAATAAACTTTAGCTCCGGGTATACAAAATACAAAATAATTTATTGCTTATTAAGTACAAAAGTTTAGTGTTTGGAGTAAGCAAGTAATACTTATCTGTGTTGGGAAGTCCCATTCTTCCATAGCAAAGCAATACAAATTTAACAAACTGGGTATTTACAAAAATGACTCGTTAGACCGAATATGTTTTGAATACCCGGTCACAAACTAGAGTGAGTAAAGTTGGCTTGGAGGACATTGGCTATCTGTGAATAGAAAACAACGTTGCGCAAACGGTGGTCCTCCATGCGAAAGACGTGCCCACATCACCTAAGTTGCGCTGCATAAGTAGAGCCTTCATGCCAGACATTTCGGA
This sequence comes from Standfussiana lucernea, assembly GCA_964057025.1. Taxonomy (NCBI): domain Eukaryota; kingdom Metazoa; phylum Arthropoda; class Insecta; order Lepidoptera; family Noctuidae; genus Standfussiana; species Standfussiana lucernea. The sequence continues at coordinate 15,000,378 of OZ059784.1, forward strand.
AGGGCGCAAAACCCTTGTACTTGGGACAAGGTCCTGCCACTTAAAGTTGAATCGTTCTGAGACACGGTAGATTAAATGTGGCGAGATTTTTGTAATAGGTATCTGCATTGTAGAGAAAACTTGTCTCTGCACCGTATAACAGAACTTTAGACTGCAGCTTCAGATCATGGTATCTCCACGGACACAGACACGACCATTAAGCCAAAATTTGCAGCGGCATTTGAAATGCGTGATGTGAAACGCAATATGGGAAGCGTAGCCTAGGGTGGAGCACGGTTGCCTAGAAGAAACCTATTCACTCGAACTTTGGAGAGATCTAGATTATAATAATCGGGAAACAGAGAAGCCGGAACTGAATTCTTGGCTAAGCCTGGTACTTCTCACAATAAATGTGGAAGCATTGCATTGCATTTGCGCTTTGCTCAGGTCCATGGAACTTCAATCATATTATAACGGCGACGCTTCGCCGTATCTCTGCTCATCTGATGATATAATCGGGATGGGGGGTACTTTTGTTGAGCCGCATACACCATCTCACTCACCTCACTGACATTTTCGGTGAGTTGAGTCGTCTCTTTGCCTACGCTGTGCGAACGGTAGACACAGGCAAAGTGAATCTTCTCTATTTCGTTGTCCACCAGAACCGAAAGAACGGTGAATCTTCGGTCTTCAAATTACGAAGACGGCTTATAACATGTGCTGTTGATTATATACGCTAGAATTTTACCGGCATTAGAAACCAATGATATATCTACTTCGATGTGTATGAACTGCAATCGGAGACATCTCCCTTCCCTTGGTACTTACAGCTTGTAGACCAATGTATCGAATCCTGCGTGTGTGTAGAGCACAGGCAATCAAATGTCAATGTGTCTAAAGTTGGTCCATACCAGGTGCTGTGCAGTTTTTGAGCCGCGTGAGGGATTTCTTAAACTCTTCGAAAGCAAAACAACAAGAATATTGATGTAAGACAGATCAGCGCAGAGTGGACCGGGATTCAAAACATCATTAAAATGCACATTATTACATTAATTGTATCTACTTGTAACTCGGTGTTGTCTGTTTTTGATTGGTATTCAAGCTATAAATATCACCCATGTACACACATGGACTATTTATAGCTGGAATAGCATGGCAGTTTGGTGAGTATCGGCGCAGTGCGCAGTTTAGCAGCTTTCTCCTTCGACCACTTGTCCTTCAGTTCGCGAAGTTTAGATCTTAGTTTCTGTTGCGCTTCCTTGACGCTTCGTGCATCAAGTCATGTCATGTTATTAAAAATAACCAGTTTGATATCAATAGAGTCTTGTTTTCTTGTTTACTGGCACAAATTTGTGCCAGCGGTGCTCTAGAGGTTAATACTTACAATTACGTAATTATTCAAACTCTGATACACTAGTGTACCTTATGGGTAGGGTAGGACCACTAATGTTTCCCCAAAATTCATTTGAGAAATTCCTGATAGAATAACCCAATAACAAATGGACCACGAAACGCAAAGTAGACATGGGGAGTGTGGAGGTTGAGTATGTCCATGAGTATAAATATACACCTCGGCCAAATAGTCTCCTTCCAGGCGAGGCAAGATAAAGAAGTGGCTCGACGCACCGAAAACGCCTGGAAGAGCTATTGGTCGATGAAACACTTCATGAAAGGACCACTTTCACTCTCCCTCAAAAGGAAACTCATGGACACATGCATCCTTCTCACCCTCACCTATGGAGCGCAAACGTGGTCATTAACGAAGCGTCAAAAGTCCGCACTCGGGGTCTGCCAGCGAGCCATGGAGCGAAGTATGCTAGGGGTCAAAATTTCTGACCGTATAAGGAACGGTATACTTCGATCCAAGTCCCAAATCGCAGACGTTTGCAAAACAGCCGCCAAGTTAAAATGGAACTGGGCTGGCCACATATGCCGCATCAAAATTGGGCCAAAGTGGCAACAGATTTAGGGTTCCAAACAACAGAACCCGCCGACGCGGTAGGCCCAGAAGGAGATGGCGTGACGAGCTGGACTCTTGGACGCTGGATTGGGCCCAAATAGCCCAAGATAGAGAAAAATGGAAAGAGTGAAGGGAGGCCTTTGCCCTGCAGTGGGACACATGAGGCTCATAATAATAAATAAACATGGACCTCATGCTCAACAGTCGCGCTTGCGACCACTAGACCCTTAAATATCTATCTAATCTATATTTAATATTATAAAGAGATAAAATTTGATTGTAAGTTTTGTATGTAAGGTAATCTTCGGAACTACTAATCCGGACCCGAACCGGACTGGGTTATTGATGACTTATCTGGGTATGGGGCCATTGCCCGGATTGATTGTTTATTTATTTCCCTTTTTCTCGTGAGAATAAGATGGAAATAAACAAAAATAAAAAAAGTTGAGAAGGCGGGTGCAGTGTCAGGTTCTGGCGCTATGTCACTGAGGACGGGAGCAGAGGCTCTAACAGAACCGTGCGTGGTTCTAGAGAGGATTAGTGTGTTGTCGGAGTCCGACAACACACTAATCCTCTCACACTGCAGACAGACAGACTCACAGACTGCAGACATACAGACAAAATTTCCAAAAATAATAGAAATGGGTTCTGTTTGTTATCCTGTGTTAACACCCCTACTATTTTTTCTAAATATTTTCAATGTACTGAAACGCCACGTCTACAGATTTATTATATGTATAGAAGATATAGAAGATAGATAGATGAAAAAAGTAAAGCCTGATGTGCTATCCACCCTATAGTCATCTGCTAAAACTTTGTCACATGGCCGCCCATCCATCTTCCAGAAGTCATCTAAACAAAGATTAGTGCTACCCGTGCAAAGCCGGGGCGGGGTGCTACTTCCTTACGAGTTATACGCATTACAATCCAATTATAATCCCTTTTTCAGCCGATCCACGTAACTGCAACGGACACACTGATGTCCCTTCTACTATTTCGAGGCTGTGATATATAAAAATAGTACTAGGCTAACATAAGTATGTTGGAGGTTCACCCAAAGGTTCAAGATACCGCTGACCAAGGCTTGGGTAAGTGTGGAGGGTAGCGATAGCGGAGCGGTAAGCGACACAACTTAGTGTGCCGGTACTACTTAATCTATTTTTATAAAATGTAGAAAGCTTGAACTCCTAATCAACTAACCCTGTCCATGAGTATTAAGGTATACTTTCGAAGGCAAACAACAGCGGCAACCACAAAGACAATCGCATCCCAATCGCCCGAGACACCCGTCTGGTCGGAGGTTTCTCTTTTTTCTATGGAGTATTGAGGAACTTTCCACACTGTTCCGCATACTCTTAAACATCCTTCTCAGCAAACTCTTTTCATTGATACCCATTTATCATGGGGGTGCCTAAAAATAACTAGTACGCCATCTTTAGGAGTCCGCATTATTGGATTTAGAATGTCGTCACTTAGCTAACCATGCATTGTCATCCAAACTATGCGTGTATGCAAAATTTTAGTTCAATCGGTTGGGAATACTGTTTTAAAATTTAGTTGTAGTCATTCATAAAGTGATTTTAGCCGTTTATTGTCCAGGCTCGATAGTTTGTTAGGTAGGTATTAGCTTCACTGGTTAGCTAGCTACCTCACACGCATAATGTCAAGAAAGTCTGACTGAAAACAATGTCAACATTTCCGTCTGTCTGTAGTTACAGCTGAAAGTGTCCAGAGGAGGAAGGCGCTAACTACCTTTAATACATAATATAAACAAGTTGTTACGACATACGCAGAGCTGGTACACGTAGTACAGTTGCTAAAAAGGTAACTGCGCAAGTTTACGTGCGCTCGCTCCGAGAGGTCACTTTCTTTGTTACATAAAGTGTAGGTTTGTGTGCGTTACACATATTCATTATTCCAAGTTCAGAATCATAACATGCGTTTATGTAGATAGTTAACTAAGAACGGCGTGCAGTTGTTGATAGCTGAAATCAATTAGGTAGGTACTGATATAATATTTAAGTAGGTGCGAGGGTGGTTTTATCATTTCTAGATTGTCAATAACATAATACAAAGATAGCGCCTAAACATACAACCGAGTTCTTACCCTATAGGATACCCACATTTAGCCATTTTTAATCCTAGAATCCTATCCATATTTTATACATCAACTTTTCCTACCCATGGGTGCCACAGCCACAGCAATATTCCTCAGTATTGTAATACATGCTGGCTGTATGATGAAGCATCATTATTTTCAAAACATTTTCTCGAAAACTGGCTCTTATCGCACTACGATTAAGTTCAACATGCAATGTATATCAAACTCGTGTTTTTTTACTTATTTGTTCTAGTGCGGAAATTTGAAAAATTCCACAGCCAGGTGGCGCGCCATCGTGCATCGCCGTGAGCAGGTATTTTTTGTTGTTTTTTTTTTAATACTTCGACAAAAGTCCAATTTGGTTAAATTCCTATTGTCGGCGGTGATTTATTTATTTATTTATGTACACACAAAACAAATTACAGGAAAAATACATAAAGACAAAAGAGGACAAAGGTAAGGGTTATTTAGTTTAGAAATCTCTTCCAGCGGACCTGCGAGGGGATAGATAGATAAGAAACGTAGACACAGTGTGTAAAAATAATAAATTAACTATAAAATGAATAACTTAAACAATCATAATTAAACAGATAATAAACATACATGCCAAAATAATAAATAAATTTATATTTATTTTATATTTGTAAATATATATCTATAATATAATTACAAAATCAAAGTACCTATAGAAGAGAGGTAATGTTCTTTGTCTAGTTTTTTAAAGACAGGACTAGTTTTGGCATCGCGAATGTTAGGCGGAAGTGAGTTCCATAAACGGCCTGCGTGAACAGAGAAGGGGTAAGAATAGAAGTCGGTTTTATGGGATGGGAAATTGAGATGATGCCTAAAGTGGGATCTACAAAGAGCGTCGGAAGGGCGGGTAAATGAAAAACGCCAACGCAGGTAGCAAGGATATGAAGGGTTATAAAGGATTTTGAAGAGGAGACATAATATTCTAGTGCTCCTGCGAAGACTTGATTGTTGTTTTTAAAGAGATAATATGCGCCTTTACGGCGTAAATATTTTTTGAATATTTAAATTGTGTTTATAAAAAGAATTTAATAAATAAACATGATTATTTTAAAAAAAGATCTTTACCAATGAATTTTTTTTTCACTTTAGGCTGTTTAGAAGCTGCGGAAGCAAAGCGTGGAAAAAAGCAAAGGGTTTGGAAGATTTTTGTATAAAGCGTAGTCTGCCTAACTTCCGCCATTTTACTTTTAATTTCAAAATAGCGGCCACGCATAAAACCTGTATCAATCAATAGCTGGCATCAATACAAACAAGTTTTATATGAGACAAAATCTTTTAAAGCGTCACGTTTTCAAAATATAAGCTTGTCAAGTTAAAATGTGACGCTAGAAATCATCGTGGCCGCTACCACTGGTCTTGCTTGATAATTCTCTGAATAAAGATCAACATTCTAAAGTAATACCTGAAACTGATCATTTTCCCAATACCTATGGCGAGTGATTGTGTGTGAAACAAAAACACCAAAACTATTATATTCTCCATACCAAATGTTAGAAGTAGCGAATATGAAATCATGAACGGAGAAAAACTGGAATATATTAAAATTATTAATACAAACAGTTCTGAGAATCACGTTCTATAGACAAATTATTACAACGTGGACCTCATAAAACGTAACTGGGGGTGGCTAAGCTCGGCCACTTGCTGTTATAAAGATAAGACAGTTAACAGACGTAGAAACAGTGCGTTTGGTTTATTTTAGCTACTTTCACAGCATTACGTCGTATGTAATTGTAAAACATTCTAAAAGAGTAACGATGGTTTCTTGCCCATTCTTCCCATACGAAACTTCCTCCGCAAATTGACAATAGATTTAATTCTATTTCTGTATTTGAAGTTCAAGAGTGCCTTGTAATAGCTAATTGATAAAAATATTTTGATTTTAACTTTGACTCTGAGATAAATTAATTAGTATAATGCTTTTTATTATTTGTATTTGGTAAGAGGATTCCGTACTTATATCCATTCCCAAGAGCCCGAATGTTTTCACGAATCATAATAATATTAAGACATTTATTTTATAACATATTTATCATAAGAACATTGTCCTGTGAGAAAGCACCCGGTTCAGATGGAATACGGGTGCAAGACATTATATATTTACGTAAGAAAATAAGTCCTGTTCTAGCTGCATTCGTGAATATGTCCTTATCTAACGGTATTTATCCTGACCAGCTAAAAAATGCAATTATACGTCCCATATACAAATCAGGAAGTCATTTAGAATATGGCAATTATAGGCCTATCGCAATATTATCTGTTATAGACAAAATAACCGAAAAAATTATTGTAGGACAGATTAGCGCGTTCTTAGAACAACACAACATATTATGTGACACTCAGCACGGTTTCCGGAAAGGGCGCAACACTGTCTCTGCCTTGTTAGGATTTTCCGACTATATAAATGACTGCTTAGATTCTGGCAAACAAATCATAGCACTTTTTATTGATTATAAAAAAGCGTTTGACACTTTAGACCATGAGATCTTATTACAGGCAATGGACGAATGTGGAATACGCGGTCCCACAAATAACTGGTTTAAAAACTACCTCACTAATAGAAAAATAAGCACAATGATCTCACGTGTGGTTGGGAAAGAGGCCGAGGTTGATTTGGGGGTGCCTACTGGATCGGTGTACGGCCCAGTGGGATATATAATGCATGTGAACAGTGTGTCAAATGTCGTACATAAATGTAAGGTGTTCATGTACGCTGATGATATGTGTCTTGTTTATGCATCCAAAGATATAGCTGAGATACAAAAGTGTATACAAGGTGATTTTGAAAACATTAGTAAATGGGCACACGACAACGGAATTATATTAAATCTTTCAAAAACTAAATGTATGCATATACACTCGCCATATAATCGAAATGCTAAAACTGTAAATAATGAATATCTCACAGTGATAGGACATACATACGAATGCTTGCATGGAAATAAATGTAATTGTAAATGTACAAAATTGGAGTATGTAGAGAAATTTAAATATTTAGGTCTAACAATAGATAAGAACTTTAACTGGAGATTACATGTAAATGACATCTGCAATAGGCTAAGGTCGGTGTTAAGTAAGTTGTACCACTTAAAAAATGTATTGAACAGACAGACGTTGAGAATAGTTTATTTCGCACTTGCCGACTCGCTAATGAGTTATGGACTCCTTGTGTACGGGCGAACCTTTGTTACATATTTAAGAGATATTAAAGACATACAAATAAGACTGATAAAGTTTCTAGTTAGTAAAAATGTTAAAGATAAGTGCAACAAAGAGTATGATAAGTTATTTCCTATTTGTAAAATTATACCCATAGATAAAAAAGTAGATTATTTGGTAGGCCTGGAATATTATTATAACGAAGAATATAAAGTTAATGTGAAAAACAAGTACAATACACGTAGGGTTAGAGAGAACAAACTGGTTCAACCACAGATAACAAATTATTATGGTAAGAGAACATCTAAGTATTTGGTACCGAAAGTGTTTAACAAAATAGATTTATTAAGAGAAAAAGTAAAAATTAGTACAGGATCACTTAAGACAAAATTAAAAAATGTTATACTGGATTGCAAACAGAATTAAATACATTGTATTAGATTAAACGAGAACCATTTATTAAGGATAAGTAAAAGATAATAGAATGTACTTTATTGTACACCAAAATTGTTACACAACTGTTTTATAATATTGCTATCTCTATGGTTACATTGGTGATTTCGTCGCTAATAGCGATGTCTTCCAGACAACCTTTGGATGGACTGTACAAACTTAAAATGAAAATGTGAAAGTAGTCAGTATATAAGAGCGCCTCTCGCCATCAAACGTAAAAGTTTGGCGAGTTTAGAATTAAGTAACACCTCTGTATAAATTTAATTAAATAAATAAATAAAAAAAAAAAAAAAAAAAATTAAAGGCTGCTGAACCCACCAAGCATTCAATTTCAAAAATCGAATTAACTAGAAAAAGGACATGGTTTATTTCGGTACGAGTACTTTCTTATCCAAACAGTATTAATTCTTTCTGTTATCTAGGTATAAAAAAAATAATAAACCAACGAAACTCTTAGGGGAAGGGGGTGCAAGACGGGGTACGTGAAAATAAATGTTTCGCGTTTACATTATGTTTTTTATTGTAATAATCATCTTTGGTAATCAGTCTTTCATAATTTAGTCTAATTAAGAACATATGTTATGTAATCAAATAAAAAAAGACAAAAAGTTGAAAAAGTCAGATCTCCCCATCTTGCCCCCTACGTCGGGTAAGATGGGGCACCCCTAAAGGACAAGATCGGGTTTGCAAAATTCACTTTATTTTTGCTGACAAAATTTGCAAGTAAACGTTGCATCTTCATCTTCGTCATCTAAACCAGCACAGCTACAGTGAGCAATTTTCCGCATGCAGAACATGCAGCCCAGCCTTCAGTTGATTCCAAATAACAACCTTCACAGTACAAACAAGTTGTATTTTCAATTTCACTGTCGCTACTCTCTATTGATGAACGAGCCATCGATACTTTTTTCTTTTTGATCACTCTTTTTTTGCTAGCGGGGTTTTGGTGCTGTTTGGATACATTTTTATGTTTCTATGAGTTCCATACCCCGTCTTGCCCACTCATGTCAAATTGATTAAGAAAATTAACCTATAAAACAGTGTTCTCACAAACAGATAAACAAATGCTTAACTGCAAGCGTAATCGTTGACGAATGTGAATAACTAAATTTGTAATATGAAAAATGTTGTTAGTTACACAGCAAACACGTACCAAGTGAAATAAAAAAAAACGCTAAGGAAATCGCCAAAAACCATATTTTTCTATTTTAAAACTAAAAAACGTAGTGTTGTGTTCGAACGACTTGGCTAACTAATAACTGTCTTGGTAGCGCGTAGATCAGTGCAAGAACGATCGTGATTGGTCAATTCGTTTCTGATTTAAGACGGGTATTCCCTCTTATCAGCTACCCCGTCTTGCCCCCCCCTTCCCCTAGAACTTCAGTGAAACGTACAGATAAAAAATCGTAAAATTGATTTTGATGGCATCGGATAGCATAAATAAACTACTAACTTAGATAAAAAGCAGCATCAATTTTAAAACAAAAAAAAACCTAACAAGCAAAGAACCTAATCTGTAAAGTTTTAACCAAAATATATCTATAAAACTTCAATTTTCTCGAAACTGGCTTTCTCTATAACGGCTTTTACGTTTATACGGCTTTTGCGTTTAGCATGGCAGAATAGTGCTTTTAACTGGTATTTTGGAATTAAATGCTTTGAATTTTATTCAAGAAGTTTTAAAAACAAAAATTTGTTTTTGTCGTCACTGTAAAGTGGAAACAATCATTTTCAGCCTGCCTCTAGGCGTACCTTAATAATTGATATCTTATCAGGACCCCACGCTCAGCGGTCAACCTGCGACAAGAGTTGCCATACGGCCAGAATTTTCACAAATTAGAATTTTAAAATATTTAAAATAATTTTAAAATCATCTATGAGATTATAAGATTCAAAACTATCACTTACATAGGTACATAATATAATGTAAATAAGTAGCGTTTATGTTAATGTTCTGCAAGAAACCTTTCTCTATTAATATATAGCAGAATAAATTTAAAGAAAATTCCGGAAATCTTATTTACGGATCTGGAAAACCCTACCGCGACCAATACGCTATTTTGGTTCATGTTGTTTAAAACTGGTTGTAATCATTCCGTTTATTATGTAATGCCCTCAAAGTACGTGAATCTTACATTAACTGGGTTTAACGTTATACAATTAGAAACTATATAAAAATTATGAGGCCCTCAGGCCAAAACTGGTTAAAATTGACGAGTGTACTTTCTCTGCACAGTTATTACTTATACTTGTTATGTGTTTACGATATTCTGTCCGAGAAATATTATATCTATAGTTAGGCGTTTCCGTGTTTAATAGAAATCAATGTGTGGGTGTCACGGATTAATTTTTAACGTCAATGGGCATTCCACAAAAAAAACATATATCAGAAAACTTTTTGTTTTTAAGCCTACCTGCCACAACGGGCATTTCGTTCTCCATATTTCATCAAAGAGCTTATTAAACGTCCCTTTTACAGCCCGTTCACACGACGACGATTCGTTTTTTTGACGTATCGCCTTTTTTCACAATCCGAAATTTTTTTTGAAGGCGGCTAGGCTTTTAAATGCTCGTGTTCACACGCACCACGAGTCGTGAAAAATGACGGACACGTCTTAAATAACGTATCGTCTTTTAAAAATCAGGTTCGTTAAAAAACACGAATCGTGAATTTTTGGTGATGGATTCGTTGATGCGCTTGCTCCTGAAAAATCACGGAGCTAATGTGAACGCCAAATCGTTTTTTTTTGCCGGATCGTGATAAAACACGATTCCGTATGCAATGTGAACGTCCATCCGTCATGCCGTGTCATGTTTTATGGCGGATCGTCAATGACGGAAGCCGTGTGAATGAGCTCTTACATAATACAAACTATAATAATACCCATGTACGCGTCAATGGAATACAAAAACAAAAGAGCTCTCGCATTTGTCCATACAATTTTCAACTTTCGAATTAATATTGCAAATGGACCGGTAATTTTCGGAATTTTCACGGAAAAGCCTTCTTCCTCCTTTGATAGACTGGATCAGGCGTAATTGGTTAAAACAGCTTGATACGAGTATTAACCATGGCATCCTGTTGACAATGGTTTCAGTAGAAAATAGCTTCCAGCGAAATATCGGGGTCGATTTCAAAAGCCTTTATTAAAATAACAGGTCATATTGATTTTAGAGTAAATGAATGAGCAATCGCGTTCATAATTGTGTTCAACGGAATGTTTATTATACACCTTTTGATGTTATGAATATGTCCACTAGACTAAGTATGCATTTATTTGACTTTCGTAATTATCAGATTCAGTTTATAATTAGTTTTTAAACGTGTGATTATTGTTATGTCTACTATCCCATGTTATGGTAAGGTTGTAGTGGGCAGACTCCTATATGCTAAACCGTCGCGGATGCGTGCATCCGAGCCTGCTTGATGTGTAGCTATATTAAAACTGACAAAGTACGGTGTGTGTGGTACTACTACTTCATAAAACATCTTCGTATACTCTAGGATCCGTGTTTTGTCCACGCCTGCTACGGTCTAGCATAAATAAAGCCGAAGTGGCATCCGAAATCGATATTCTGAATATCGATTTCGGATGACCAGTCCCGGTTGTTTGATTAAGTAATCTTCACGTGAGTTGACAGCAACACACTGGCTCGAACTATTTGAACGACCTTTCACCGAAAAAAGAGAGCGAAGTGTGCACTTGTGCAGGCCTGTGTTAACTGGTTGGTCGAGACTCGAGTTGCTATTTTTAACCAGATGGTGAACGTGCCAACCGAAATACTTACCCATTGTTAACATCAGCGTCATTATGTTCCACACTATCTTATTTCAGAACATAAATGTAATTAACCTGCAAATACACTTAATAAAACAATAGTGCCTTTGTTTATATAATGAAACAAACGCGTTTTGTTGTATAATCTTTCAGCCATTAGCATTTGGCCTTTTTATGTGAGATAAGATGTAATAATTTTATGAATGAATAGTGTGTGAAGGTAAAATATGAAGGTGCAAAAACAATAGGTTTTGCATGTGAATCCACGTAAGTATCTAGTGATAGGTACCTGGGCACGCTGATGTAGGTATCTTAGAGGAAGCCGTTCGATTTCCGAGTGTCAGATCTAAGATCAGCTCCTACTCCAGTGCACGTGTGTCAAAAGGAATTAGATACATCAGATGTAACTACAAGTTAATTATCAGTGACTTAATTAAGCCGCTTGCGTTGAGCCTGTCGACCGGGTTGCGCAGGGTGCGGCTAATCATATGTAGAAGCTGTCATATGTAGAATCTATCATATGTAGAATCTGTCAAATGTAGACTAAACGAAAATTATGTAGAGAGAACACAGAATTAATAGCGTCAACATGAGTTATTATTAACTTCCAGTTGATATGTTATTAATACTTTATCCTTATTTAGAATCTATGTGCGTCGAAATTTATTGTTGTGATTGTACTCCACACGTGGAGAAAAATATTATGTTGTAAGTTGGAAAACAACAGATGCGAATTAGCATTTTCTTACCTCTGAAATTAAAATGGTACTATGTATGTCTATAAAAAGGGTGGAAGGGACAGCGATGCTATGTGGGGGGGGGGGGTTCAGAATGGTGCACTGAACACGTGGTAATCGGCTTAGCGTCGCTGTGCCTTCCACCTTGTACAATTAATTATACAAGGTGGTATACTACTACTATTACTTAGATTAGCTTTATTTTCTTATTCTTAGTCGCTCAGATAGATCGACACAGTCTACTATTATACCTCAAGCATCACTTCTTAAACTGAATCACTGTCTCTCAAGATACAGGTTCCCTAGTTTGAGAGGCAGGGTTTTCCATATTGTGTACAGATTTCAGTTCTTGAAAAAAAAAAAATATTACTGATGTCTCAAGAGTTTCGTAATTAAAACCAGAACGTATTTTAATATTACATAACATTTATTTCATTGGTTCCGCAAAATTAAAATCTAAAGACCTACAATTAAACTTATAATAATTAGCTAATCCACAACAAAACACATAGCATCAGTGGGTAGTATACAGACAACGAGCTCTGAGGGTCCTACGATCTACGACTACGTAATATTTGCTTATATTACACAAACACTTTAAAGCTTAGACATACTATAAATAACGTTATCAATCTTTTGAACTTTACTGTGAACTTTTAAAAGATGTTGTATTCACGGGCCTAGAAACAATCGCATCGCTGACTCACAGTTTTCGCATGGCAATCCAAAATGTAAAACAAATGTCATTACCTACATGAGAAGCTATGATTTGATTGTTCCTGTGCTCCGGTTGATTCGCTATCCTTGCGACGCCTGTGGTAAGTGCTTACAGTCTTCACTTTCTTATGGCATTATGACGCTTTCTAAACAAGCACTTTTTAATCCGATTGTCGGATATACCTATAATGAACATCTACACAAGAAGCTTTTAATTTGGTTAAGTAGGTATAATCAATTACTCGGGGAATAACCATGACTTTTTTGTTTGCTTTTGTACATCTTGTTTCGGCGCCTGCTTTTCTGGCACTGTTTTCACAGATACTTTCTGGCTTTCTGCTGTGTTGCTGTCGGTGATGTCACTCCTGTCCCACCCGTGGGACTCGTGGTGCGACTCATGGTGGTGCTCGTGATGATCGGGGGATGGGAACCATTCAGATATCCATACGGGTCTCCAGATTTTCTTCACACCAGGAACCCAGATTTCTTTCCATCCAGGCACCCAGATCTGCTTCCAGGCCTCCTTCCATTCCAGTTTCTTGTCAGGCACCCAAATCAATTTCTTTGATGGCTTCCAGATTTGTTTCCAAGCTTCCTTCCAGACCAACTTTTTGTCATCGATCCATATTTGTTTCTTCTCAGTCCTCCAGATTTGCTTCCATTCGTCCTTCCATACCAACTTCTTGTCTGGAATCCAGATTTGTTTTTTGGCTGGTTTCCAATATTTCTTCCAAATTGGTTTCCAAACTAACTTTTTCTTCCACAGATCGTGAGAAGTATATTCCCATCCCTCATGATCTTTTCCTAAGTACTTTTCACCAGGGACACCAACTTTGACCCACTCGGGAACCCAGACTTTCTTCCAAGCAGGAACTTGTATTTCTTTCCAACCTGGCACCACGATGTCCTTGTACACAGGAACTGTAATTTTCTTCCAATCGGGAACTTTGATATCTTTCCAAGCAGGAACTTTTATTGGTTTCCATTCAGGTTTGTAGATTTTCTTCCAGTCAGGAACTTTAATTTCCTTCCACACAGGTTTTTTAGTAGGTTTCCACACGGGCTTCCATATCTTTTTCCATGATGGGTTCCAGATTTGTTTCTTGGCTGGCTTCCAAATTTTCTTCCATCCAGGTTTCCAAATGAGCTTCTTCTTCCAGTAGCCAGGGTCTGGATGAAGGTGATGTTCATGGTGTTCGTGGTGCTCCTCGTGGTGGTCCTCCACGTGGTGCTCCTCGTGGATAGCGTGGTGGTCGTGGTGATCCTCGTGGATGGCGTGGTGGTCGTGGTGGTCGTCGTAGTCGTGCTTGCCGAAGTCGTGGTGCTCGTGGTCCTCGTGGTGCTCGATCACCTCATGGTGGTCGTCGTGCGCGTGTAGGTCGTCATGCTCCTGGAAGGGGTTGATGAGGTCGTGCGGGGGGGAGGGGTAGTCGTAGCCAACTCGCTTCTGAGCTGTGTACTGCTTCTGTTCCACTTGTTGCTGTGCTTGTTGATTTTGTGGTAATAACGCCTTTCCAGAAACTAGAGCGATTTGTACAATTACCGCTAGGGTAATCTGAAACAAAGAAAAACTTTGTTAAAATTAGATCAATACAAATAAACGCAAAGCTTCCCAGATATCGCACAGCAGAAATATGAATGGAAAATAATTTTATGTTTGGACAACAGCTTCAGAAAAAATGCCGCATAGCTTTAAATTATAACATTGTTTTCATAACACCAAGCCTAAACTTTTTCTTAAAGATAGGAATAATTAAATATAAGTAGTTATATTGATGCGGTCCACAATTTATTACGACGGTTCGTTTATGTGATTCACAAAAGGAAAGTGAACATAAGCCGACTTATCCGAGTGAGAGGGGGCATTAGAACACGCCCGGCATGATTCGCAGGTCGAGCGGATCTAGGAAGCGAATGTTTAACTAGCTGCTAGCCGCCTGCCACTGAGCATCTTATACGTACATGCTTTCTAGAACACTTAATGCTACCGGAAAATCAAGTTTCGAGAAAACTCGTAAAAACACAAGCCTCCGACTTCTCATTACCTCCCATACGATGAACAATATTAAATTATTTGTAATATCATTAATGTAATACCAATTTAGGGCACCCGTCGTATGTGAAACTTGTTCACGAACAACCCGGATCCATCAAGTTCAATGGTTATGTAAGAAATCGATGTTTTGAGAACACTAAAGTATGCCATGTATGGACTTCAGCTACTAGGTCAACCCCAATTGCAGCTCGTGGAGTGATGTAAGATTTAAATAAATATACCTAATAAATTATATCAAATTACCTACCTAATGCTTTCTTTTTAAGGATATGTTTTAATCAAGAGTCAGAAAACGTTAATCTGCAGCATAAGTTTTTAGAGAGCCACTACACCCACATATAATGCCATATTAATTTAGCGAGTCCGGAAAGAGTTTACGTAAAAGGACAGTGAAAATAAGTGGAGAAAGTTAATGTACATCTGCTGCGTTAGCATAGTTCACACATGCGGCTAACTAATTTAATAATACAATATAACATTTGGCCGACATTATGCAACAGTTACACAAGTGATTGGAGAGGCAATCGGCATCGCGTCCGGCGACAACAACCATAACGTCGTCGCAATAAAAGGTCGCAAGAATTCCATTGGTCACGTATCAATTATCGCATCTAATTAGAGATAAGTTATAATGAAATGTAGTAATGAAAAGCTCTCCAGAATAAAAAATAGAGTTTCAAAAGCAGCAGATTTATATTTTCCCAGAATTTAATAAACATTCATTCCCTTTAAATTTTACGTAAATCCAGTTTAAATCAATATCGAGAACTCGACAGTAAATGCACCTACATTCAAAAGTTTACACGCACTGTTAAGGCGGAAATGTAAAGCACGAAAACTTTAACATTTTCGTTGTTTACGGAAACAAAAACGGAGCTTTCTCGCAAAACGGATTTGTGCGGGAAATTTCGCAACACTACATAATATTCAGAACGCAGCCCCCCTCCGCTCACGGCGGAGAGTGTACTTTTTATAATTATTACCAAAACGAGATCGCAGATCGTGACCCGACGAACGCCTACAAAACCGAAGAACACATTATGCAATCCGGTCGAGCTCATCGCTATTATTTCAATGTTCTAGAGAGATTTGCGGCTCGTAATGAGCGGCAAATCTCAGTACCTAAACAACAATAGCGAGAACATTCAGAATTGAAATCTCGACACATCAATAAAAAGTGCAAGCTATTGTCACGAGCAGTGACACCGAGACGGATGCATTGATGTACACCTGACAGCGTGCTAGTTTCACACACACAGGTCGATCTGGTGCATCTTCACGACCTTACAAATGAAATTGGCAGTAATCTAGTTGTGTGCTGTTTCCTGCTAAAATTTTCACACACAAATAAAAACTATGCGTACCGGTAAAATACTATTAGAGCACGTACTATTTGACAATTATCACTTGAGTGTTTAATTTAACAGTAAATTGATAAGTGCAAATTTTACATGTCATGTTTGACAATATTTATCTTGACTACTAGTTGTTAACTACTTATTTACGGAGTAAAGTTTGGAGTAGATATCGTAAAGCTAATTAACAATTTATGTTTTATTTCCACTCAAAACCTGAAAAAGTTATAATTAGGCTTAAATAAACTTTTGGAAACTAGAGTCACTGCAACGTTACTGGAGTATAAATGTTAAAAAATATTTATGTAGACTCAAAAAGTTTCTCAGATTTCACTTTGATTTTTTTGCTCAAAGGACATTTTCAGATATTACTTAATAATTAATAATTTTCGTCGATAAAAATGCGAATCACTTGCACTTGTTTACTGAAATAATAACACTTTATCAACATTCAAAGGAAAAGAAAAAATTTGACTAATTAAAATTCCGGAACATAATTTGGAATGATTGAACACTGACCACTTTGCTCCAGGTCCCTCTCATGATGAGGTGGGGAACGGCTGTTCCACTAGCTAAGACGCCGGATCTGTTATTACTCTTTTAGTTCACCTTGAGTGTGTCTTTATATAGGGGTGCACCCCATCGCGCGGCGGTGGGGCGCGCGCTCACTTTCACCGCCACCCCGCGCGAGGTGCCTCCGCCCGCTCTCACTGGGGCGCCCCGGGTGCGTGGGACGCGCTCCCTGCCCACGGTGCCCACAGCCAAGCACGATCCTATAAATCTTGATAAATAAAATGATATGTAATTTTAAAGACAAAATAATTAGCTTAGGATTGCTATCGAAAAATTACGCATATCGAAGGAGTAAGCAACTCTTTAATCAAAGTACTCGTGCTTAGTGCACGAGCACTTTTTGCATCGAGTTCTTTTTGTCAAGGAAATTAATTCCTTCATGAGAAAATTAAATTAAACCTTATTACTGGAACGGGTATTCAAAGCAAATGAAACTCGGAAAGATGTCATGTTGTCATGAAACCTAAAAATGTTAATTAAACTCGGCAACAAGACAAAATGTATTGTGATATTCAGTATGTGAGGACCTCGTAGCTGGTTAGTCCGACTGCATTTTAGTCGATGAGGCGAGCGATTAATCTTTTCTGACTCGCGTGTGTTAAGAGGCCTTATACGAAATTTTGCCGATTATGATTTACGTGTTTTTAGTTAAATTACTGTATTTCTGTAAGTGCACAACATGAAAGTTCATTTTAATGATAATCTAATGCATGAGCTACTTTTTACCCCACTACTTCGAAACAAACGGAGGGTTATGATTTTTTATTATTATTTGATTATTCGACCTCAAACGTGTTTTGTAAATTTTGCTTTTAGAAGTTTAGAATATCACATATTTACGAATTGTTTTGACGTCTAAACGGCGTGAAAATGTTTAAATGTACCTATGCATCACTTTTTACCACTATCACAAAAAAAAAATGTAAAAATATTTAACTTAGTCAAAGGAATTGCTTTTGATTTCGGCTACTTAGGACTCTCATTCATAAAATTAAAACAACAAAAATAAACTACACTACAAAATCAATACATTTCCTGAAAAAAAAAAAAAATTGCAAAAATCTTAAAAATGGGCAAGAAAAATCTTTTAAAACAAACTAAATGTCGCACTAAAATACTCGATAAAAAAAAATTGAGGCTCATTCCTCAGATCAGAATTGAAATGATCTGTCTTGTTGTGCATTAAAACTTATCGCAATACTGTATTTTGACTGTAAAATAATGCCTGTTAAATCTACGTGATTTAACAGGCATTATTTTAATCATCAATTTTGGCAAAATTTTGTATGCGGCCATGTTCCATGAAAGCTCGGATATTCAATTTTCACGAGTGAACACTTGATACAACGTGAAAAGTCCGTGCTTAAAATGCTTTATGGAAAATTTGTACAGGTACTATTGTATACTGCAAACCTTTTTAAATGTTTGGTTAACTTGTAATTTTTTCATGAATCTTTGAACATTGAATATCCAACGTTTCAGTAGCACGCTGAAGTATATTGCATGACAATAAGTCTACAAAATTATGAATAAGTAGTTATTCGCAATGTTGGTTAGTGTTGGTGTTCAGAGAGCCTAGCGAAGATTGCTTTCAAAGCGTTTCAAATTTCAACGACATACAAGGTGTAACAAACGGACCCTTCACGAAGCCGTGAACCAAGCATTCTGTACGTAAAACTAAGTAACTCTACGCAAAAGATATTGCTGGGAAACTACATTTTTTTGGGTGAAACATTACGTTTTACGGTAGGACTCGATGTAACGCACTCAAAACATGATACTGATGGATGCATTGAATAGTACAGGGGTCATGGAGGTATTTAAAGTAAGGTTATAAATTGATATATTAAAAACTTGTATTGCCTTGATATGCATTCATCAGACAAGATAATAATTTGGTATGTTACAGCTGATCTGATGATGGAGCCAGGACGTGGATAGTGGAACTCTTTACTTACTAAACCCCTCAAATTTGGGCTCATAATGATTCGCTTTGACGAGTCCAATAGCTTTGGTATGGTAACGAGAAACGAACGAGAATAAAAATAAATTACAACGAAGACAAGCTCGGACAAACTACCGTAAAAAAACCATATTATTCGAAGGAGCACAGCTATTTAACGACCTACCAAATGACGTAAAAGATTGTGATAATATTAACAGATTTAAACTAAAACTGAGAAAATACGTTTATGAAATGTAGTCGTATCGTATCACGTACTAAATGTTAGCAATTACATACTTCCTATACAATTATTTGTTTTGTATAACTTCACCAACACGCATCGGAGGCAAAATGTATTTATTAAAATTACTTTGTATCTCATTGTAAGTGAACCTATTTATTGTTCTTATGAGAATAAATTCTTTAAACCGAACCGAACGAGGGTCTCATGATGGAGCTAGAAGGTGGATAGTGGAAGTCTTCAGTGGCTCCTTGTAAAACCCTCGAGTTTCGGATCATATGATTCGTTTTGACGAGTCTAATAGATTGCACTTGGTAATGAGGGTCTGATGATGGAGCCAGGAAGCTAAGCATGTTTTTTTTGTTTTTTTTTTTAAAGCTTTTTGGTCTGGGGATGGTATAAAGCGTCTCTGAAAACCATTATATTTGGCTTCGATGACGAACTGCAGTTATTCTTACAAGAGATTTTACCATAATTAAGTTCTAAACTATAATAATGATTTCAGCGAAGTAGCCCGTATAAGAGAAAATGAAGAATTTTAATATATTTTCAGAATTTTCAGTCTTCTATTATGATAGAAACTTTCATGTCAGTTTGTCATGTAGGTGATAATTTATGATTTACATAATACGAACACACGATGACAATGTCATCCTTAGAATGTTTGTCATCATCTTCCAAGCAGGAATCTGCTCGGAAACTGGAAGCTTGACCATTCGGAAATATAATGATCGGTTTCCAAAGTACATAAAGATCTTTGGAAAAACATCATGTTCATGTTTCCGGAAAAGTTCGTTTTTCATTTTCACCTTTTCATGTATGAATAGAGAGGTTTGTGTTGATATTTGTGAAGGCTCGTTCTTGTTCGGCCACCATATTATTTCTGGCACCCATTGGCGATGTTATGTTCTGGTATGAAAGGCATGCGCACGCTGCGGCATATACCTAATGTATCTGTTATGATAACAGGCTTGAAGGTGATGGCCCTGGTATTGCACTAGGATGATAGGTGACGCGGTGACCATTTACCACCAAGATGTTTGCCTTCCGAAATTTGATGACGGAAAACGTTCTAAACATGTGTTTTAAGAGCGAGTTTGAGTTTGTCTTTTCTTATATAACTACGGCGAGAACTTTTTTTACGGTAAATATGTCCTCTAAGGTAGGGAATAAAAGTTTGTCTTTAAGGGTCCAATATCTGACCCTTAAATAGAACAGTATCTAGAACTCACGTCAATTTCATTCCTCTGATGTCAAAGTTACCTGCATACTTACTACCTACCTTTCTGATTTAAATACAACTGAACCACAATTGCTATTGTGAAGAGACAGGTTTGTGAAAAGGTATGTTTCCTTATTATATGGAATTACTCAGTAGCAGCCACAGCGTCCGGATCTGTGCATGTTTGATGGCAACAGGCTCGCCCCCAATTACATGGGACTTAAACATAACTAGCGAATTGTGGATGGGTTAAATCCGCATAGCCCTTCGGGGATTATATTTTCATGTTATGATTATGTTTTCAATGTGCATATGAAGAAATTGTAAAAACATTGTTAATTATCATCACCCCCTTATATACCATACATTTTAGTTCACTATCTAAAAAGTCTTGTCATCTATTCATTTCAGTTCATCTATTATTTTTGTAACTAGATTCTGCCCGCGACTTCAAAAAAGGTCCTTGTTTTCTCATAAAACGTGTCATGACACTCGGCTCGATTTCTTTTAATCACATGACAGATTTCAGCGAGTAGACATACATAGATATACCACATTTATAAATAAATCTATTTCCTTTTTAAATCGATTAATATCTATGACAAAGCTTCACTAAGTACCTAGGTCTGCAACTACAATACTTACCAGATAATTTAATGACCCGAATGAAAATTTCGTCTTTTGCTGTAATTATCAAACGTTTCTATATGTACATAGTTGTGTGAACAGGTCAATAATTAAATTCTGTTGCAAAATCACAATACTTATTTAATATTTTTGCTCGGATTCCGAATATAGATTTTATTGTTACAAAAATACAAATGAACTACGCAGTTCCCAAATTCCTGGAAGCCGTTTTCAACTTTACTTTGCAAGGCTTCACTGACAGGAAAAAAAGGAAAGGAATTGAAATTCTTGTTTTTCTTTTCAGTTATACTCGTAGTAGTAGTGTTCGCCTTTTTCACGATTCGTTATGCGCGTGAACACGGGTACGGGTTTAAAAAAAACCTCTGCCACCGTCAAAAAAATTGACGGATCGTGAAAAAAGAAGATAGGTACGTCAATGAAAACGAATCATCGTCGTGTGAGCGGGCTGTAATCATTAGTAAAGACCAGAAAAGGCAGGATTTTTTTGCCTAAACTTCAAGGAAGTTTGGACATGTGGATAATACCTCTGTAAAGTTCCGAAATAAAGCTGTTTTAGAGGGAGGTTTTATCCACATGTTACTCACTTCCTTGAAGTTTAGGCTGATCTAGGCAAATAAACTATCCACAATCCGTTCTGCACATCAGTTTTGAGATAAAAATAAGACTTAGTCGATATAGCCCTCATACAGGTGCCTGACTATGCCATGAATGTCACTCGAGTCCGGGCCACCTACACGACTAACGCTGGCCTTTACAAATTCGGTTATCCGTGGAATTGAACGATGACACCGGATGATTTTCCACGAAAATGTGCTTTAGGTTCCAAACACTACGTATACTTATGCGGTTAGCCCGTATTCCACAGGCAACTTCATTTATAATATAATACCAGCCTGTAACTGTCCCACTGCTGGGCAAAGGTCTCTTATCGTAGAGAAGGCACTGTATTTGCAGAGGCATTTCAAACTTTGTTTAGTTTAGAGATTTGGTGAAACGACCAAGTGGATATACCCAACTTACTCACATATAAGCTATATATTTCAATGTACATACACAAAAGTTTAAAATTTGATATACCAGAGGAGAAATATGAATGCAGTAATAATTTTTATGGGTAAATTTATTTAAACACTCTCTGACCATTGGCTTAATTTATAAACCCCAAAATACGAATCTGAGCGACTTTCTAAACTCTTTCTAAACGAGCAAACGAAAAAATATATTATATTTTGGGACTTTAATTTCGACTTACTAAATAAGTAGTGAGTGCAAAACAACCGACTACACAGATGCTATACAAGAGTCAGGACACTATATTCTAAACAATATACAATAAAATTATTGTACGCGATAAACCAAGCCATAAAAAGTATAATCGACCATGCATGTACGTGTACGTGTATGAATCTACCTAGAAATCAAACAATACAAAGTGACCCTAAAACAAAAAGTTCAATATGATGCGATTGATAACAATGCTCTGAATGAGAACATGTTAAAATATGACTTTACAGAGGTAGGAAGGAAACCACTATGACATGCTTGAACAATATATAATAAAGAATATAAATGATTCGAAAATAAAAAACCAAACCTACCACAAAAAGACTGGATCAAAAAAACAGTAATTAACTATATCAATAAACGAAATCAATTATGGCATGGTTGTTTGACAAATTAAGAAAATGTATAACTTGAATCTTTTAAAGCTGCTAGAAAAAGAGTTGTACGTAAAAAAAAAGCAAGAGAAAAAGAATTTACTATTATGATGCATTTTCAAGATGTAGTAAGATCCCCAAAAAATGAGGAAATTGATTAACACCCTAGCTAAAAATGATAAACGACGTCTGTGCTCTTCCTAAACTCACGCTTGACGGCAAAGAAATAAGAAACGGTACAGAAATCTGTAACGCGTTCAATAACTATTTTGCTACTATTGGCTCTCTGTTGGCCCAGAATATAATACAAACTAAACCTAATCCACAAATTACATTAAATACCCCAGATACAGACCTTCAACTTAACATTTTAAAACATTGCACTAAGGATGAGAAATCCAAAATAATAGAAAACTTGGATAACGGCACCAGCAACGGAATAAAAACAAAATCTACAAAATGCCCCTAATTTTAACTAACCTAACTAATTGCCTATAAAGGTGCTTTGATAGTGGCGTGTTTCCGAACAGTCTTAAAATAGCTAAAGTAATCCCTATATACAAGTCGGGAACTAGGACTGACCCCGGAAACTATACATTTGATCAATACCAACTTTCTTTACTCGCACAAATATGGCTTTCGTCCACATTCGAATACAGTTTCTGCTAATGTTAATTTAATTACTAAAATAAAAGGTAATATAGGCAAAAAACAATTCGTTCTAAGTGTTTTTATCGACCTAAAAAAGCATTGATACTGTTAGCCATTCTATCCTTCTGAAAAAGCTGAAAATCATAGGAATTACCTTTAAAACCTACTAAATGTTTGAGTCTTACCTTACTAATCAGCAAACAGATCGTCAAACTTGATGGATTTGGTATTGCCCCGGCCAATATACAGTACCTCAGGTATCGGTCCTGGGTCCATTGCTTTTCCTCATATATATTAACGACATTAGTACCGCTGGACTGACTGGACACATATCACTGTATGCAGACGACATGATTGTGCGTTTTTATTTTGACGATTCCATCAATGATATTATCTCAGAAGCGCAGAAAGACCTTAATGTTTTGAATATAAGGCTTAGTCAAAACCTTCTAACTGTGAATGTTAGTAAAACTGCTTACATAATCTTCGCAGCTAAGAATAAAAAAATACCATCTTTTGCAAATCTCACAATAAACAACCAATCGTTACGAAAATCGACTCATGAAAAGTATCTGGGCCTATATATATCTAGGCCTATATATATCTGGGCCTATGATCCAAATATATGGGGACAAGCTGCAAAAACCAATCAACAACACCTACAACGAATACAAAATAAAATCATTAAAGTGCTCTTCAATTACAAGGATTAGCCAGTGATCCACGCGCGCGCGCATACGTACTCTTATCGCTCTGTGCCAAATTGTGAAGTGAAGTGCGGGTACACTGACATTTGAAAAAATAACCGCCACCGCCCGAACCGTCACAAATCTTTTCCGTTGGAAAGTGTCTCTCGCTGTGACCGTGATGGGTACGTAGTACCTGTACGCTCACAGCGAGAGCCCTGCCCCGCCCGGTGCCTGCTCACCGTAGCGGTTGCGGAGGATCACTCCACCAAGACCTCCACAAAAGAAAATGCCCGCAACTCCGCCGACGGAACAGGCGCCCGGGGACCGGACGACGTCGCTCCCGCGCGTTGGGAACCCGCCGCCCGGTTCTCCGCCTGTTGCCGCCACCACCGAAGAGGAGGAAGGGAGGCGCCATCCTCCACCACCATCACCGCCGATACCGCTGGCGCAAGCGTCGCCGCCAGTGCGCACCACGGCCCCTTCGCCGACGCCGCCGCTCTCCAGCCGCCATCCAGTGCCCGTCCGCCCGCCGGCGTTCCGCCCCGTGCCAACTCAGGCGCCGGGGCCCGCCGGTAGTGCTACCCGCGCACCCGCCGCGCGCGCTGCTGCGCCCACTGCGCGCTCCGCTGCGCAGGTGACACGCGCGCCTGTGCCGTCCGCGCCCCGACCGACGCACACAACGGCTGCTCAACCAAGACCTGCAGCCGCGCGCCTAGCACCCGTAACAGTGAGTACCACTCGCCCTGCGCGCGTACGCTCCACCGCTACCACGGCCCAAGCCGTGCGCACCGCGTCGCCCGCTCCCCATCTATTGCTGGCAGGCTCAGCCGCCGCAATATCCGATGGGAGCTTGATGTCGCCGCCACCACCCAGAAGCGCAGCCCGGGACTCCCCGGCCGTGATGTCCCCATGCTCATCGAGGGAGGGCAGCGACCTCTCGATGGCGTCGGGAGGCTCCACGGTCGGACTACAAGGCGCCCTGGTGGACACACCCGCACGCCCCGACTCGCCGGACAATGACACAGAGGTCAGTGAGTTTATGTGTACCAACGACGACGCGCTGGCCTCTGGCTACGAATACCAATTCGATGCCAGAGCCCAGCGCCGCCCACGAAGCTCGGACGACGAGGCCGCCGAAGAGGCGAAGCGCATCTGCACCGACTCCCCGCTCCCGCAGCGTGCCCCGCGCGGTCGAGCCGGAGCCGGTTCACCAACCTTCGCCGAGGCAACTCGCCGCCCACTCACCGGACAAGACGCAAGCCCGAAGACGACGCCAGCCGCCGCAGCCCCTGCACAAGGCACGAGCGCAGCCGCAGCTGCCAAGGCGACGACTAAGGAGAAGAGGCCACGCTACCCTCCGCTGGTAGTGGAGAGGATGCCAAACTGGGCCACCCACTTCAGGGCCGTGAGTGCCAAGCTGGGCCACCCACCCAATGCCCGCCCTTACCAAGGGGGAATTCGTTTTCTTCCCGAAAGTGAGGACGAGTATAGGGTGGTCCAGCGGTACCTCACCGACCTAGAGAGGTCGAGTGGCCTGAGTTGGTTCTCCTACTCGCTGCCGGCGGAGCGCAGCCTAAAGGTGGCCATTAGGGGGCTGCCGGCGGACACAGACCCGGCCGACATCGAAGAGGAGCTCAGGCTGATGGGATACCAGCCGGAGTACGTGCGCAACATCCAAGCACGACAAGGACGACCCGGCTGCATATTCCATGCAGTCCTGAGGAGGCAGGAGGACATCCGCCAGATATACGACACCACCGTGTTCCTGTGCATGCGTGGTGTCCGTATCGAGGCATGGCGAGGCAAACGTGGGCCCGCACAGTGCCACCGGTGCCAGAAGTTCCGTCACAGCTCGCACCAGTGCCACCGCCCGCTCGCCTGCGTGAGATGCGGCGGAGAACACGCCGCCCGCGACTGCCCACGCCCAAGGACTGAGCCGGCCACCTGCGCTAACTGCGCGGGCGACCATCCAGCGTGCAGCAGCGGCTGCCCAGTGTTCCGGAAGGAGGTCCGGAACAAGCGAGCGGGCACTGTCGCCATCACCCAACAAGGACGCCGACCCGCCAACGAGAGGCCACCTCCACTACCATCCACGGACGACCACGAGGCCCCCAGCGCCACTTTGATGGCGACAGCAAACGGGCCCACCAACACAGAAGCTCCTGCCTCGAGGCGGAGGAAGAGGGCGCGCGGGGGAAGGCGAAAGGGAGGCAAACAGCCCCAGCCACCCGCGTCCCAACCTAGGCAAGTTCTTGCCCCCACGGCGCAGGCACAGCAACCAGCTGCACCCACCACCATCAACCCGAAGCCTACCGACGCCGCTGCTGGCGCCGGCAACAAAAAGGGGAAGCGGGCGGGAAAACGCGCCCCACCCACAGACGCGACTATTACCGCCGTCGCACAAGTAGCGGCGGCGGCCGACACACCACAACCAGTCGACGCCGGCGATCAGCAACGGCGCCGCGCACCACGCACTGGCGCTCCTAAGGAAGAGCGCCAGAAGGAATTTACGGCCTGCGCCATAAAACTCCTGATGGACCTAATCAAGGCCATCAGGCAGGGGCAAGACGCGGAGCTGGTGATCCTTGACGGACTGGCCGAGCTTCTCACCTTATACCATGGCTAGTCCGTTGAGGGTCATGCACTGGAACGCCCGCGGCCTCAGAAATAAGGTTGCCCCACTCCGCCTCCTCCTCAGGGAACAACGGATCGACGTGGCGCTCATCAGTGAGACATTCCTGGGGCCTGCGGACAATCCCAGGTTCCCGGGATATCACCTCTACAGGAAGGACGAGAAGTCGCCGCTCGGCATCATCTACCGCGGTCTGGCGGTACTGGTGAGCCGAAGAGTCGTACACCAGCCACTCCCTCCGACGTCACCGGCTTCCTTCAACGCGCTGGGTATCCAGCTACACGTCGCCGGCGAGGACATGAACTTCTACGCGTGCTACTGCGCGCCCAAGGCCCCGCTCAACTTCTCTGAGCTGCGGGCGCTGCTGCACGGATCGCCGAACGCGACACTCCTCGCAGGCGACCTGAACGCCAAACACCCGGCATGGAATAGCCGGACCACGAATCCCGGAGGGAGGCGACTCTTCGCGGACGCAGAGGCCTGTGGATACACGGTGTCTGGCCCTGACACGCCGACCCACTACCCAGACGACCACGCGCACGCACCGGACGTGCTGGACATCGTGGTCCACAGAGGCCTGAGTCACCAGCTCACCCAACAGGTGATAGACGACGAGATGCAGTCGGATCACCAACCCGTACTCGTCGTCCTGTCACAGATGCCGACGCGACTCTCTCCCCCAGCGCCACGTCGAAGGACGGACTGGCAGGCGTTCGCGGAAGCGATGGAGACCACCACTCCTACTTGGCCCATTGAAACCGCCGCAGACGTCGACGGGCTAGCAGAGGAGGTCACCGCTTGCATTCAGCGCGCCCTCGAAGGGGCGACAACTACACTACCGCAGCCGCAGGGGCTTGTTTACAAGCCTCTGCCCACCCACATCAAGCAACTGGTCGCCCAGAGGAAGCGCCTCCGCAAGCGGTGGCAGGACACGGGCTGCCCACGAGTCAAGTCCGACCTCAACCGTCTCGCGGAGAAGGTTAGGGCCAAGCTACAGGAGCACAACGCCGCGAGCTGGGAGGAACGTATCGACGCCGCAGAGGGAGACTGGACGTCGATACACAAGCTGTGCAGACAGCTTGCGAACACCCCGGCTCCGGTGCGCCCACTACGCCACAGCGACGGGGCGCCGAGATACATCGCAGCAGACCGTGCGGAGATCTTTGCCGAGCACCTGGAGCGTCAATTCGAGCCTAACCCAACTGATGACACCGAGCACATCGCAGCAGTCGAGAGGCACCTTGGGGAGTACTTCGCGACGCCGATAGCTCCCGAAGAGGACCCGATCTTCTTCTCGCCTTGCGCGGTTAGACGCGCCATTCTAAAAACCAAGCCGAGAAAAGCCCCCGGAGCGGACGGTGTGACCAACACAGCGCTGCGCCACCTGCCATACCGTACGGTAGCGGCGCTGGCGCGCCTGTTCACGGGCATACTGCGCACAGGGGCCTTCCCGGCCTCGTGGAAGGAAGGGCGCGTCATTATGCTGCCCAAGGCGAACAAAGACGTCACGAAGCCGGAGAGCTATCGGCCTATCACTCTCCTGCCAACCATCTCCAAGGTGTTTGAGCAACTCCTGCTGCGACACCTCTCCCAGCACTTCACTCCACGACCGGAACAGTTCGGGTTTCGCTCGGAGCACTCAACGACGCTCCAGCTGTCGAGGGTACTGCACCTGCTAGCGGCTACGCTGAATAAGAAGGAGCGTGCAGTTGCAGTATTCCTCGACATGGAAAAGGCGTTCGACCGCGTCTGGCATGCCGGTCTGCTGTACAAGCTGTCGCAGACAGATGCGCCTCGTCGCTTGATACAGGTGGTCTCCTCCTTCCTCTCTAACAGATTTTTCAGGGTGGCGGTCGACGGCGCGCTATCTAGCGCCCGCCCGATTGCCGCGGGCGTGCCGCAGGGCAGCTGCGTCTCACCGCTCTGCTACTCCTGCTACACCGACGACATCCCCACCACACCCGACACCACGCTCGCGCTGTACGCCGACGACGCCGCGTACATCGCTACTTCGCTCAATGCGAACCACGCGGCCGTCAAGATGCAGCGCGCGCTTGACCTGCTGCCTGACTGGCTGTCGAAATGGAGGTTGTCGGTGAACGTGGGAAAGACGCAGGCGCTGGTCGCCGGCGGCACCACGCTCCCGCCACCCCTGAAGCTGCAGGGAGTCGACATCGCGTGGTCGCCCCAGGTGAAGTACCTCGGGGTCACCATCGACCGTCGGCTCTCCATGGTAAGTCACGTCCGCTCGGTTGTCGCCAGATGCAGGGCCGCCCGCAACCTGCTCCACCCAGTGCTCTCTTCCCGCCTCCCGCTGCGTGCCAAGCTGGGCGTGTACAAGACGTACATTCGCCCACTGCTCACGTACGCTGCCCCAGCCTGGCTCGCCCTCACGAGCGAGAACACTAGGAAGCTCCTCCGCGCGCAACAGAACTTGTCGCTGCGGAGGGTCGTCGCCGCCCCTCGCTACGTGAGGAACACCACCATCCAGCGGGACCTCAAGATAGAGAGCCTGGAGGACTTTTGCCGCCGCCTCGCGTCCACTATGTTCGCGCGTGCCGACGCTTCTGCTTGGCCCCACGTCAAGCACCTAGCGCCATGGCATGCGCGGCCACCTGACGCGAGGCGCCTACCACGCGACCTCATCCCAGCGGACGTGGCTAGCCCCCCCCCCGGATTTGACGCACCCGAGTAAGTCGCACCCACCTACACGCGGCCTACTCAAACAATGAGACTCCGCACTCGCTACATACACCCGGTGCATGTCGTGTTCTAGGTTAATATAGGCACGACACGCACCGCATCACACAGTCACGACTCCACAAGCGACAAACTCACGCGATGAACAAGCGGCGCGGGCCTGCTATTCTATCGCTAACATGAGCGGTGTTACACAAGTACATTGCCGCTCATACTCACATACACGGCCCTTTGCCTGGCGCGTAATCGGCTAGCTCTGAAAGCGTGACAGGCGGGGGCCAACAGCCGCGGTAGGGAGCGCCGAGTCACCTCCGTCGCTGGTCGTCACCCGCTAGGCCTCCTCCGGGTAACCGGAGGTCTCACCTGGCGGTGACAGACCGCCGAGGTGGCGTGGAGATAGCGGCGCTATACATAGCGCCGTAGCGCCTCCTACCGGACACTTTTGCAACTACACATAGACAGGTTGCGCTTAACGCGCCTGTCAACTGCCGGGCCTATACGGCCACCACAAGGAGGGCGCCCGTTGTCACGGGCGCCGCAGAAGATACCGCGGGCCCAGGGACGAAGTCCACACCCCGCCAGCCGCGCCCCCATGCGGGGGCGTAGCGACAACCACAGGTGCAATTACAACTACTATACTCCTACAGAATTACTCTACAAAAAAACAAAATTATTAAACCTACAACAATTGTATACGCACCATACATGCCATGGTTCTTCTATGCAATAAACTACGTAGAAAAGTAAGAGAGTGTACAAGCATACTAACATTAAAAAAAGCCTAAGAAATCATGTATTAGACACATAAGTTTAGCTTTTTACATAAGACACATAAGCTTATTTTTAACTGTATTTTATTTTATATTTTATTTGCTTGTTTTGTATTTAATTTTATTTAGACTTAACTACAGAAGATATGGTGTTCAGTTTCTTGGATGGCTTGAACGTCGCAATGCAAACTACAAACTATTGTTAATTTAGTTAAGGTTCTCTTTAAGTGAACTGTAATTTGTTCTTTGAGAAATAATTGCCTTTAAACCGAAGTTATTGGATGTTTCATGGTTACATGCACAGACCTATCCAAGCTTGATTGGTTAGAATTCACCAAAGTTTATCAATGCCGCAACTTAACTTAGATACTATTCAGCCCTCGACGTCGGGGGCAGCTGTTGGTGAATTTAAAGCGTTTCAAATGACGTGCAATTAATTGTCTCACAAACTTCGCCAACAGAGGACAAGCAGGGTGATTTAGCTCGCTATGGTCTGGGCTCGCTCTGGCCTAGGCGACACATTGCTTATCGTATAGGCCAACGTGCGAAGCATAACTTCGGGACAGCCGGACAGTGGGCAGTGTTAACGAAACCGAACCCGAACCTCATTGAGTAGAGCTGGAGCAGCAGAGCCAACTGTTACTCAACTGCATAACAGACGACGGATAGATCCTATAAAAGCCTTATTCAAGACTACTTCTAAAGTTTACCTCACTGTTTGTGTCCGTATTACCTACATTAGTGATTTTGATTTAATCCTATGCTATTAAAACAGCAATATTTGTCTATTTGTAATCACGTTCTCGAAAACAGCTCTAACGATTTCGATTAAAATTGACAATTGATGACACTTTTCAAAAATAAATAAACAAAGAGGTAGTGACGCCTTCGGCTTACGATGTCTAGGTCGTGGGTTTGAATCCAGTCAGGCACTTGATTAACTTTATGTAATTTATGCCATCACCATTGGTGTCGTATGGAAACCGTATCGTGCCCAGTTCCTTTCATGGGGAGGAGGTTTGTGTCCTATCCTATCTGTGTGCACAATATAGGCTGAATATGGTTATGTTTATGTTAGCATAAAAGACTTAGCTTTAATTGGTTTTCATTTTGGATAACGGCTATCAATAAAGTGATGAATGAGGTTCTGCAATCAAAATAGAATAGAATTTACTTTATTGTACACCAAAATTGAAACACAACTACTCAGAAGGAAATGTGGAAAAAAATCAAAGTTTGGTGTAAAGGGCGGGCGGCGTATTATATAATTAGGATCTAACAGATGTTGAATTCTTCGGTTAAAGAAAAACGTCTGTAATGGTTTTAAAATAACAAAAACCAAAGTTTCTAGGTCATCGATTCTTGAAAGGTGACCTGGTACGACATGAAAACGATATGGAAAGCGGGCTAGGCGGAAAACGAGTTACATTAATAATAAAGTTTGACTAGTAACTTGGTAAATTTTTCCGTGGCTCTACTGGCTATGTTATGCCAAGTTTGTTAAAATTATTTTGTACAAAAGCAACTAGCTTGAGTGTATGATCAGATGTATGAACGTGGCCGAGGCGAAAGGAGTATACTGTAGGTACTGCAGGAAGGTGGTATTCTATAGTTTCTGCTTCCCCATGTGGAGAAGGCGTGTATATGTATGTTACCTGAAGTACAAAAGTAGGCAGTAATTAATAAACTCAATAAACAACTGGGATACAAAAACTACATACCTAACTTAAAGGAAAGTCAAAATACTTTTTCTTAACGCAACTACGCAATATAATATAAGGTCTAACCTGGTGTAACTATCCATAGACGAAATGTTTTCAGAGAATCATCTAACGGCTATAACGAAACCATTTCAATGTTTTTTTTTGTTATCTAAGTACATTTTTATAAAAAATAAATACATCATTTAAAATTACTTGAATAAATACTGGCTCCTTATTTTTCAACATCATCATCATCTAGAATCTACATTGATGGGGCTAACGTAATGGATGTTAAATTATTTGCAATTGTAACTAAAAATCAATAAATTTTTAGTTATTTGTTTTTTATAAAATA
Organism: Standfussiana lucernea; assembly: GCA_964057025.1. Lineage (NCBI taxonomy): Eukaryota > Metazoa > Arthropoda > Insecta > Lepidoptera > Noctuidae > Standfussiana > Standfussiana lucernea. The sequence goes on from OZ059784.1 coordinate 15,032,494, forward strand.
TACTTAGACATTTTTTTTCCATTGAAATAGCTTCGTTAGAGCCGTTAGATAATTCTCCGAAAATATTTCGTGCATGAATAGTTAGACCAGGGGGGTTCCCGTGATCTGTTAGTGCAGGAATGCTTTAGGACTATTCCGAGAGTGGGAAAGTCACAGCACTAGACAGCTATCTAGCGCCATCTCTAACCCATTCTCGGAATAATACTAAAACATTCCTGCACTTACAAATCATGATAACCCGACTGGGTAGACCTTATACAGGGTGGCGCCAACACTACGACAATAAATAAACTGCGTATACCTCATGACGTTCTCATAGTCAGCGTACTAAAATTCATTTGAATATATCCAGTACTTTAGTCACAGGACAATATTTTTCATATTCGGAATTTTCTACGTGATGTATATTAATAGGCTAGCACTGAAAGATTAACGACCCCCGCATCGGTATAAACACTGAACACATGTTGCCAACTCGCTATTTCAAAAACCTTTGCCAAATTCGTTCCTTAAAAGTTATTTCCAGACGCGAATTAGTGCAAATTATACCTAAGGTTAGTAAACCAATATTTATAAATGGTGTTGTATTTCGTTGACAATTTTATACTATTTACTTTGTTTGAATTTTTTTTTAATATTTCGATGCTAAGTTTTCTTTTTATAGTTTAAAAATATTCCTATGAACTAGTTTTACCAGTGTTTTAATTTATTGTCGTATTGTCGGTGCCATCCTGTATAATGAGTTATCACAGTCAAGCGAGCGACACGAAGAAGAAGGAGACAGTCAAGTTTCATATTGATAAAAGTTGATATTTTTTGCGCGATGCTGTAATGTAGAAAGAGGATGTCGAGGCTACACGCAGCCGCGTTTGAAGCTATACAGGCTGAAACAATGTATTCGCACCATTTTGTTGACATAACTACCTACATTTATTTGACCGAGATGATGACCTTTACACAGCCGCTACACGAGGTTACTCTCAGCTTTAATGATTATACTGTTGAGCATGAATTGTAATCAGCAAAATCACATAGAACTGCTGCATTGTTGTAAAAGCTGTCTTTTAAAAAGTTTTTTTTAAGCTGTAATTATGCATATCATAACATCACGCATGGTTCACTCCAAGGGTGACACACCATTTTACCCGTTATGTTTTAGGTGCCATGTAATTAGAGCCTATGGTTTTCGGTCAGGAACAAATCTGGACTCCGAGTCGCTGCTCAGAAATTCTTGCTGGTAAAAAGAAATTGCCCGACAAAAGAATCCCATGCTCAGCAAGAGCGTTTACGACCACAAAACACTACACTTACAAGGCACTCATGTCAGTCGACCTGCATTCATATTGTTAATATTCAAATATGTTGTCACCCGTAACAGAATAATACAACTCTTCTGTAGGTCAGATGATCTTAATCGCTTACATAATCTAGTTAATGGGTTTTATTAATATCTCCTCGTGGTTCCAACTATAACTTATAGATGTTATTAATATATTATCTAGGTGGCGTCTTATTCCCTTGTTGGCTTTACGACAGATTCGCTTTAAGGCAGATATTGTACAGTCATGTTGAAATGGTCTCCAAGTAGTTTTCCTTGATAATTATAGGCATGTTGTCAAGCATAAAAAGCGGCGTTGTATCGGTTCATACAATTACTGAAAAAGGAAGCGAAATATCAAGATAAAAAATTAAAAAGGGTAGAAACCTTTTAAAGGAAAACAGCGTAGTTTAAAATTAAAGGAGAAAGACATAAAAAATGACACGATTACTACTAGTGCACTGCGAAACGAAATTTTAGTTCTGGAATGTGTAGAACGTTTGTGCAGGCTGAATAGAAGATAAAAAAAACATACAACCGAATTGAGAACCTCCTCCTTTTTTTGAAGTCGGTTAATAAATAGGTACACATGTATCGTAAGATAAATAATACATATCATTTTTGTTACTTGTTTAATGTTTTATTAATAAGTACAGTGATATGTCGAGTTGACTGTACTTCTGCTGTAAAGCGAATCTGTCGTAAAGCTAATATGTCCTAAAGCGAACAAGGGGTCTTATTTTAGCAGTATACCGCTGCGAATATTAAATGCTGTTAACCAGTCCGTATCCGCCTGTTTTCTACGATCGATCAACCCGTTTTGCGTTTGGAAATCCTCATACCCCCCACCCCCACCTGGAGGAGTAGGTACATCAGGCTCATACTGGAACTAGATACCTTTGGTTTAGGCCTGTGTTCGTCAACGGACACAGTCCAAAGTTTATCATCCACTCACAACCCATACCGAGTTTCACCATCCCCTTCTATGCTATACCTATCTTCAGTAATCACCTTGTGACTGTTAGCTAAATAATAGACAAAAGAGTGAGGACTCATGTTTTATTAGGTAACTTTATGGGTTTATGTAGGTTCTTAGGCAATCCCTTGCAAATTATCGTAGCGTCGCTTGTAGCACTTTCGTAGCACATTGTAACATGAGCAAAAATTAACCATAATATCAAGGTCCTTTTTAAAAATAAATATTTAATCAATGTACTTAGTATGCCATTGGAGCAATAGTTTCGAAGTCTACGATAAATGAGTGTACGACTCATAATTCATAGAAAATGAAATATTCTGTTTTATTAAACTACATATATAGGCTACATGGATAATTCCTGTATTTGGTAAGTAGCATTGAATCTCTTTCCAGACGTTATTCTAAGGATTTCTTTTTAAAACGATTTGTTTTCATAAAAACGGGAAGAAAATCCACAATCAACCAACACAAGCGCACCTCCCCGCGACGTTATACGTATAATAAATAATATTATACGTATAATAAATATTATACGTATAATAAATCAATTCGAACATCGAATTGGTTTTGATTTCCTCGAAATAGTGTAAAAAGTAGAGTATGTTGCTCGGGGATAAAAACATCTTCATCTTGGATGAGCTTAAGCCCCTCACTGTTCTTATGGTGGATCCACACAGCCCAGGCACTGCCGGCGGCTTGACCACATGCAAAGCCGGCAGACGCGGCAAGCGCGGCTGTGAATCGTACAAGTCATATTTCAGAATTGTTTTGTTTGCCGTGGTTGATGCGAATGTAACTTTTTATACGTAGATATCGGTTGCCAAGGGGGCATATGTATCTGATGGTGGAGTTCTATGTAACACTATTTTGTTTCAAATGATACAAGATGAAACTGCACACTTACCACAACTACAAACATTAGAAGGAAGAAATACCCCAGTGCCTCTTTATTTCATCAATGATGACGCATTCCCCATTAAAGAATACGAAACGACAACACTTATGTATTGCCTGATTCCCTTCACGCACGACACCCTGCAATCGGCTTATTAAACGCAAGTTATTGTTACAAATTAGCAATTCGGCTGTAAAATGTCTCATGAATTCCTAAATTTTACCTTATTTTTTAGTGTTGTAACTTTCTCCAAGGATTTAATTTCCCCCTAGAACGATCTGTTTCCCTAAAAAAGGGAAATATATCCTTAATCTCCCAACACTGGCGCACCCTCGCGGTAGGATAATGGTGCACAACGCCATATTTCGAAAATCCAATTTGTTTTTATTTCCTCGCAGTAGGTGTGAAAAATAGAGCATCCTCCTAGGGGATAAAGGTGTCTTCGTCTTGGGCTAGCTTATATCCCTCATTTCTCTCAGGATTCCAGTAATAATTTCCTCGCTTCGCTCAGGAGCCCTAGAATCCCTCGTTGCATTCGGGATTCAAAATAGTGCCCGTGCATAATCTACTATATATGGTGATGTTTATCTTAATTAATTAAATGAAGTACCTAGTGATCCGAGAAATAAATCAAATTAGCTTCTTTTTTCAAAGTATTGCATTAATCTGGAAATAAGTAAGTAAATTAACTGTGTGATAATTATATGAAAATACGAGTATGTGTAGCTTTCATTATTTTCAACTAATTTTCTTTAGGAGAAGCAGAGGTAATTAGTGGTTACTATTAATATAAAATACCTTTTTAATCTTAAACGAATTATTGGTGTAAAGATTAGTTACGACTGTGGTGATCCCTTTCTACACGGTATTTAATATATGTAGTAGGTACTCTAGATAATGTTCAATCCAGGCGTTATCAGTCGAATCACGCTCGTATGCCCAAAACATGTTATTCAATACGCATAGAGAGTTTGTAACGTACATAATTTTATTACGTACGCCTCTATAACATATAAATGAATTTCGTGAATGATTATACAATTAAACCACTTTTTAAACCTCTCGGTTAAGAGCATAAATAATAAATGCAGGTTATGTAGGTTTTAAAATTTGACCATCGAAAAATGTTCCTAAATAACAGTATTTGACATAATAATACAGTAGTTGCCCGTGGCTTCGCCCGCGTGGACGTTACGAAAAAATATCCTAACCCAGGTCATGATCTGCGTGTCCCAAATTCGTAGAAATCCCATCAGCTGTAAAGGCGTAAAAAAGTAACACGCAGACTACTACTAAAGATATATGTAAGTGCGAAAGTAGTTCTGTAGCTACTTACACTCTTATATTAAATTTTAGTAATATTAATTCTAGTGGCGACCGTATAATTACATAACTAGGCCCAATAAAATCGAAGTTTCGCTTTAAATTGATATGTGTGGAATTGTTACATGTATACATATGTTTAACCAAATTTAGTGGGCAGAGAAAGGGAATATTGCCTGTGACATCGTTTTATGTTTAAATTTATGCATCGGCATTATTTCTGCCGGGTGTTTTGCTTTGCTTGCCGTTCCAACTAATAGATCTTCGGCTTCTTTTTTTGTGATTCAGTATCTTTTTGCCTACAGCGTGCTGCAACTGCACAATTCTGTGCGTCTCTAATCTCTGATTTATTTATTATCTGCAACTAAGTCCTAAGGAAATAAATAATTATGTTTCACGACTGTGTTACCCCAGATCTAATGTTAGATAGGTTAAAAACCAGAATATTCGACAGAAAAGAAGCCAACCTCTTGTGAATATATGCGTTGATGTCTTTAGTTAGAACCAAAAGATATTATAATACTCGTACATTTTATCATAGACGTCGGTTCACTAGCGTAGTTAAAAATTCCAAGGTTTAATATTCCGGAGCGCTATTAAAAACGCCTTATCAATCTGAGAATCAAAGCTAGGGCGACACGCTTTGCTGCCGCACTGACCTCTAGACTTAGTTCGGCGAGGCAATGGCTAAAATACTACAATCAGATACAAGAGATAGATTGTTCTTCATCTTAGCGTAATAATAGCAAAAAGTTAGAACATGTTTGGCACCACTCTCTGATGCAGTTAAAAAGTCGCCAAGTGCGAGCATGAGGGCGTGCGATGCAAGATGGAAGACGGGCCATTGTCTGTGGAGAGACGCCGCATACAGTCATTTGAGATCTGAGCCGTTTATGAACTCCCATCTCAGGACCTAATGTGCCCAAGAGACTGGCGCATGGCGGCGTTACCACGTTGTATAGCAACTTGACCTCTGACCAAGGTAAAAGCCAGGCTTTGGGTCACGGGAAGCAACAACTAGGCGTTACTTAATTTCCTTAAACATTCCATGAAAACCAATTATGTATTCTAGCCAGTACGCCAAGGATATACCTCGTGTAGGATATTTTTGGGTTCTTTATTTGATCAACTCCCGGGGTGCGAGTCAATTTCCACGGAACTGACACACCAGACGACGCACGACGGCGCCCTGATGAAACAATCCCAAGCCGATTAAAACTCTTTGACCGACTAAAGGATCGATACTGAAGTTCCAAATAACTAAGGAGTAGATATTAACAGCATTTTTAACCCACTTTTTGTATTGTGTGACAGTTTCACTGAGGTACTAGGTATTTTTACTCGGTTATGTTTTAGCTCTCTTCTAAAACACCTATACACAAAAAATAATGGTTTCAACCATACCGGATATCATAGTAAGCGATCTTCACGCGTTGCGTATGTATTACGAGTAGATACAGTAAAGCTAGTTGATGCTCTATCGCAGCCCGCGGGAAATGGGTCTTTTTACTCATTGAATATAAATATGTTGTTATCAGAAAACTGCACAGAGTCGTCTTTGAATTATTTCCATTGTTTAGGCATGACACCATCATTAGGTGTCATCTAGGCGTCTCTGTGTATTCGGCTTGACCCTAGTCTTATGGGTGATATCTTGTCGTTCAACAAAGTGGTTGAGTATTTTTAGCTGAGGTGTTACAACAAGACTAGATATAAAATTGCGAACAACTTAGTTCGTACAAAAGATTTTTAAAATTTTTTTTTCTTCACTATGAGTATAAACAGCACGATCGTCGTACTTCAAAAACATTTATTCACACTACATACATAGGATTGCCATACTTCCGGATTTTTCCGGACAACTCCGGAATTTTAGCTTAGTGTCCGAAATGCGGGAAGAATTCTAAAAAGTTCGGATTTTCCAAAAAAATATCACTCTAAAACCGTCTATGATAAATTGATAATATATCCAATAATATTTTTAATGAACAGTGATCTTGCATATGCACAATATGGAGCCATCCATAAACTACGTCACACGTTAAGGAGGAGGAAGGGATCGACGAAGTGTGACATTGTGTGACAAGGACGGAAGGTAGGGGGGGGGCAAAAATCATGAAATTCGTGTGACGTAATTTATGGATGGCCGCTTAATGTAAGTAACGTTTATGATTTATATTTTGGGCACACTGCAATGTTCTGCAACAAACCTTTCTCTACTAATATAATTATATACATATATTTGTAAAATATATTTGTAATATATATTTGTAAAAAAATTGCAGAATTTAACTGCGGAAAGAAAAGTCCAACAAGTCCAAGTCAAAGGACCGGAATATATGAATCTGGCAACCCTACTCATTCATTAATACTGTAAACTACTTTTGTAAGTAAATCAGTTTCTCATTGTAATTCGGCGGGCGTAATGCGTTGACGAAATTATGTAATCGAGTAATAATAATACTTCATGTCAATATTATGAGCTAGTGAGCTACCTAACCACGTGGTGTAACCAACAAATTGTGAGATAATACAAAATGTAGATAATACAACGTGAGTTTCATCGGCCTGCCTCCTGTATACCTACCTAGAAGTCTACATGTCTACATAAGTACATTGCATACCTAGGTGCAAATGAATGCAAACCGTCAAATGCCATGATTTATATAATATGTGCATGTCTTGTAACCACACGATGAGTTAGCACTTTAGATATTTTAGACGTATACCGGTGTTGCATAGACGCAAAAGCGGAGACGGAACTTAAAAAAACTTGTAACCTAAAAAAGACTAACTGATATAATTGTAACATAATATTTTTTGAAAGGATTTTCATTCATATAGACACGATACGAACTATAGGAATAGCTCATGCAAAGGTAATAAATAATGTCAAACAATGTGGTCTTGCTGGGTTGACTACCCTGCACATACAGAACACTCGTGAAGGCTATTCAAATGCTCTCCCATCGATCCAAAACTTCATGATTCCACACGGCCGTTTGACATTTGTTAGAAGTCGCGTTGTTTCCCACTCACGATTGGGACAAGTTTTCGAAGCATTCTGCAGCAGGAAGTGCTTGATACAGGAACTGAGGCCCAGCTACCTAGGCGCACAGGTCGAGCCGCAACTCTAAGGTCCAAAACATACGCGTTACCTAGCTATGGGCGACCATATTGCGTCTGGATGCTGGCATAACATGGAACGTACGTGAAGATTCAATCGATCGTTACGTTTGGTTGTTGTTTTGTTGATATTGATTGAACTTCCTCTTTAAAACCTTCCGCAACATTTAGCTAAAGTTCAGCCGAAAATCAAGTAATCGTAAGTATTATAACATCGTGTGTGCTGCGAGCCTTACAAACACGGAAGTCACGGAAGAGGTTCCCCAGCAAAACGGGTCGAATGACTTTCTCAGAGCGTCCGCGTCCTATCGCTCCGCCCGCCGCGCCGCCGCCGCGCCACGCCGCGCCGGTACTGTCGCCCACCTTATTCGCCTTTAGCGCGGTTTAGCGCACTGTTGCGCAACACCGCGTATCGAAGGCTCAAATATAATTATGTAGCGCGTAACTACTCACGTGCTTGTTGTATTATTTCATGACCGGTTTTTTTTTTGTTAAAATAAGAAGCCTTTACAGACTATGTGGATCCACAACTTGCTGTCTTTATTATGCCAAATCAGCCAAATGCCAATTGGATCATTTTCGAAAATCGTAAAGAGTGCTCTGCTCATTTTATAAGTATTAAAAAGATGAGTGATTAAGTAAGGCACATTAAACGAAACAGACCAAAAAAGAAATATTATGAACGGATTTTAGTCCAAATAAATAAGGAATGAACGAACATAAGTAAAATAATCGCAACTTCTTTTACTAAATGGGAAATCCTTTTACTTATATTATTTTAACTCTACTTCATCAAAGGGACTGTCAACATAAAAGATATTTCTCAAGTACTAAGAAAAACGTATTGAATGTTATCTTTTAAATACTTTTCTAAGGAATGAGATTTAAATAGCTTTTCAGTCTTTGTTTTCAGAGGGAGTATTCGCCCGGAAAACGGTACAAAAAATATTGCAGAGCAACAGCTGTTTACAAAGATTTCTTTATATATGTACGTATTGGTGGTTAGTGTAAGCATAGTTTTCTCTTTCGACCGCCAGATCTCGACACACTTACTTACACTAATTTAGGTAGTGGTAGTTTTTGGTCACTTACAGCATCAACTAATCTTATAATTACATAATATTTATAGCTGTGACTAATAAGAAAGAACTCTTTGTTTCTCAAACATTTCTTGGAAATGAATGGGCCAATTGTATCGGAAACAAAAAAGAAATATTTTTGTGTCGATGACGTAGGTACCACCTATTGGGTTTGTCTCATTCATCGTTACACTTAATTCTCATATTATCAATTCCTTATACTTATTATTTAAAGTTCAAGTTAAACACATATTCAGTGTTATTTTTTCCAAACAGGTTCCATAACAAGTTCAATGACCCCTGTCTATACAGCCTGCCCGGTCAGTTAGTCTGTCGCCGATCTGATGTCTCACTTCGGGAATTTTGCGAATCCGCAGTTATTGAATTCGAGTTACAGAGCGTCACTCAATATTTGGGTGCGTGCACACTTGAACAGGGCGTTTGACGTTATCTGGGTCATTCTGGGTACGTGCACGATTCAGGCGTTGCGGGGTTCTCGATGTAACTATATCGAGTGCACTCATCACTTGTCACCTCATCAATGCCCGATTTGCTTTGACATGTCGCACGTCGCCTTTATGTATCGCAATGTTTCAAACAAGTGCCATTGAGCACGTCACCGGTCGATTATGTACGATTTATATAATCAGTGCGTGTCGCCGTGACACACACGGCGGGCTACGTGTGTTGTTGTGCACCTGTAACGACACTCTTTTGGTCGATTGAGACATGACCCTAGCCTGTTTAAGGGGATTGAGGGCAGGCCTTTTTAGTTAGCGCGCAGATCTTACATAGATACAGCAACTTAAGTAATACCTACTATTTGGTTTTTCTCTTTAGTGGTTCAGAGATGACTGTATTGTCATCTTGTCATCGAACGTCACGTTTGATATTATATAAAAATTGCGATGTATCATGTATGTAGATACCTACCTATGTAGGCCGTTTATAAATTATCTATTAGGTACAGTCAAAGACTAATACCTACTTATCTATTTCTGTTTACGTAATAATTTTATCATTTTTCCTTTCTAATACTTTGTTTTTTTTTGAGAAATGTCAATTATGATTTCGACTTCCAAAAGGAGGAGGTTATCAATGCATCAGACTTTTTTTTTGTATATCTTCAGCGATATCTAAGCCATTGTAAACTGATTGCGATTATTCTCTTTGTTTGGAAGAATATTCGTCCGAGGTGATCCCGTTTAAATTTGGTGAGGATCTGATGAAGACCTACGGAGGTAGACAATGGAACTGTTCAATAATAGATAGCAAATCTACCGTGATTACTGCAATCGCTTGGATATTTATCCTATTGCAAAACCATAACATAATATCGCTCTTGTACCTATTCTGTGAACGGGTGTACATATTGACGAATTTATACTTAGGTACCTACACAAGTACAACCACATGTCGCCAGTTATGTTAGAGTTCGATTTTATTCTGGATAAGCCTATCACCATGAGATGTATTTCATAATTAAAGGATAGAAAGATATTACAATAAAAATTAGGTAGGTACCTAGGTACTTACATTTAGCTCGATTGCGTAGGTAGACAAGGTAGGTACCCACGTTGTTGTTTATTAATCCGATAAATAACATAATATTTAAGAAGATAAATAAGTTAACAGACAAAATCTAAAATTAGGTACAGGTAAAGTGATCTTGCATCTTTGACAACGAATTTGTTTGGGCCCCTGGTATGAATGAAAGCGACCAACTGTGTACCCTACCTACCCCCTACCTACCACCTACCTACCACCTACCTACTACCTACGGGGACTTCCATTACTTAGACAATCATTAGAAAAATAAATAGGATGTGCAGTTTTGTTTGTACCTACAATTCTTTTTGAGGGTGGTGTTATAATGAAATATCAGGAAATGCCTTATTACTGACAATTAATTTTATTCTTTGAAAAAAAACATAAGTTCTATAGTAGATATAATATACAGTTCAAATATTTGAAGCTAGAATTTTTAAATGAAAATGTGACATTCGTTATATTTCTTTTGGAGGGCACTGTACCAACTTAAGTAAGTAGTCTAAGTACTACCCTTCAAGATATTATTTGTTCCGCTCGTCGAGTTGTTCACCCTGGCCTCATTGCACTATAAACTCGAGTACAACCCTTCAAGAATTTTTTGATGTTCGTGGATTTTTTTATGTTTATAATCGGATCTGCTCAATACTTCAATTTATTTTTCATACCACCTGCTCGGAAATTTAAAATTATATAATATGTCATGCAAACTTAGAGTAAAGCAAGTCATTATTGCCATAGGGCAGTAACATTGTACAGAATTTCATTACTGCCGCTGGGCAATAATGTGATTTGAATTTGTAACCATAAATAACAAATTGCATGAAAACTTTTACCAATGAGTTTTCGCTGCGCAGGTTTTAATAGTGAAATGTGTATGTATGTGAAATAAGAAGAATTAATCATGTAGATTAATAAAAAAATAGTTACCACATTAAAAACAATTGTTTTTTTCCAAATGGCCAAGTCTAAAATGATTAAATAATTGACTCGCCCTCATTTTCTATTCATCTGTAGAGTTAATGGGAGCAAGTAATCACAACAGCTGATCGAAGGCTGTGGTACGCACCCCAGGGTTGCTAGATCGAGTTTTTGAATTTTCCACATATTCAATCTATGCAACTTTTTTCCCCATTTTATTTTTCAAACAACAAACAACTCTAAGTATTTAATTTTCCCAATTTTTGCACTAGAACGATTTGTTTCCCTAATATAGGGAAATATATCCTTAATCTCCCAACACTGGCGCACCCTCGCGGTAGAATATTGGCGCGCAATGCCATATTTCGTAAATCGAATTGGTTTTTATTTCCTCGCAGTAGGTGTGAAAATTAGAGTATGCTCCTCGGAAATAAAGGTGTATTCGTCTTGGGCTAGCTTATATCCCTCATTTCTCTCAGGATTCCAGTCATAACTCCCTCGCTTCGCTCAGGAGTTAACTCAAAGCTCCCTCGCTCCGCTCGGGAGCCCTAGAATCCCTCGTTGCATTCGGGATTCAAAATAGTGCCCGTGACGTAAGACACTGCTTTATCCCCTTGGTGTATAATCTACTTTTATATTACATTGTATATAATATAATTATTTATTACAACAGTCATTCGTTTTAGGGTAGACCATGTTCTGATGATTCGATTTCTGTTCTCCGGTGACTTAGTTACTTGTTGTTATAGAATGAAGTGAAGTCCTTATAAGCTACTATTTGAAATGTAAGTATTCCAATTCTGTTGTTCTTACGCCCTGATTTATGTACTTACTAGTTTTTCCCAGGACAAACTCTACAATACCTAATTCATCCTAACTTGCTTAGCTGAAAATCGGGACATACCTATGTAAAACATGCAATGTGAGAATGGACAGGTAATAAAGGTAGTTATAGATACCTTTAATCGTAATAAAAAGCCTTTTGAAAACAACTAAAGTAAAAACGAATACCTAACTTTGCATATACATATGTATATATTTTTTTTGTAGCGAGCAAATTTATTGTATCTTGTTTTCCCCTGTATAAGGTAGATACTAGACTATTTAGTTAAACTTATATTCTGAATTGTTAAATCCCTATTCTACACATCAGAAAGCAAAATAAAAAAGAAAACCACATTGTTTTAAACTAATCACCTTAATTATCATCGAAACTGTACGGTAATTATTAATTATTTACGATAATATATATTATTAATAAACCCATAAGTTCAAATTTAATCATCAAGAATGCCTGGGGGAAGGATGCAACAAATATTTATGGCTTAAAATCATGCTGTCGATGTCGGTAAAATCCCGAAGAAATAGACAAATATCAAAAGCCTCTGTTGCCAAATTATCTGCCGACTCGTAAACTTTCCATAAGTAGTTATTTTATTTCAATTCTATGTTTCTTAATGCCACTTCAACCAAATACATAATTAATTAATGGAGTCTAGGAATAGATACTAGGCTTGTCTCCTATCACCTACATCATTTAAAATAACTGGTGAATTGTGCAGAGGTGTAATGATGTACCGAATGTACCGTAGGTGTACTGGTGTTGCTAGTCCTTCGGGGATAACAGAAATGATGTTATGTTATGTAAGAACAGGTTACCATGATCTGTTAGTGCAGGAATGTTTTAGTACTATTCCGAGACCGGGAAAGAAATGGCGCCCCCCAGATGTCATGCACGACTAGGTATATAGGAGACTTTTGTTTGTTTTGTTGGTTTAAGACAATAGTCAATAGTCGGTGACTTCGGTAGACACTTAGGTACTAGTTTATTATAACTTGACTCTCCTCTTCAAATATAATTAATTAAGGGAAATGTGTTAAAATTCTTACATTTAATCAGTAAAATGATGACACACGCGGGTCACATCCATATCAACCCGCTACAACAGCAATTAGCAGAAAGCGTATTAAAATATGAGTTTCCTAGGCTACCTCACATTTGCAATACTATATTATAATCAGCAATTCACTACGGGAACACAGGCTTTCTGTCTGTGAGATCCCGCGAGTGTGCTGTGATCCGCCACTTGAGCCCATGCGAGTTGGTAGACGTCACATGTCTTCGAATTTTCTCTTCTAAGACATATCGGTTTCCTTATGATGTTTTCCTTCACCGTTTTAGAGCCGTGGTGATGAGATAAAAATCTAATTAAACTCCCTGCTGATGTTCAAAGCCACGACCTGCGGTTCGTAAGGTGCCGTCGATACCAGACTGCGCCAGCACTGCTCACGCAATCGCTTTAAGTGAGTGTTAATCATTCTACTTTGCAGACTACTCTTAAGTTCACCCACAAACAGTGAGGCCCTTCTGGTTTTTAATTACTTTAGCCCAAAACACATGATACAAACTTACATAATTGAATTATGTAACGCCCAATTACAAGCCTAGATACTGTGAGCACCTGCTTATCAAAAAGCATGAATTGCTATTGGTTGACTCTTAGTATACATTCGTAAGCTTGATAAAATCTCTCTCTTGAATAAGGTTACCAGATCTACAAATGTTTCTGGAGAAAATTCCGGGCATTTATTTTCTTTGAATTGTGCAGTATATTTAATTCAGCGCAGGCAGGTGCTTTAAATAACATAAATCATAAAATATAATTATAATTATGTATTGTAGGTGCCTAGGCAAGTGATACTGTACCAAAAATATTTTATTGATTTACCTGGGAAATGATGATTTCTCATTTCACTGAAAATAATTGTATGTCATCAGACTTTAAAATTTTCTCATTTTTCGAAATTCCAGACGTATGGAAACTCTACTCTTGAATCATATAATTTCACAATTGATAGTATTTAAAGCGTGAGAATTGAACGAAACGACCAAAAAAACCTAAACTAACTGAGGTGCAAACATTTGGAACTCTTTTCGCCTTGGACCCACCCCCTCGGTGATAATCATGATACTGATGTTATGGTCAATCTAGAGACGGCTGTCTAGAACTTTACCACCTTAGATAAGTCATATAGAGTAGAGTAATTAACGAACGGTTGGGTCACCCCCGATTGGCTATGTTTATTCAACCCCCCCCCCCCCTCCGAACCACATGCCTTCCTACGGCCTTGGCCACGTCTGCCGCATGCTTAATGATTTAGAATATGATTAGGCATAGGTGTACCTACCATGTTCTTTCTTTAATATTAAGTATTTCATTCAAATAAAGTAAGTAGGTATCACGACATAAAACCTCAACTGAAACTGTACCAGTATCCAAATTAATGATTGTTTATGTTCTACATTACCAACAATATTAACCCCCGCAATATTCCCACTGCCTGCCTTGCACTGGGAGAAAGTTCAACAAAAACGAGTACGGCCACGCGGACCCAGCGCGAGTTGCTGGATAGAAAAGTTTTTTCAAATTTAGTAATAGAAAATGTCAACAAACTTTTCTGTTTGCCATGTAGTTAAATTGAGTATCAAACAGAGCTAGACTATGAAATATTTTTCCATTTTCCACACACCATACAACTAAATTTTTTAACTGAATGCTATAACTTTCTGCTAACACAGGCTTCGTGGCCGAATATTAACATTTGTAACTAAAAACGTAGTATATCTCTATATTTACAATAACGACAATTGCGTTTCAAAGTTGTAATAAATTCACGGAAATACAGATGAACTGAAAATTGTTAAGTCAATATTGTCGGTTGGCAGTCTCTTCATCTTTTTGTAAAACATGTTTATACTTATTTCCTGGATTTTGAAAAAATATTTTTTACTATCTACTTATAGTATGTTATATCAATGAATTTTGATGTACATGATGTGAGCTAGCCCACCTATGAAAGTTTCTATGCTCATCTCACTATTTTGGGACAAATGCTTTTTTTTTCATATTCAATTTGCGGCGAACGAGGACGCTTTGGCATTGGCTCAGATGCATTGATGCGCTCGATTTCGCAGTCAGTATGTTTTTGTTCTTTAGCAAACTCCGTGATGGTGTTGAAGATATTCCACTTCTTGCGATTTAAAAGGGTTTTCCAGCGGTTATGCTATGATTCCAGAGCATTTTATGTTTTCGGAATAGAATAAGTGCGATTAGACACTGACCACATAGCTGGTGGGAACAATGGATTTTTGCTCAGAATTGATTTCGTTTCTGGACAGTTAGTTTTTTTGTAAATACTCCAGATTCATAATACCTATTGAACCATTGTGCCAATCCTGCAGCTTCAGTTGGCAATACTAAGTTTTTTACTTGCTCGAAGGCCTCCGGTATCTCTTCTGGTTCCAAAAAACCAAAGCAAATAAATGACTGATTTTAAATGCAAATACGAAATCAGTACCATAGAGCTTTGCCAACCCCTCCGCCTGTACATGCCACCAAAGGCATTGCGTCAGATGAAACAGACACAGTCTGTGTGCACAGTTTGAAAATAGTTTTTTAAGCATTTATCACCGCAATTTCGAAATCAGTCAGTTTGTTTTCACAACAGAAGACAATTGTTTTGGATCGGCCGGCGCGCGGCTGGCTTAAGGAAAGGTGAACTGTGAACCATGCTTCCTGTAGACAATAATAATTATATTTTTCAAGGGTAATTCTATATACCGTACTGCACTCCGTAAAAAGGTACCTACCATTTTCAACCTTTTTTAGACATGGCTAGAACACTGCCACTAGCTTGCTTACTCTGCAAGCTATGTGGGTAACCCCAGTTCTTTTGCGCATGATGTCATTTCGGATCTTATTCTTGATAGAAAGTTTGAGAAAAACTCACTCCATAGCGTGCTGAGCAAATGTTATGATCAATTTGGCTCTTGTGACACAGGAACTCCTAGTACAAGAGCCAGGGCTACATTGATGTTTGTGTCTTGAAATGAAAAATGAAAAAAATATTTTAAAAAATTACAATAGGTTTGTACACGAGCTCTATTTCATTTAGCATCGTATCGTAATAATTTAGAAAGTGAACCTGGTGATGGCATCTATTCGTCGATAAATTACGTTTCCATAGTTCATCATTCCATAGAAACAGTCACAGGGCTGGGCAAAATACATGCTTTGCTTTAATTGAAATACAAAATAATATCTCGCAAGTATATAAAATATATAAAATATATAAATATTAAATATATTTAAGTAATGTATTTGAAATATAACGTACAAAATACAGTATTTTAGCAATTTTTATTTGAAATACAAATTACACAATACTACCTATTAAGAATAAAAAGTAATCCAGCCCAGCATTTGCCATAAAGTAGAATAAAAGAAGATTAATCAGTAAAACCAAAGTTTCCTTTCATGAACACTAGATTTTTAAATATACTGGCAGACAAACAGTCTCTTGTTGAAGTATGAATAAAACCTGCTAAAGAAAACAATCTTTCTACAGGTCCTGATGAGCACAAACTTGTGTTAAATTGCATGAACACATTTTTTTATATTGGGATATTTGATTTTAATTTCATTTTTTTGGTTATAATAATGATTTATGTTATTATATGTATTTTGAAGCCATTAGTATTTGAAATACTAACTACAAATACCTCGCCGTCAGGTATTTGAAATACGAATTACATTTTATACAAGTAATTGAAATACAAATACCAAATACGTTTTTGTATTTCAATTACGTATTTTAATTACAAGTAATTCAAATACTGCCCAACCCTGCGCATGGGCCATGATCAACTCTTCCGAAACACAATGCCACATTGTCTCGAAGCCTGCTGAAATGTTGTAATCAATAGGGAGAGCTTCAATCAATCACAATTTATAATTATTTCAAAATATCAATCTGAGCAAACCTTTTCAGTTGAATGTTTACGGCCCCGTACGTAATCCCTCAGACGGCTTTGTGTCACAAAGGTCCATCCACGTATTAAAAGACCCGTTGCCATGAAAGGGGACAAAATATTCATGAAAATAAACTTTCACTCAATAATGATATATGTAGGTGCACAAAACAATAATAAACTAAGAGGACAATAGTTTTAACATGTAAATAATGTGTATATAAGATACTTAGGTAGGTACTAATTTCTTTTGAATTAGTTTTAGTGCACCTCTTTCTGATAATATTTTGCAAAAGATTCATAAAACAGAATGTTTTTTGTTACATGACCAACAATTTTGTATAAAATATTACCACCCCGTTCTATTTGCGGTCAAAGCCGAACGATGAAGCCCACTAACAGTCGACAAAAGCTGATGAAAGGTTGTAAGCGGATTTTTTCTTACGAGAAAATTATAGGGTTCTGAGAAAATTATTTGTAAAGGAAAACTGATGCTGTGTGGGCTTGCGCATGGCAAGCCTCGTGAAAGATCAAACCGAAACACGTGTATCAAGTAGATTCCATATAGGAAGACATCTTGTTATCTATATTCTATTCATACATATTTCATATACCTACACAAGAGTCGTCTTTCGTGACTCTCTGTATGAGCACTTAGTTCTCTTAACCAAACAATAGATCTTTTTCAACAAAAGATTCAGCATCATCAAGTACCTACAAAATATTTAGGTTAGATGCTGGCATAATTATAGCCACATTATAGCACAGGCTTCTCCACTTCTGTAGATAGCAATACATAAATATGTATGTAATTTGTATAGATTGTCACAATTTAGTAAATACCTACTGTGCCTTAAAAAGTCATGTTACTTAGGTAGGTGCTCATACATAGACTAACTCGTTGATGCGACTGCAGAGCTTGGAGACCTGGTTTCGATTTCCAATTATGTAGGGAAAAGTGTGGTTGAATTTTTTTCCTCCGATGGATTCGCTTGGAATCTCGGTATACGAAGTTACGTGCGTACAGCTACACAGACTTACTGCGGATCTGTGAGCACTAACTAAATATATTAGTCAGGCGTTTATACATTTATTTTAACATTATATTCAAAGTATTTATAAGATATTGCAAAGTGTATGCTGTATTTATTTCTGATTTGTATGTGTTTCATAAAGTGGACCTGCAGTAGGAAATCAACTACCATAATTTTATCCTAGAAACTTTGGTACCTACTTACTGTTCCTCAAAACCCTTGAAATTTTTGGGGAAACGAAAATCATGTTCATCGGTTACATTTCCCAGGTTTTCAGAGAATAAAATTAGGTGTGAGTGTGGAATATAATTTAATAAAGGCATTTTGACACCTATCCGTTCGCCATCCTTCAACATTATGATCCTCCGAAATCGCATATCTGGCTCGAAATGGGGTCTTCTGGTTCAGTTTCCAACTCCACGTGTTCTGCTATTATTGGCTGGAACAGTGGGCAACATCGGGTAATGGTGGATTCACACAGTCCGGTGGCACTGCCGGCGGCTTGACCACGAGCGAAGCCACCAAAAAGCCGCCGGCAAGTGCCACCGGTAGACGCGTAGGCTGTTAATCGTACAAGTCATATTTCAGTATTGTTTTGCTTGCCGTGGTTGATGCAAATTGTAACTTTTTATGCGTAGATGTCGGTTGCCAAGGGCAACCAACAATCTGATGGTGTAGTTCTACGTAACACTAGTTTGTTTCACATGATACAAGATGAATCTGCACCCTTACCATAACTACAAACATTAGAAGGAAGAAATACGCCATAGCCTCTTTATTTCATCGGTGATGACGCAGTCCCCATCAAAGAATACGAAACGACACCACTCTCATCGAAAGTCGTGTTCGAACGTTTGCCGCCGCTGCCGGCGGCCTCACCGGCAAAATGCCGCCGGCTTTGTTGCGAATGCCGCACCTAAAGCCGGCGGCATGCGGCAGTGCCGCCTGCCGCTGTGTGGATCCACCCTAAGGCACTCCATCAGAATGAAGCACAGGTTTATGACCAATGAGACATCACTATATTGTATACAGCGCTTGTTCTTGTTTTTAAAGACTTAAAAAAGGCAAAAGTAGCAGTTAGGTTAGTTCTGTTATTTTTCAGGTTTCGCCACAAAATTGATACTACAAGTAAGTTCTTGCTGCCCAATTCTTGTGGTGTGTTATATTTTTTAGTGATCAGAAGGCAGTTACAAAACAAATCCAACTATCCAAGGCCTTGGAGGCTTCAGTTGGCGCGTTTCAGGAGGCGGCAGTGAATGAAGCCATGGGGCGGTGAGCTGTGCCAGGCGGCACACAGTGTATAATTTCGCCTCAAAAGCGGACACGCTCGTTTTATATGCTATTTAGAAAGGTATTAATCGAACAAATCTACTAGTAAAACTCCGGTGTCGTTATCTATCATAGTAGTCGAGAAATTTTGAAAATCGAGAAAAGTCCATAGAAACCATAGAAACATTTTATTTCCGTGTGTAATCGTTTTTACCATTGGGTGTTTTTGGTTATGATTTAAACATATTTTAGGCACCTATTAATATTAAAAAAGTTAAAAAATCTCGTCTGGTTTGGGCGAAAATATTTTTTTCTGTTATTTAGTTCATATTTTTTTTCTGACATGTCCTGCATTATTAGCATTATTTTTAAATGCCAAATTATCAGTTGATGTAACTATTACTTCAACAAAAAAAAAAACTAGATGTTTTAAACATAGGACTTCGGAGATATTAAATTTTAAAATTTTAAGTTAGGGTTGTCACTCAAGTCTATGGTATGTCTATATCTATATCTTATTTTTATAATATAAAAACTTATCATTAGGTTATTTACCTATTTCTTGGATATAAGGGGGTAGATAATGGATAGAAATGATTCGGTGAGTCCTTTGCATCTGTGTCCAGGAACCTCCTGATGGTTTCCTTTTATTTGTTTCCGGTTTTTTTTCAGGTTCAATATTAAAAACGTGTTTAGAAAATTTATTACTTAGTAGATATTGTGTGATTTTTCAATAACATACATTTTTCCATGAGTTTACTTATTTATAGTAAACGCATGCTTGACAACCCTATTTCCATAGAAATTGATGAAAAACTTAGAAACGTTATAACTCTGAAGTCCTGTACGTAAAATGTTCCATTTTTTTACTATAAGAAGCTACATAACTAGAGTGTATTTCGTTGGTAAAAAAAAAATGCTAATGTCATATAGAAAATTTTATATAATTTATTTTCTAATATTTCAAAATAAATTTTTAACTCGCGTTCCAGGGAAAGTATAGACTTGTAATTTATACACGACATTATATATACAATTTTCAATTCATGGTAAATTTTAAATAAGGTGAGCGTTTGTTATTTTGGGAAATATCTACAAAAAAGATTTTGACAAAGTTCATTGACCTTTCAAAAAAACTATTGTAACTTTAAAATTAAGTAATATATTTAAACTGGTATTTCATATTATACTGTATAACAGTTATATCCATCGGAATCCGCTATAAAAAAAGGATGTCCGCTTTTGAGGCGAAATTACACACTGTGCGGCAGCGTTAGTCACAGTCATCAGTAGGGTTACCATGACCACTAAATGCACGAATAATTTAATTCTATTTCAAGAGTGGGAAAGAGATTGCGATTGGCAGCTGTCTAGTGTCCAGGGGTAAGTTCCATAAGATTATTCTAATTATGTATGTTTTAGATGTTGGTAACCGTTTTCGCGACGGTGATTCTTCCACCCTGTATATGACGGGCTGTCTACATTAATTCTAGTCTATTTATATTTCAAATCAAAAATTGCCGTCATCGCCTACTAAAATAAAAGGTTGTTCAAGAATACTATAGCGAAAAAATATTTATTTATCCACAGTTCTCACAACTTGCAACACAGTCAACCACCTCCACAATGTCAAATTAATGTTAATGTCACTATCAGCTGGTATCAAACATTTGTTAATGTAAATAAAGCAGCAAATTTCATGAAATCTTTATGATCATTCCAGCAAAATGTGTACCAAAGGAGCACAAATTGCTGAGCTGTTTACTAGAGCCATTGCCACCACTAAGAGCTTTGATCAAAATCTTCGTAAGGTAAAGAATTCAGTGTTTCAAATTACACAGCAATAGTATTTTTAGAATATATTTGATATGGTAAATTGGGCCAGTGTATTGTGCAAACAAGTTGCTATTGTTTATGTAACCTACAATGTTCCAGATTTAGCTGCGTAATTAGCGCGTGCTCAAAAGTTTCTAGTGCTGTGCAACATAGAAACATTTTTACTGTTAGGTATTTAGAGGATAAGCTATTTCTTTCTGCGAAGCTTCTTGTTGCTCACAGTTTATTGAAAGGTTCACATGAGTCAATTGGTCCAATACACAGCAACTCGTGCTTTGTGCAACATTTTTATTTCATCTGATTCATAATGATCATCACTTCTGTAGCTTTACTGTTTAAATACAGTTTGATGCTATGGATCCTCAGATTGGGACAATCCACCTGTTAACATGTAAGTTCTAATAACCTCGGACCTTGTTAGTGTGCTGCAATTAATGGTCATGTTCCCACATTCATGAAACTTGGATAGGTGATCTCTACATACAGGAAAAAAGGCTTTTCATGAACATAATGTCCCTGCATAAACATGTTGTTATTAGTTTTATTTTTAATATAAATATCTAAATATATTTCTAAGTAACAAATATTAATAATAATAAACACATTGATAAAATAGTTTCCTTTTCTCCATATTTTAGTTGCGAGTCATAGGCTGTGAAAATGGAAGGATGACAACAGAGTTTAAAGTCGGGCCAGAGCACCTGAACCAGAGAGGCACGCTCCACGGAGGGTTCATCGCGCACCTGGTGGATGCCATCTCCACATACGCACTGACCACTAATGATACCGTTGACACCAGAGGAGTCTCCATAGAACTCAGTGTGAGGTGAATTTTCAAAATGATTTTTTAAATCTCTGAGTTTGTTTCGGCTAAGGTTGTTAGAGAGGAAACACCAACCTCATAAAATTTTTCAAAATTATTTTATTTTTGATGTTCAAAAGTACTTGTGATAAACCAATTTTCAAAATAAATCTAATTTTCTCAAAAAAAAATCTTTGCAGCAGCAATACTGACCTTTGCTAAAAATTTTACAACATATGGATTTGTGTGCATAATTATATTTTGGCAACACAAAACCATGTTGTTGCGGTAATGCTGCCCATTTTTGGTTCGTCATGAATTTTGTGCTTAAACCATAGCTAAAAATTAACTTTGTTGCCTTATGTAGGTTTATTAAAAGGTTACTTTGAATTTTCCAGTTATATGAGTGCGGCCAGAGAGGGAGATAACATTGAAGTTCAAGCCATCACAAGAAAGCTGGGAAAGAAGATTGCATTCCTAGAAGTCCTAGTAAAGAACAAAGATAAGAATCAGTTGCTCGCAACCGGCAGACACACCAAGTATATAGGAATTTAATTTATTGTATATAGTTATCAAAAAATCATATAAAACAGTCAGTGAAATATTCAAATAGTACAATCATGTAATTTATAGTTTTTATTTTATTATATTGTATTTTTACTACCAAATACAAAATGTAGTAGCAGTTTATTAACATTTTATTTTCTCAATTTTATTTATACGGGGTGAAAGGGACACCGACGCGAAACCTAATCCGGTAGATTGGTAGGGTTTAAAAGAAAACAATTGTAGTGATCACCAACTTATTACGGCCTGCACATCATTGTCTGACAAAACGATACAAACCTCTTATTTCCGCTAGAAGTTTACTAACCTTTAGCATTTCTGTAATAGGTTTATAGGTTGGTGGTGTTATAGGTTTTTGTTTATCAAGGGAATTATGCCAGGATTTAAATGAAACCACGTTTACATTTTTCAAATTTATTTTCACACCCAGAATTGATTGAAATTGATACAGAATTGAAATGTGGAATATAGTTTAAGCCGAAATTACTCTTAATTCCTTGAATGTATGCTCCGTTTTAACTTTTGGTACGCCGCAACGTGAACACGTGAAGTAAACTAAAGTTGTCTAAAAAACGTACGTGACGTTTTGTCCTAGATCCGTGTTCCGGCAGTATAACGGGATCGAGCAGATCTATGTTCCGGCCGGCATACAAAAGGTAGGGAGTGCCAATTTTAGTTCAAAAACTTCTGCCATTATAAAGGTGCCCTTCTTTTCGACTAGTCATACATATACATGTTACAATGTTTGCCGAACAGTATAATAAAAAGTTATGCAAGAATATTTATTTTAATACCGCCAATACTAGATCCAGGCTTAAATACAGTATGCAGCACCACTCGCCCGCAAAAATATGCACATGCAAAAAAACTATAGCACCTTTGAGGTATGGGATAACTATAGAACCTTCTGCATATTATACACATTCCATTTCTGAAGTTGCAGCCTGAAAGTTGGAAACGTCGCAAATACCCTATCCGTCAAGCATTTCAATAAACATGTAATCAATAATATTGATTGAAATTATGAAATATTGCTCTGTGTTGCACTAAAATATTGACTAGATATTGCAATAATAATACTGGATTCTATAGTTTTAGGTATAAAAAGCAATTGGAAGATTTCCAAGTGCTTTTTACACACTTACAGTAAATAATCAGTGCAACAATACCATTAGTTATTATATAATATATTATAATCTTTATTTATATAAAAAAAAACTTTTCACAAAGTGGTTAGTCTTAAATCTCTGACAATCAAGTGGGTAACGTGCTATTCCTTGCTAGGCCATGACATAGCCTGTATGAAGAAGTAACAGTGCCGATCCCCTCTAAATTGTAATTGTGTGTACTACTACAGAGCGGCCATTGCAATTCATAATCAATATTTTAGTACAACACGGCGATATTCCATTTTCATTATTTTAATATCATTAAAGAAGTTCATCACAAAAGTGATATATTTGACAGATAGGTATCTGAGACATTGCACATTTCCAGAACGCACTTTCTTAACCAAGCCCGGCACGAGTTTTTGCAGAATATTAAACTAAATATACTTGTATAAAATTTAACTTACCGACATGGATTTTCGCAAAGAAATACCTGATTTCAAAACTTACCGTACCTATCTTATAGTTAGTTATACAATCCTATCCAAGAGAACGTGCAAGGCACTGCTTACGTGACACTGCTGGTCGACCTATCTACTCAGTCTCTAGGCACCTTTACCCGATCATCTCATTCATCTTACTCACACATTTTCATAATTTCATGTAGATTTTAAATAATGCTTTAAAAGTATCTTTCAACAGCTACGCCTACTCACTACGTTTCCTAATATCTGAAAGGATTATTCTCAATAAGTATTGACTAGCCTTTTAACATTCAGTTTCACACTATAAATACCGCTTAATTTATTGGCCACCCTGTAGTTATAATCTTCACTTCATCTGTAAGTGTGAAAATCTATGCAAGATGTCAGACTGGCAACCACTTACACATTAGGTACAACCGGAGCGTGCACGCACATGCCCCGCGCACTCATTTAGTCTGGTCCGGCCTTAACTCACGCATGCGCATGAGGCACGCACTCGGGCTCAAAGCCACGTGACGGGAAAAAGGCCCTTTCATTGGGCGATTGCAATTGCGGCGCGGATGCGGGCAATTGCGCCTCCTTGCTGTCCACAGATCTAAACCTTCCATTAGGTACCCTGCTTCGTTAGGTAGATGATTATTGAGAATAACCCTATTCAGGACATGTTTAAGACTGGATAACTCGAAAAGTGAAGGAGTTACTGGATATGCCTTGGGGTATTCATCAACATTCATGAATGGTCAAATATACACCTAAGTCTGCATTTGGCTAGATGGGAAGTCGACGTCAAAATGCATAGTCTTTGGAAACTGCTCGGCATAGATAATGCTGACGGATCTCCCTAAAAGTGGAGAGTTTATATTTAGGATTTTTATCCTAATAATTCAGAAACCAAAAATGTCATGAATTCACTGGAGGAGTGTACCCCGCCTCGAGTTATCCATTCTTATCAAATTACTTAATTCAATTAATTACTTGTTTTATTAATAATTTACTAGGAGTTCCAATAAATATTAACCCTAGAGATATAGGTAATATTGTTCCTAAAGAACGTGATACATATTTTAATAATTAGATATTTAAAATGCGTTATTAATGAAGTTAGAAACCTAATACTTATGTACTTGTTTATTTCATGTTTGCATCATAAAACAGTTACATAATTGTAATTACGTGTTTAAAGTAAAAAAATAATGTATTTTTACAAAATACCCAGCTTAATCCAAATAAACATTCACGAACACGAAATATGAAAAAAAAAAAAGTTAAGAAAAAATAAATCTCACCCACTGCCTTCTATGATTGGTGTTTTCTAAGTTGTACCTGAAGTGAATGCTTCTCAGGCCGATTCAACTACCATTACTCAACAAGTCATTACCTTCCACAGCTACTCATGAATATGTATTAAACATAATAGTTAATAGATGAAATTATAAAAATAATGTTTTACTTACTTATAACAAATTAAACACTTCTTGCTTCTAATAAATAACATGACTATATTATAATACTTGCTACAGATTAAATATATATTATTTTAATAGTAAATAAGTTTCCATTTAATTGAAACAACGATTAATATTCAAATGTTAAGGTAAATATTATATGTGGTACTTAATAGAAGACGTAATTCGAGATTGTAATATTTATAAAAGCATAACTTAAAAAGGTAGGTAGGTTTGCAAAATATTAAAAAGAGGGCATCAAATTAATAGAGAAAATTCAAAAGTCAAAAATAATCTTAATTAGTTGGACCACATAGATAGGATTAAAGCTTACCATGTAAAAGTATATGTAGAAACATTATAGGTATATATAATATAGAATACACATAGATTTTAAAATCTTTAAAACTTTTCCAAAATAAATGACAAGCCAGATTTATTCCATTTTGCAGGTTTTCTCGAGATATTCAATTCGTTTTTTCAATGACGCGATAGTGTATTCAATGTCCTGGTGTGATACCTCCAAGTTGTTCAGACGCTCCTCATCAACCTTTTCGTCGTAGTTGTCAGTGTCTCGACGAGCTCGGCGTTTTGCTCGCTCCAATCCTTCACTTTCACTGCCGCAAGTCTCGCAGTCAGCCCAGAAACGTAAGTCCATGGCAGGCAAGTCGTTGCAAGAAATCATACCATCTTGTACCTCAGGAAGCAGAAAAACATTTTCTCCAATGGTATCGATATTGTCGCCATTATCACAGAGGATCCGTGCCAAGCTCGTCTCTTTCAGCTGTCGCAATTGATCGGGTTTGAACATGGATGGGTTTTCATACCAGAACCGATCTCCATCTCGCAGGCGTTTGAACTGTTCTACTAGCAAGCATCTGAACAATGGTCCGACTTTTCCACCCTCTACTTGGTTTTCAAGAATACCTCCTACCCACACGTCAATGTTGTGCACTGATCCATAAAGCTCCTTCAACTTCTCTCGTACCGTTTCATCGGTTATTTCTGCAGCCAGGTCGTCAAAATCGTTTACCTCAGTCATATTACAAAACTGGCGCCATTTGGTGTACGGTGGAATACCATGATCACGGCTCCTTTGGATGTTGATAGCGGCTAAATCTAGAGCAACAGCATGAGCGCTGTAGAAAAGCTTTTCAGTAAGTTCTGAGTTCAGATTTTGAGTGGGTGTTTTTAGTTTCGCTGGTGTCGTGAACATTCCTCTTAGCAAAGGATCAACTCCTCCTTCATCGACTAGTCTCCATGGCGAAAAGAATGCATGACGAAGCAAAAGATGCCCTTCCGGAATGGTTTCAAAGTTTTCGTCATAACGGTGCAAAAGTGGATTTATCATAGAATGACCAAATCTCAAGGCTGCGGTGGCGAAAACGTTGGAAATTGATGGGTTCAGGTTTGGGTTATAACCTTTATATTCTCCTAGTTGTTGATATCCTTCCTTTCCTAAAATCAGCGGCAACCAGTGCTGGTAAGTTATGATCTGAATTTCAGCACCTACTACCTTTCTTGCTTCTTGGTAAACTTTGTCTCCATCCCAAAATGAATTCAAAACTTTCAGTTGAATAGCAATTCGATTATGTTCTCGCATAAAAATGGTATGCATGGCTGCCAAACCGATTTGTTCATTAGCCCTGATATCACCAGCTACAAAACAATTGCGATTACTTTCATCCAAATTGCGCCTGCAGTCCATTCCATTGACACCTACAGTTGGCAGTAACGGTTTCCGTCCAGGGAAAGTGACACCTACTCTCAACAATCCGTTTTCATTGGTTAAATCTCGTAGATCTTCGGCTACAGCTTTTTCGAAACCATAAACTTGAGACGCATCGATGAACGATGTTAATTGATTAATTTGTTCTCTAGGTTGTACTGTTCCAAAAAGAACGGACGTCATACCAGATCCACACACTGCACTCGTTCTAACAAAGTCGATACAACGACGGTTGGTAACCCGAGGATCATTAAATGGCACATCAATCGGGAAGCATGGCGCTGCATAGTCACATGTTTTTTTGCAATCTACACCGTCCCAAGTCTGTGAACTTACTGATGGTAAAGCATGATCCAAATCGTGATCTAGCCACTGACCCCATTGCATGACCATGTGAGATAACTGCAGATCTTCAGATATATCTGTTGTCGTTATAATTTTAGTAGAGACTAAGCGCGCACTTGGTAACGTAAATCCATTATATTTGATGTCCTTGTTCCACCCTACAGGTTGACTGAATCCATTTTCATATATTGGGAAAAGAATTCTTCTGAATCCGCTTAGTGATGATCCCCACGTAGGATGTGCAAAATTATTACAACTCCCGTCGTAACTGCGATACTTGCTATGATAACACATATCGGAACAGTCTTTTTTGTCTCTATGAGCGACACAACCAGATAAACGAGCAATAACCTCAAGATGTTGATTTGACAATACGTTTTGGTAAAAGAATGGTTCCGTCGAGGTAATTTTATGGCCTGTTTGTATGAAACCTCGGACTTTGTCTAAAGTTCTTTCGTATATTTCGGCCGCGCGAGCGACTTCCCTTGCTGGTGCATTGGGGAAACTTACTATTCGAAACAGTTGGTGGATGTCTGATTTTCCTGTGTTGTTGTTATTGAATAACTCGTCCATGGTCCTTTCGATAGCTAAGTCAACATCTCTAGCCGCCTCAGTCAAAGCAATATTTACATATTCATCGCCAGGTATAACACGGTCTTTTACAGTCAAAAATGCTGAAGCAGTGTCCCGTCCGTATTCGTTAAAAACAGAACATTCATATCTACCAGTATCTCTTATTGTTAGATTATGGATAATTAAACTTCCTATAATCGTAATTGAATATTTAAGGTTTGCATCAAGGTAGGAACCATCTTTTCTCCACTCGACTGTAGCAGGAGGCTCACTTTCTACCTCACACGGCAATTGAACAGATGATTCTTTATAAGCATCTGTGTCTTCCGGTTTCAAAACAATACGTGGCCGAACAATTTCGACATTATCAACCGTTAAAAAGGCTGACCCCTCGACGGATCCCTCAGCATTTTCAGCTTTGCAGTGGTATATGCCATCGTCATCTGATGTAACGGACAGAATGGTTAAATTTTGATTTTCGTTGCTCAAAATTATATTTTCAGACAAAGGTAATACCAGTGTGTTTCTAAACCAGTTAATAAGTGGTTTCGGCGTTCCTTTAGCAGTGCATATGAATTCAACATCCTCTCCAACTCTTACTGTTTTGTTATGTGGCTCGAGGACAAATGTAGGCGAGACTAAAACAAAATAAAGGACACGTGACTTTCAAAAAATAATAAATATTTACCTAGGTGGTAAATATCCTGGTAAGGGTTAGGTCTGTGCCCATCACTTGTGAAGACTTTTTTGTAAGTTCGTTAGTATTTTTTATAACCTACTTTATCTGAGCTCATTAATCTTAACTTGTTTGTAAAATACTGAATACAATATGAGTTTCAACAAGAATTAAGAACAAAATAATTTAGGCTAAGAAATGACTTACCCATAACTTCAAGGGCTGCAGTAGCGTTAACTTTTCCGTTGATATTTTCAGCTAGACAAGTGTACTGCCCGTCGTCAGATTCTTGGATGTCCTTGATGAAAATCGATCCGTTTTGACGAATTGAAATACGCTCATTTAATAAAATCCTTTCTTTATTAAAAAGCCAAGCAATGTGCGGTTTCGGGTGGCCATTAGCGGCACAATCAAAGTTGATGGACTGCTGGTTAAGCTTTGCAAATTGTTTTTGTGGCAGTAATGTCAGTACGGGAGGGCCTAAAATAAGATTAAAAAATCATTAAACATTGATACCCTCAGTAAAATAATAAATACGCTAGTATTTAAACAGTTATGTACCATTTTCAATCGGTTCGTTCTGAACCGTCATTTTAGCAGGCTTAGAGTGCACTTCCCCCATTGGATTTTTAGCCATGCACTCGAAAAATCCTGTGTCAGAGTCACTTATGTCGTGCAGCATTAGTGTGCCGTTGTCCATAACCTCGTAATGCGTATCGTCGATGGGAATCTCGTTAGAATCTCTTAGCCAGACAATTTCCGGGGTCGGGTCACCGGTCACTACGCACGTAAACATGGCAGCTTCACCAAAATTCACACTGATGTCTTCGGGGTCTTTTTGAATTTCAGGGATTTCTAAAAAGACGAGGTATTATTTAGTGGTAGCAATTAAAAAACCATACGTATAAAAACATCATTTTTAAGGATACCCACTACAGTCGAAGTCCTGTTCTGCCATAATGGAGAGAGGCATCCCGGTAACTTTGGTGGGCTGGTAACAAGTCGCATCTATGTACATCTCGTTATGTTGGGCCATCATCTTCACGAGCCACAACATGGAACAGTCGCATATCAGAGCATTGCTGTCTAAACGCAACTTGCGTAGTTTGGGCATACCCGAGAATGATCCTGATGGAATCTTCTTGATGTGGTTGTTGTGCAAGTATCTGAAATTAATTTCCCTCGTCGGTATTAATATTCAAGATATTGTCTGCATAGTTTTACCAAAAAAAGAAGGTATAAAGGCACTATGTTAAACACTGTAATAAAGATTACACTAAGTACTCACAGTCGCTCCAAACGCGGCAGGTTGGAAAATGTTTGTGGATCGATCAGATGAATTTCGTTAATGTGCAAATACCTGAAAAAAAGAAAGAATTTATTTCAATTGCAAAAATTGTTCAATAACTGATATAATTGAAGTACTTGGGTTAGCTCCTAATCCTAATAAATATTATTACGATAATTAAGTATAGATTTGTGTTTTATCCTGTGCGCTGCTCGTTAAATTGTTCGCATATCAAAAACTAATGTTAAATCTGAATGATCAGAACGAGCTAAAAATTTTATTTGATTCCAAGCATTATTTTTTTAAGATAAATATACATCGTTATTAAAGTACTTATAGTTAGGTACTTCATAACCAAACTAATAGATATAGCAATACAGCAGCACGCGATAAACTGCATTGGGAAACGATCCTGCTTCAAGTTCTATTTGAAGTCATGCTTTTAAACAAACATTTCGATTTTCACCGAGTGGACGGCCATTCAATTTGTGCATGATAGATGATGATGAAAAACCTATCAATCAATTAACGTAGGTGTTGGATAAAAGGTACACCTTTAACTGTAAAATTTTAAATTTCTGCTTGTACCTCGCAGGTTGAACAGAAGCACCTTTATCTACTACTAGCCTTTGCCCGCAACTTCGTACGTGTGGTATTACTTAGGATTAAAAAAACAACAGTTTTTTTTTTAATTGCCGATACAAAGGGGTTTGGGTACGACGGATTTAATACTCGTCACAAAAAGACAAAAGGGTAGCACTAAATCTTCCCCCTCCGCTTTCTATAATAAAGGGTGTTTTATAAGGATGGAGAACTTTGAATTGAAAGACACCGAAAGTGGTTTTAATATTCATTGGCTTTATTCGACTGATATTGTTTAAATGCCATATATGTAAAAACAAATATATTAAAATAATATGGCGGCTTGAAACTCTACATTTTAGTTTTATATGGTTAGTACTCCCTACCAAATACATTATTTTCAAACAACAACCGCCATTTATACGTCAGGCCGGATAATTTTGGGACTGCCCTTGTAAGCTTCTAGTTTCTCCTAGGCAAGCGTGTTCCACCGAGGCCGCGTCTTCGCTTCACATCAGGCGTGTGTGCAGGCAAAATGCAAGCCTACTTAGTAAAAAAACAACTAATCAATAAACGCGTCAACACCACCTGATCTTAGATAATACTCGCGATCTTTGAAACGACAAGTCAATGTAGAAAATGCCTGGCCGCAATATCAAAAATTGGTTACTCAACTTACGGTGACAATCAGCACTAAACGCTATACACAGTTTATTCAACTCTTCCTAATACGGGGAAGACTTGGCATCAGATTACTCCCCAGCAAGAACCTAATACGCTATGGATGTCACACTGCTCGGTGACCGCATGTTTCTTACATAGCAACACTGATTAATGATAATCCTCTTGACATTTAACCTCAACAGAAGTTGGTAGGTATACTTATGATATAATAACTACATAATGTAACAATAGTAACAGATGATTGTCGTCTGCGCTTAATACAATTTTATTATACTGCCATTTATTATGAAATTGTAAGCACTTAAACAACGACTGCAGGCACTCGGTAATCATGTGGCGACGTAATTCAATGTTATTTTAGTAGTTTTTAAATTGCATAAATCATTGTCGATTGAGTGTTATAAATTGGAGACAATTGGGCATTGAACTTAATTTTAAAATCTTATTCTTAATCGATCGAACTCTCTGAGTCTGATCGAGTTATGCCCGCTTCGGCACTAAAGTTGACTTTTGTTTCATTGCAGTTAACTGCGTCGTCCAGTTTCTAATTTCGAGAATTTCTATTTAATCGCGTCTCAAACTTTACTTGAGCAAAGGTTAAATTCAATACGTAGAAAACTTAAAACGTAAGTAGGAATATTAAATTTCGCGGGCAACATTGAAGGAATCAAATGCTAGAGTTTGACATGTCCTTAAAACAGAAAACTAGTAAAAGGGTTACCTTCAGAAATATATTATTCGAACTTTAGATGAAAGGGCAAAACTGTTGTTATACTAGTACCTCCTCTATCCTCATGCATTTAGGTATTTTCACATGGATATAATTACCTATCTATGCATATCTATAGTAAATAATTAAATATATTCTCTTTTGTATTTAGTAAAATATCTTCTTCCAATATTATAACGAGCTTAGCTTTGTCCTGTCCTCCGTCCTCTATTCCACCGGCTTAGGTTCCTCAGCATCATTTTCAAATTTCAATGGTTACAGTCGTCCCATGTGGAGCAAAGCAGCTTAACGTGTTTCTGATTGTGCAGTAGGTAAACAGAGGTAAGCAGTACATGAACCTATGTGTACCAATGAAGCAAACCAAACTATACGGCAGGTATTATATATAGGATATGGTCGTTCCTGGAATCGTGACTGTCGAATTAACTGGTTAAAGTATTGAATTCTGTTTATGACCGTAATGCAGGCAATATTGCGAAATTGAATCGATGTTGGAATTTGTCAATGCATTGTCATTACAGATATTTCAATAAATCGAATTCTCCAATTACTGGGACATTTGATTAGTAGTACATAATTTAGCAAGCTAACCTGCCTAATGGTTATTTCAAAGTCGGTAGTTAAATTTAATTAAGTACTTACTTAATTATTTATGTATTGAAGAAAAGGACCCATGAGAAACTTGGTCGCGTGATTCTAATAAGAATACTTTCTTTCTCTTGTCTTGTACATTCTTATCACTTGAAGACGCTGATCCTTACAATGTCAAAATCAATGTGATATTACATACTTGCAAATCTACATACCTACATATACATAAATGTTAACGAGGGTAAACATGGAATGGCTATTATTGTAGGTACCATAATTATCATATCAAATATCCAAGTTCATTGACATCTAACCATGAGCAACTAAGTCTAAAGCACTATAAACAGAAGTAAATTTTTCAGTGGCCTACGAATTCATTTCCACGAAATACTTTTAGCATTTTCATAAAATGTGTCGAGTGCCAGACAGAGCAGAGCCCAGCTAAGCCTCTTTGATTTTTCTTGTGAAAAGGGAAGCTAGGCTACGTAGGTAGGAAGCTTTTTCTCGAAGTTGAAGCCGCAGCCCGTCTATACTAATATTATAAATAGGTAAAATTTGAGACTGCGTCATTGGTCCAGTAGCCGAGGTCCTGGGTTCGATTCCCGGGTCGGGCAAATTGCACAAATTGTTATTGGGTCTTTCCATCAGGAATTTCTCAGTAGCAGCCACGGAGTCTGGATTTGTGCTCGGTTGATGGCAATCGACTCGCCGGGGTATTACATGGGACTTAAACATAACTGGCGATATGTGGGTGTACTATTAATTACAACAGTCTGCCTAACCCTGGGGGGTGATGTTATGTAAAAGTTTGTATGTAGGGTGTAACCTTTGGAAATACTGATCCGATTCCGAAAATTCTTTCAATAACGGGAAGCTACATTATGCCCCGAGTGTTATAGGCTACATTTAAAACATTCCCGTGGGTACATTCCGTACGTAATGGGAGCGAAGCCGCAAACAAAAGCTAGTCATTAAAACAAGGTGACGTGCAAACTGTTTCTACGAGTATACTTGCAGCACATCCACCATCCATCAACAGAAATATTTTTTCTCCGATTTTTAAAACACACATTTAAGAGTGTTAATACTGTGCTAGCGGTGTAAGTACAGAATGAATGGCAACGGTTTTGTCCACACTGCGTAATAACAGAGAATGGCAAACAGAAACCAATGAAATCGTTCTGAATGGAGTGCTTTGGTAGTGCCCCCCACGTGTCAATAAGCTGTCAAATCATTCGTATAAGCCCTGACGAGTGTGACAAGTTATTGGGAGGATAAATTTAGCTGCATTCATAGCTGCACACATTGTACACTCGTGGACACAGTTAGCGTTACATCGGCTGTGGCTGCCGGACTATTTAGTGCATTATATTAAGGTGTTCATTCGCAAAAGCAAATGTTAACCGTGCGTTACTAATTCGCTATGTATGTTGACGTGGAACTAAGTACAGGTATACACCTATGTATTGGTACCTAGATGTTTTAGTTATTCCAGCTTCCAACAACAATAACTAAGATGAATAGAGTTTTAGCTGTCATGCTAGTTTATCACAGTCATAAACAGTAAACTTCTGCAACAATCCCGTTAAACCCATACCTATCTACAATTTACTAGATAGACAGCAGAAGTTTATATACAAGAGATTATAAAGTTTCGCCTACTTATTTTCTGAAAAACAGATCAGTCAACGAGTACTCCCGAAAGGATAGCAGCTGGCAACTATGTATCATAACAGCTGGACTGTGTTTCTGGATCCACATCATATAAACGTCATCACTCCGTGTCGTTATTATATTTAAATATTTTCAATAAGTTGATTATACATTAAATAAATATGAGGAGCTAACCATTCGGTAAATTGAACATCAACAGATTCATAAATACTTTAACGACGTTTATAATAAATAACTGAAGCAGCAATAAATTACGGTATTGCGAGACGTTACCAGAATTACTGTTAAGACATAAAATCTGTGTAATACTGGGTATTGGCATTGTGCCCGAGCAATCTGTACTTAATCAATTGTGTGGACGATTCCTTTCTGACCATCGTGCTCCAGCGCGGCATAGCAACCATCGGAGTTCGTGGATCGAGTAGCGATCAGTTTGATAAGTAAAACTTTGCAAAGCTAACACAAACATTTACATGTTCACCCACGGATAAAACAAATAACTAACAAATCAAGATACGGGCAGTTTGTTTAGAAGTCGCTCACTAATTATTCGTTTGAGATAATATTTATTATAGTATCGTAGTTATGTTTCTTAATTTCAGTAGTTACATACATTCTATTCATTCGTATTATTATTTTTATTATTTCATTTTATTCTTTGTTTTGTCAAGTGCGAGACTAATAAATACTTTTTCTTTCTTTCTATTTTTATTCAACTGATTTTGCTTTAATTGACCAATGAAATTAACCATCAATGACAAATCCGCAAAATCAACGATAAAGGACTAAAACCATTGCAAAAGTAGAAGGAGCAGCGGAAGTCTTCCAAAGAGAATACAATTCCTAATTAGAACGATGAGGAGAAAGGATAAACTGCAGAAAGTCAACTGAAACGAGGACATGCCAATCGAGCTAAGTTATACAACTGCACAAAAGGCCTAATTCTACTAAAATGAATATATTTCCAAGAAAAACAATAGGTTATCACGTCAGTTATGAGAATAAAATGAGGTAAAGGGGTCATTGTTACAGTTGTATGCGGTAAACTGGCCAACTGATGTTACTTCTTCTCAATGATTAAGCGTACCTTATGCTACGAAACTGCGACCGAACCATAACCGTTTACAAGACAGTCTGGTCAAGGTGGCAGAAATTTGCACTAGACATGGTTCCAAATCGCTTGCAGCTTCACATGACACCTCACTCTATGTAAGTGAAATATTGGCATGAAATCGATGCACTTATGTATTAAGAGCCTATAGAACCTCAGCTCAAATTCTAATTTGGCCCCCACTTCCCCGCGCCACCTCACTCTTATATCGCGCTCGCACACTACTGCTCGGGGTGTCGCGGGCACACGAAGTCGAAGCGATTTTGTTAGAGTAAACTACACTATTATCGGACGAGTACTAAGTACTTAATAAAATTATCAATCATAATTTAATATTAGCTTGTCATTATATGAACATAAAATTGTACATCGCAAATTTAGTTTCAATGTACCTACTAACGTCAAAATGGAATCACTTACCATGTGTTAGTACAAGTATTTTACTATATTTGTCTTTAAAATCATGAAAACAAATCGTAAAATATTTCTTGCTCTTACTATGTTATTTTTGTTTTCAAATATCACAGCGACTGTACTATTTTTGCAACAAATACATTGCCCCTTAACCACTACCTAAGTTTGCCGCTGCGTGACTGGACAAGCAATGTAAACATCACAAAACGATACTTTATTAAGTGGATGCATCGCGGCCGTGGCGTCTTGCGGCAAGTTAGTGATGTGCTTGTGCAGATCGACTAACACAGGCTATCGATCGATCGATAGGATTAGATCTCTTTGATAATATTACGTTTTACCAATTTGAGCAGTTCCCATTGAATAATGACATAAAATATTTCTTATCAAATCTGTCATGGAAAAATATATGAATTTAAGAGTACACTATTTGACAAAAAGTGCCACCCCAGTAATATCAAAGCGGCAAGTGCTGCACAAATACTTCCACTTTACAGGTCAGTGAGTAAACACCATAGCAGGGTTCAACAATACCTACTGTTTCAATTTCAATACTCTATGACAGCTTAAACCAACGTAACCGGATTTTTGATTGTGTTAATTTACTTAATAATATTTTTTTTAGCTACATATTGTTTATTTTTATTATAATATTTTCTAGAAATGCAGTTTATTATTTATTTTATTTTGAGGACCCCAATTTTTTTTGTACAATAATAAATGTAAGATTCGATAACTTTCCGATTTAGTCAATCACTAGCGTATATGTAAAATAAATTGCTTTTGCACAGCACAACGATAGCAACCGATGTTTTTGTGTGGGTAAGTTGTACGGTGCATGGTATATACACGCTGTGATTGATAGGATAAGGTTTATAATTGATCGTGTAGTACGTTCTGTTTTAAGAAATGCGGATGTGTGCGCGACTGCTTACTTATTGCTTTTACTGAACTGCATGAGTAGTAGTTGCCGTGTGGCAGGGGACAACTGGAGGCACAGGTTTCCGATACATTTTCTTCTATAGGGCATATCTCCTTGTTTCCTAAATCTATGTTATTTCCCATTGCGCCAACACTATAAACCTAAATACTTCAATATTTTAATTTTACGTCGTCCTGATGCGTAATGTGTGTTCTGAGCGCAAGCGACACAGCTCTCCCGGTCGAAAGCCGAAGCGAGAGTGAGCCACAGAGTAACTTATAATATAGGACATAGAGACCAAACTCAGCTGGTAAATAGGAAACATCAAAGTGTCGCCCTCTTTACACGTGTTTTGGAACTAATACTAATAGATGCTCGAATGTGTAGGTTCCCACCCGTAATGCTTCGTCTTTTTATAAATCGGGAAATAAATTTGTCTAACACAAATTTATTTCCTGATTTATCTTATCAGAGAGATGGAATATTGGTCATACTATATTGAATATACCAAGATTGTTACTGCACAGAAATAAAACACTATAAAAATGAAATAATACATTATTTATTTTTCAACACACTTTGTTAGACATTATGAAAACACAAAAGCACAGTCTTCACAAGGTCCAATATGAGTCCTATCTCAGTTCTTAGCTTAAAATCGTCACAAGCACAAAACTCGACACGGCTGGAGGAACAGAAGTTCGACTCAACAGACTTAGGTGGGTGGTGGACTTTGTAACCGATAATAAACTAATAAAACAAAACAACGACACTTGACATTGACAAGCACTGCTAGCATAGAACCGGTGGCAATTTGTTTGTTTGTAGTGTTGCTAGTTGAAAACAACAATAAATAACCAAGAAACATTGTCACTATTTTATTTTTCATTGAAACACTTTATGGCTTTAAAAAGAAGGACAAAATCAGACTGTTCTAATGCGAATATAATATCTAAAATAATAAAATCGGTTTCTGAGTTGGCTAAGTCAAAGTTATCAGCAAAACTCAATGGTGCCAAAATGTGTAATAAATTTACAACTGTAAGAAAGGAAATGTATTTGGTCACCCTGACCATACGACATTTATCTACCGGACACAGTGCCATCTTGCGTAGACTGTCCAAACTACGTAAGAAAATAATGACAAGGTATGGCATCTATTAACGTGTTTTAGAACAACACTGTAATATAATCCTACCAAATTAAAAATCACTAATTCTCTTGGAACTATGAATAGTGTGGTGTGCTTTTTAATGTTGTAGGATTCGTCGATAGGCTATTTCTGCTTTTTTAGTACTAAGATTGTACACCCTGAAGTGAGCGCGGGTGGCGGGCGGCAGAGAACCAACTTCAAGACGCCGATAGTTTAGGTATTTTCTTTTGACGGTGAAAATAATAGGAATTTCAAAAAAATAAAAAAATAACATAAGACCTGCTTTATAGGTAGTTCAGTTAGTATGCCAAGTTTCATGATCTAATTTAAAGTATTTTTTGAATACCAGCGGTTTATCGTTCGGTTTGGTATATTTTTCTATCTAGAAAATTTTATGGAATCGTGTTTTCGTCAAGCATAGGACCTAGCATTCATCCTCAACTTTACCGTATATTTATTTCAAAATTAATGCTGCAGTATTTTCGGCATAACGGAGGATCATGCTAAGCCATCTGAGGTAGTATAGGCCCTTAATAAGTAAGTACCTATTACTCTATTGCTTTAAACTAATCCAGCTGCTCGATACAAAACATTTATATGGATAGATGGGCAAGACCAGTGCAAGTTTAAACGGCAGACAATTTGAGCTACTAGTGTTCTGCTCCGTAATAACGCAGGCAGGTATCAGTTTAACGCAGCAGAGTTCGTGCAATCCTAATTACTTTCCGACATCAATATTGTATACTATACTTACTCTAAATAAAAAATTAAAATTGAAGTGTCAGTTTGTAATATCAAAATAACAGTTTTTTACTGAGTCCAAATGAAAGTACCTATACAACATTATTTTTAGTATATGCGAAACCAGAATATAGTTTGTTAAGAATAAGTAACTGAATCGATTCCAATAATTTTTACTTCATGTTATATTTTGTCCCAAAATTATTTAAAAAAGGTTACGAGTTGGTCACCGAGCGACACTTAGTACCTATCCGCAATCATACGCGCACAACACAGGCACGGTAATATTATCTATACAGTATTGTAACTCGGCCGTATACGTAAACATGCGATAGGGCTGCCTCCAGCATTTTAATTACATTTGCCTACTGTGGGTTTCCATTTAGTTTTGTGATTGTAAATATACTTTTTTATATAAACAAATAAAATACTTTGTGAATTGAATAGGAAGTGTTCAATAAAAATGTGTGTTGTTTTTTTATTGGTAGATTTAATTAAAACACTAACAAAACAAATAAAAACATATGCTAACAAACATGCCCCGAGGTTTTAACACAAGCGTACCTACCGTATCATGATTCATGAACCGCCTATAACTACCTATTTCACTCGTGTCAATCACTTTCCTTTACTCTATTCACTTTATTTATTAATCCAGACATCTTTTTTTCGGGAGATAAAAGGAAATACTTATCCATTAAAAAGACACACATTATGTACATACCTACTTGTAAGTAAAATTATTTTACAGTTAAGACCATAAAATAATTTTACTTACAAGTAGGTATGTACATAATGTGTAACTTTTTTTAGATTACCTGGAAACTCTGAAAGGTAAGCCTTTCAGAGTTTCCAGGTAATCTAAAAAAGTTATCTCTGGATGCGTTATTGACGAATTCATGCAACCAAAAACAGCACAATATATCCTACTCGTCATATTAAATATGTACTTGAACTTATTTTTAGTGAAAAAATCGCGCGGTTATTGTTAAAAAACCAAAACACCGTCCGTTCGTGACTGCGCGCTGCGCCACAGTTGCGATTGTCTGCATGCCGAGCGCATGCCGAGATCGAGGCGCGTAGGTATAGCTCGCGCTTCGTCCGTTTGTATGAAGTTGGAATACTGTATAGATAATATTACCGTGACACAGGCAATAGGCGCGGGCGCACAGTGGGGCGCCGCGTGGTGAGTATGTTTTTGTACGGACAACCAGATAACACATAGAGTATATAACCACTAGACAGCTTATAGGCCGACTTCTTCTAAGTACACGACTCACTACCGCGGGCCGGGGGACGAGGAAGAACGCGCGCCTGCAATTGGTCAGTTCAAGGTCAACTTGCATAGGTATGCATACCGTTAGGGCTGATCTATTTGATTAGGGGACAACAGTCGATATCGATAAAATGGATTTTAACATTATGAAAAATACTCAATTAAAATCGTAATGATATTTAATCAAAAACAATCGATTACAAAAAACATGTATCCTGTTATTATTGATTTTTAAAATGAATTAATTTGGTAAATGTTTTTTGAATTCAAGTTTTAGGGTCCTGAACGTATAAATTGCACCTTTTTTTTAAGTCGGTTAAGCGTAGATAGGTATTTTATTGCAGTATTTGAATAGAATAACATTTTTATTAATTTAAATTTCGGATAGTAAAGGCAACAGCACGGGTTTCTACTATAAACACACAAAGGGAAAGAAAGGGATTAAAGAATTAGAATTGTCTAATGAAAGAACAAG
Organism: Standfussiana lucernea; assembly: GCA_964057025.1. Lineage (NCBI taxonomy): Eukaryota > Metazoa > Arthropoda > Insecta > Lepidoptera > Noctuidae > Standfussiana > Standfussiana lucernea. The sequence continues at coordinate 15,073,006 of OZ059784.1, forward strand.
ACATTTCCAAAAGACATAAACGCGGAAATCAAAACGTGTGCTCTTTCACCCAACCACCATTTTAAAGAGACCTCTACGGTCGCTCATGATCTGATTAAATAAAAAATAATTTTCTTACTGTTTACTTACCGGTGAAAAGTCATGCCATCCTTTTTGTAACTAGATGTCTTGTAATGTTTCCCACACCACTTTACCGCGCATGAAGGCATTTTGATGCGTTATAATTGCATAAAAAGTTTAAAAATTGGAATAATTTAGCGTGCACACAGGTCTAATACTTGGTCACAACTAAAATGGTTACTAGTACCGTAGCCTATATGTAGGCGACAAAACACTAATAGTTTTCGAGCATCGGGGCACTGTATGCGCAGTCAAGTGGTTATATAGTCTTTGAGATAACATAACAAGCTTATAACTTTGTGATTTTTCATGATACAATTTTGAAATTTTGTACATAATATATTCTTTACATAAAAATACTAAACACATGTTTCAGGTTTCGGATATACTAAAACTAATGTTGTATAAGACGCGGTTCGTACAACATAAAATATTTTTAAAAATTTTTGTCTGTTCGTGTGTTTGTTTTTTCCGTCTATTCTTCGAAACGCCAAGACCGATTTTGACGGGATTTTTACTGACAGTAGCTGATGTTATAAGGAGTTACTTAGGTTAGTACTTTTATTTTAGACAATTAATAGGGTTCCATAAAAAAAAAAACTTGCAATTGGTAACAAAATCAGATTAAAAAAGGGAGTAATATTTTTATAATAATTTCACGCGAATGAAGGTCGCTAGCAACAGCTAGTCATGATATAAATTAGTGCTTTCAAAAGCTATTATGAGAGAGCTTCCGTAACAAATTTGCACGTATACAAGGTGTAAAAGGACCCTTCACGAAGCCGTCAACCAATCATTCTGTACATCAAACTAAAGCAACCTGGTTTTTGGTGTGAATAATCACGTTTTACGGTAGAGCTCAATGAAATAACGCATTCAAAACATTGTGCTGATGGATCCATTGAATAGTTAGGTCGTGCAGGTTTTTACAGTAAAGATATAACAGTAAAAATTTGTAATAAAAAAAAAGTGAAAAAGTTGGAAATTCAAAGTCCGTTTTTAATTAAAACTAAAACTGCATGATTGGATTTTTCAAAAGTCAATATTCCTAGCCAGGAATCGAAACCATTTATTTTGAAAAAAACACTGTATTCGTACACCATTCGATAATGTTGCTAATAAGGATCAAATTCTGATAAGTAATGGATGACATACGGCATATATATGTTTATGTTCCACTATATTTCTAAGTATGTTTTCTTTTTCCATCATTTCACTTACTTTTTGTGTAGCCTTTTATAGAATACACCTACTCGCCAAATTTTAACTGTGTGGTGTCAACGGCTCGGAGTAAAATGCCCCAAGCGAATCCACCCACCGGAATGTACTGCCGGGATAAAATGCTATTTCCAGCTTCCCATCGAAATCCGTTCAAATTTCAATTTTTTTTTATTGTACAGCAAATACTGAAAACTGCTGGAAACTAGTTTTAGATCCCATAATTATGCACACCTTAGAAGATAAGGATCATACAATAGTTTAACGTCAGATTATGAAATACTGACTGCCCCGTTGGTTGGTCTAGTGATCGCAACCGCGGCTGCTGAGCATACAGTCCTGAATTCGATTTCTGGGTCGAGCAAATTGTTATTGGGTTTTTTTCATTTCATCATCGGGAATTTCAGTAGCAGCCACGGAGTTTGTATTTGTGCCCGGTTGATGGCAATAGGCTCGCCCCTATTACATGGGACTTAAACATAACTGGTGAAATGAGGGTGTACTATTTGGTACGCCTCTGCCTAATCCTGCGGGAATTACAGCCGTTATGTTATTATGAAATAATCCTTATGAAAAATAACCGTGTTTCACGTGCAAGTGCAGTGTAGATATCAAATGCAGCGTTCTATTTCTACGTGAGATCGACATCTAGACGACACACATATCATCTTGTCAGACATCTTTCAGTCTGACTAGAGATTAGAATACATAATAATGTTTTCAATTCAACCCAATGCAAATTTTATTAGTCCCAACAGAAACTATTGGTTAAGTACATTTTCTACAGTTTTATTAGTATCAGGTTCCTTTTTTTATTTTACTCAACTACGTTCTTAGCTGAATAACGAACAGAACAAAATAAAATAATATACAGAAATATTTTTTTTTGTTTGGCTTCTCTTCATTACTAGTTGAAACATTAACAATAGAGCGCCATATTGTAACGTATCAGTCGGTATCCTGTTTTCCTCAGTTGATAGACTTTAAAGCTATGTATAACTATGACATCAGTTTCTGGGTAAACAATATTACAGGGTCATTCAAGTACATACATATTGTGTAAGTAATAAGTTCGAACCTATATATTGCTATTCCATTACCACTCCATGTTTGTCTCACAAGCAATTACGTACTAGATATTACATAATAATAAATATTGTATATGCGAAGCGAATATTCATTAACACGGCTTCCTTATGGGAGTAACGCCAAGGTAGCCTGCGAAATTTAAATTTTCCTCCGTTTTTTGCAATTTGCAGGTCAGTGTCAGCTTGTATGTATGTTGATTAAAATATGATTCGCTACCGTAACAAACATGGTTTTACTGAGTGAGAATAATTAAAATCATCAATACAACCCTGCAAGTTCATATTTTAATCCCATTGAATGACTTATTCATGAAAAAAATACGCGATATTGCTTGCTTTTAGATAACTCAACTGAATGTCGGTAGTACTTTATATTTTTTTGTATGGTTAATAGATTTTTTCTCCAAACTAATCGAATAATATGAGTATTTAAAGGCACAATAAGTTTGGCCAAATGAATAAGTAGATTAATTAAATAATAACACGATTAGAAATAATGTCAATCAATTACATGGTTCGTATCGAAGTGTTTATGTAAGTAATAATAAGTCATACGATACCCATACGCTTGTTACGTTAATTAAAGCGATAACACCGCCAATAAAAATGAAAAGGGGATAAATATAATGACCAGCAAAAATAACTTAGATGACCACCAATAATAGTTAGATATTTAAGTTAGTCTTTTAAATAATATTAAAAAAATATTAAAAAATATAAATATTTTCTTCTATCGAAATTTTTATTTCTTAGTCCCCGCACTATGCGAGTGATATTCGTAGGTGTGCTTCGGGGAATAGGAAATTAATTATTTTAAATTTTTATTTGAAGCCCACCTACGGGTGTGCTAAGTGGAATACTTTAGGTGTGCTTCGTTTGGATGTGCTTCACGGAATACCTCATAACTTTGTGACTATAACCTCTATTACCTAAAATAATATCTCAATCAGCAAAAATCTGCTTTTTTGTAGCACTGGGCTGCATTGCTGTAGGTCTTAATTAAATTAATTAATAAAGTCTTAGGATAATACAGCGTTCCTACTACTAAAACAAAACCTAAACCAAAAAATTAAAACCTAAAATTACAATGGTTCCAGTCACTTTAGTCATGACTGCACTTTAAATTGAAACCAAATTTAGTAAATTGATCACCAAATGTTAGTGAGCAAATTATTTCTACCTAAATACACCGTTTGATTGAAACTTAAAAGAGGACGGCCAGCCAAAGGTGCGAAAGCATTAATTTTGCAGTAAATTTCAAAGTGACTATTTTTAGGACCAAAATATTGATTTTCCCTGATTTTTGTTTTTCTTGTGATTATTGACGGTTCGCTCGCTCTAATAGCAGACTTAATAAAAAGGCACAGAGAATCTAGGATGCAAGAGCGAGCCGGCTCGGGACTTGAGATACCCTCTGACAGGTTAGGTTAGAAGCCATCCCCTTAGTGGTTATTTCTTTTAAGCCACCTAGTATAGGAGCCCGTCGACCGGGTTGCGCAGGGTGCGCCTAATAATATGTAGAAGCTGTCATATATAGAATCATTCAACAGTAGACTATGATGTCAAAAGTAGAATCTGTCAAATGTAGACTAAACGAATAAAAGGAAATAATAAAATAGCTATAAAGAAAATAGCTATTAATATAAAGAATAGAAGAAGCTTTTAATATAAAGAAAATAGCTATTTAGTTAGTAGAGGTTAATAATAATTAGAGTCATAAAAAGCTCAGCGTTTAGTCATGGTTTTACAATAACATAGGGTCAAACTTTAGGGGTTTATTTATTATTTTCAGGTATTTAATGATTTATCTGGAATTATTTACTTTTATAGGATACGAAGATGTTACATATTTAAATGTAATTTTATACGGGGTGGAAGGGACAACAACGCGAAAATGGAAACCACATAGTTAGTACATTCTGAACCCCCCTGATGCGATAATAACAAGGACAAATCACTTTAGATAACTAATTTATTTAGAAGATTAAAAATATTACAACTGTATCGGATAATGTTAGCACTTAATGTGTTAGCATTGGTGCAGGCGTCCATACCTTCATTATCCTCTCCTGGACGCAGATGGTGCAAAATTTTTCGTCGGTAATTTAAAAAAAAGTCAGCTATTTCCTACAAAAGTGCAATGAAACGGTCAAAATCTATGGAACAGCTGCTTTTTCTTTCTTTTCGTTTTCATAATTTCTATGTGGGGGGGTTCAGAATGGTGTACTGAGTATGTGGTTTCCGTTTTCGCGACCTACAATTATAATAAAAAACTATGATTATTATTAAATAAAGACAACACTGAGTTTATTACAGAATCTCAAGGAGTGTTGCTCAAAATATTGTTGATTTTAATTTAGGTCAAAAAAAGACTACAGTTCGTGTAAACACACCAGTCAGTCCCTTTTATCTTATCTAATGTTAGGGGCCGGGACTAAAGTTATCTTGTGTGTACCTACCTACCGGATACTTAGGATTCGAAAATATTAATTTTACTGGCAAAAACGATAAAGAAAGGAGCTCCAAAATACACATGTTGTTATCTGGTGGAAATTATGTAAGTATTGTATAATAGTTGGTAGCGAAAGCTAGCGATTAAGCTCTCTCTTGATGTTGATGCCCCTTATTAGGAGGTCATCATTAGGGCATGCGAAACCCGGTTACGGTTCCATAGAAAAAACCCAGCTTCTCCCGGGTTTTACCGAAACCGGGTATCGATGTCTAGTCACCATCAGCGTAGAATATTATGTTGTAAATTTATATATCATATTATATATGTACCTAAATGAAAAGGAATATTTCGAACAACTAGCAGAGAAACGCAACAAATGATCGTTTATTCAAAAGCGCAACCCTATTCTGAATACATCATAACTTCATAACATGACCGCTAAGTTGTCGACAGCCACTCCGCCGATGCGCCAGTATTTACCTATAAGTTTAAATATGCACATGTCTCCCATTACCCTTTAAGCAAACATGGTGTACTATTATTACGAATATGTATATAAAATACAACTATGAACTTTCGATCTCAAATTACGTAATGTATATAGAACATTGGAATAACTCTACGCGTGCTTTCAATAAGTCGAGCTAATCTATGTATATCATATTTCTCAGTATCATTAGTCATTCCCTCGTAAAGGTCTTTGCACTTTGTAAAGTTCCTTGACTCTGTAAAAGTATAAACATAAACCATCTGTATTTTTTTGATAACAGTTCTGATGTAGGTACTTACAATTGTTCGAGATGTACGAGTCCCTGGAAGGCATCTTGTTCGATGTGCTGAATGCGATTCCGGTATAGGTACAGGTACTTGAGCTTTCGCAGGCCGTGGAAGGTGCCCGCACGCAGCTCTTGCAGGCGGTTATCGTTGAGGAGTAAGGAGCGCAGGGAGTGCATGTGTGTCAGCGTGCCCGGTTTGATGTCGACGATCTTGTTGAAGCGCAGGTCCCTGCACACAAATAAATCGAAAATGGATTACGTGTCGTTGTACACTGGCCAGTGAGACCCTGGCAGCCAGACTCACTCGCTACCATCTTGCTGACTGGCTAAATTGTTAACCTTGGCATGAGCTGTTCTCACGCATTCCATGCCGATGCAAGAGAAAAATAAGTTGCAATTACCTATTACAGGATCTTAAATGTCATCGTCGCTCAATTTTTATGTTTTACATATTGAAAATGGCTTTCACCGTGATTTAAGTTTGCCAACCGTGCTCTAATATGTAGTGTTGTAGGTACTCTATTGCTTATAGGCGTACTCTATAATCAACAACTGAAATAGAGTACGGTAAAGTTTATATTGACTTTAACTTTAAATTCAATTGCAAAAATAATCAAGCTCGCTCCGCTCGCTTTTGTATCCTACTTGGGGCCCACCCATTATCGTACAGTGCCCAGGGCCTGTTATAGGTTAAAGATGTGCCTGATTTCGGTCATGAATGCAAAGTGGCGAGGCGAGAAAAACATGATAATATATAGAAAATTAAAAATAATTAGCTCCTAATGTACAGCCTGACAATGACTGGCAAATTGCAAAAAACGTAAGGAAATTTGAATTTCGCGGGCTACCCTAGCGCTTCCACCTTAAACAATTTGTCTAGCTTGCTCCGTAAGTAATTAAGATTGGTTACGTTGTTATCGATATTCGACTGCAATAGACAAAGTAGAATACTTATACCAAAAGGGTCACTTTCACATCACACAAAAATCACTTTCGCAGAATTTCATTCTTTTCTTTTTCACTGTATTAGGTCTCATTAGTATCAATGGCATTCTGCGAAAGTGACTTTTTGCGTCACGACCTGCAACAGTTAGCATAAGCATGAGTTGACAAAAATTGTAACAGTCAGTTTGCATAGTGTGAACCAACTCAATTCCCAGAATAGAGAGGAAGTAAAGCTGATATATAATATAATTGTACAAAATGTCCAAAGTATGAATGGATGGAACGTAATGTTCACCCGGCATAATCCACGTTACTAATATCGTGTAGTTAAAATGAGCAAACGTACATTCCTTCCCTTTGTCTCATTAAAGGTCAGGTATTCGCTGGTGTCACTGGCATGCAGGTACATATGTGATGAACGTGTATCACTTTACATAGACGCTGACTCCGTATAATACAAACACGACTTTGAATTTCATAATTAAGAGAGAAAATTCAACTTGTCTACTATTCAGTGCAAAATGCGCAAGGGTTAATTTGTTCTTAGCACAGATTTCCAGTTTGGTTTACTCTATACTAGCGATGCGCGACGTAGTGACCCGCCTCTCCTTTACACGGCTGCAGTGGAGACTTGTGAGAATATCGATAAAAAATATGTAAATACACTATAGGTAGTCAATTTATACCATCTTTAGATCCTTAATTGGATTGACACAAAAAGTGATGTGCAGTGTCTCACCTCTATATTATATTAACCGTCAGCCATTGTTAATAACCTTGGGCAAGGACACACTTTGGCTCATAAAGGCTAAACTGTTTCAAAAGTGATCGAGACCATTTGCTGTTGTTAATGATGGGTCGGTCACAGGTGTGCTCGGTGAAGATGTCCATACATAGGACCGTTTACATTACAGACTAATATTGATTATTTATAGCGTAGTGTGTTATAGGACCGTAAACAAAACGCGGCGTCAAACGTTTGGGAAAAAGGAGCAAAATGCAAGTTTGGTAACATGGAACCTGTTCTGTTCAGAGGCTTTAGGCGTTTTTTTATTGAGAGTCCGTGTTGTAAAGCTCTCGGCGCCCATTTAATAATACAGTTGCCTCGCGAATGTTATGAACGTATGAAAATAATATAGTACCTATGAGGAGATTGATACCGGCTTTGACTGGAATTGCCACTAAATGTAAAATATTCCCCTTTTGTCTTAGGTTTTGAGTTTCGCACTAGATGATATAAAGCTGTCGAGTGAATCGTTCTAAACTTATTGGTTTATATTATAAATCTCGTTGCACTGGTTACCCGAAGTCTAAGATAAAAGCTCCTTGAGCGCGAGTTTCGACGTATGTACATACATGCAAAGTTTTGCTTTGAAATGACGCCATGTAAAAGATTTTACGAAGATTCAGGAAGACTTTTGCAATAAGCTATATTAATTCAATAAACTTTTTTAGCCTCTAAAATAATAACAAAGTACTCACAACATTAAATGTTGTGGACACCGGTCGGACGTTAAATGTTGTGGATACTGGTCGGTTATTACGTTATAAATATTGAAAGATCGATAAATTAAATATTTCGAGTAGGCATGGCAGATGGTAGACAGATAAATTTGCTAGCATTAAACGCTGTGACATCTACATTAAGTTGAATATCGTTTAAACTACCAGTGTTCCAGAGTAGCACGCGAAGTTCAATTTTTCTTACGTGTTTTGCAGTTTGCAGGGCAGTGTCGGGTTATACATAACGAAATAGATTTCAGGAACGAAAAAAGAAACTATGAACCGAAAAATAAAAACTTTTTAATAAAAAAGTTAACCGAAGAAAACCAGAACTCAAAAGCCAAAAATAAAAAACTTTTTATTCTAGCTCAGTTCCAAAGTTAAAGTAAGTAACAAATTTTCGAGTCGGCGCCAACAGAACAAACAAGAAAATTTATTACGTAAAGCGTAAAATGTTGGTAGCTTGATTGATCTTCGCTTATTGTTTGTTGGCGCCGCCTCAAAACTTAATTACTTACTTTAACTTTGGAACTTAGCTAGAATAAAAGGTTTTTTATTTTTCGCTTTTGAGTTACGGTTTTCGTCAGTTTACTTTTTTATTAAAAAGTTTTTATTTTTCGGTTTATAATAGTTTCTTTTATCGTTCCTGAAATCTATTTCGTTGTACTTAATTTTTAGTTGCTATTGAAATTCCAAAATCCACAGTTTTGTTAAAAAGTTATTAATTTTGACTTTTCTATTTCCTTTTTCGTGGATTTTTGTTTTTTGTTAAAATCTTCTTTGTGTTTAATTTTTGGTCGATATTGAAATTCCAAATTCCTTGATAGGCGAAGGGAGGCGTTGGGTGAAAAAAAATTCCTACTGTCAAACAGGGTGACGAGTACAGGAGGTCATGGCGGCGAATCTTAGAGATATTAGCAATCGGCCCAAGTGTACAAGTATGTGCGCAGACACAGGTGCACTATCTGTTCCTTTACTCTCATAGTCCGATGGGACGGCTATCCGTCATGACCGGAGAGAGATCTGGCGCAGGACCAACAACTTAACGTGTTTTCCGAGGCACGAGGGTTCATACTGCCAACTTCCAAATTCCGGGCTACTACAGAGAAATTTATAATGGAATAACCCAATTGCACTTTTTGCCTGACCCGAAAATCGAACCAAGGACCCCACTCTCAGCAGTCGTGCTTGCGAACATGTGACCAACAGAACGAGAACAGACTAGCCGCAAGATGAGAACTATAGTTCTAAGTACAATCGAGTTTATACAATTCGTTCCATCGATCAACCTCGCGAAGTAGCTACCTATGGGAAGAGACTTCAAGATATTGTAGTACCGAAAGATGTGAACAATTGTAGTGGCCTTTTATCTGAGATAAAATTAGCTACCGAATCCCGTGTTATGCTGAGACATAACATATCAGTATATGAGGGCCTCGTCAACGGTGGCATGGGTACATGACCATCACTGCGCAGTGCGCGGGGGTCAGCCAGAAGAAGGAGAATTACCAGATTTCATGGCAGTGAAATTTGACGATGAAAGCACAGGAAGCAAACTGAAAGATAGAGATGATAGTGTTGCTAAACCTCCAGTGGTTGCAACTTTCTAAGGAATATAGGTTCAAGGTGACATTGAACGCAGGATTTTGCCAGTAATTCTATGCTGGACCGTCACGGTACATAAATTACAAGTGCCAACCCGCGATGAAACAGTAATCGACCTGGGAAAGAAAGGTTTTACTATATTATGTGGCACTGAGCAGAGTGAAAACACTCGATGGCATTGCATTATCAGATTCAGAACACATGATGAACGAGCGCGTTTTCTAAATGAGCCCAAACATGATATAGCTGCTGTAAACTGTTGAGGACCTCTTGCCTTCCGTCTCCATCATCAGATGCAATCCAAATCTCTATTATACAATGTATTGTCATCAAAACTTCATAATTATGTGTAGCAAATTTAAACAGAATGGGTTCACATTTGAAAAATTCTGAGAAAAAACTTTGAGATATACGCTGTCCAATACAAAAAGAATCATTGAAATCGGACCTCTCAGTAAAAAGTTATGCGTGGTCATACATAAAAAAAAAAACTATACGTATACGGAGATTGTGAATTGAGAATTGAGAACCTACTACTTTTATTCGTCGGTTAAAAAAACAATCTTTTCTACTAGTGTTTTATTTCTACAGATAACAATAGTTTAATTCCTATAGTCGGCGGTGTTTGGGTTTTTTTTATATGAATTCCGCCTCGGCTGCAATGACAAAGGACATTGCTCCGCGTCCATACATTGTTCGCCCTGGAACCAAGAGCATCGGAAAATTAAGTGTTGTGTTGTCGATCATTAGTAAACTCCTTTAAAATTTTATCTTAATAGCGGACTAGCTGCAGAATCTATATGTTTCAAAAAATGGGAACAGATTTTAAGGTTATAATCGAACCATTACAACGAATATTAGGTATGGTTCTTCATAGCTCAGACTGATTTTTAAGTAACTGAAAAATAATATCATACTAGATACATTTAGCTATTTCTAGTATCTACCTACCTAAAATAAACCAAAACACACCGATAGGTACAATAACAAAAAGCAAGCAACGCTAACGTAATTAACAGTGAGAGTGAGAGCACAGGTGAGAGACAAACAATGACAAGTGACCATTTAGTGGCGTCAAAAATGGGGGTGGCTAATACGATACGATTTATCGATATTTCCTAAGATTTACTATGGCCTTTCGTTACCAACAGTATTACATAAACATTTGTCATACGATAATATTAATACCATTACAAGTATGACAATGTCCTACTTTACTTAGAATAACAATCTTCTATAATTGTAATAATATTAATACATAATAACATCTGTATCTAGTCTGCAATATTGTTTTTTTTATAAAGAAAACATTTATACTTTGGATAAATTATAAATGTTTTCTTTAAAAAAGCAATATTAAAAAATAACAATAGTAAAAAATACTTATCGTTAGTACTGGATGGTAACGATACATATTTTTACCCGTCTGCGGCGAAGCCCAAAAGGAGGGTTATTTTTATATTAATTGCCGTAAATAATCGTTTAGTCAGAAGTAAACCACACACATTTTTTGAAACGATCATTAGAAAACCCTGAATAATGATCATGATGAAATATGTAGGTTTTGTTCATTTCAGTATTATTCTAACTACCTATTTAAAATCGAGTATGACCTCATTCATTAAACGTATACCTATTAGATTTTTTAAATTATACTTTTAGGGAATAATAACATATGGAATGGTGATTGAATGTTTTTATTGTAGCCTCTATTTGCACTTTATTCGAAATTAATTCAAAATGTGATGTAGATTAAAAAAACTGCAACAGTTAAGAGCCTATAGAACCTCAGCTCAAATTCTAATTTGGCCCCCACTTCCCCGCGCCACCTCACTCTTTTATCGCGATCGCACACAGCTCGCGGTGACGCGGGCACACGAAGTCGAAGCGATTTTGTTAGAGTAAACTACACTATTATCGGACGAGTACTAAGTACTTAGTAAAATTATCAATCATAATTTAATATTAACTTGTCATTATATGAACATAAAATTGTACATCGCAAATTTAGTTTCAATGTACCTACTAACGTCAAAATGGAATCACTTACCATGTGTTAGTACAAGTATTTTACTATATTTGTCTTTAAAATCATGAATAACAACAAATCGTAAAATATTTCTTGCTCTTACTATGTTATTTTTGTTTTCAAATATCACAGCGACTGTACTATCTTTGCAACAAATACATTGCCCCTTAACCACTACCTAAGTTTGCCGCTAAGTGACTGGACAAGCAATGTAAACATCACAAAACGATACTTTATTAAATGGATGCATCGCGGCCGTGGCGTCTTGCGGCAAGTTAGTGATGTGCTTGTGCAGATCGACTAACGTAGCCTACGTTAGTCGATCTGCACGATCGATCGATCGATAGGATTAGATCTCTTTATTAAGTTTTACCAATTTGAGCAGTTCCCATTGAATAATGACATAAATTATTTCTTATCAAATCTGTCATGGAAAAATATATGAATTTAAGAGTACACTATTTGACAAAAACTGCCACCCCAGTAATATCAAAGCGGCAAGTGCTGCACAAATACTTCCACTTTACAGGTCAGTGAGTAAACACCATAACAGGGTTCAACAATACCTACTGTTTCAATTTCAATACGCTATGACAGCTTAAACCAACGTAACCGGATTTTTGATTGTGTTAATTTACTAAATAATATTTTTTTAGCTACATATTGTTTTTTTTTTATTATAATATTTTCTGGACATGCAGTTTATTATTTATTTTATTTTGAGGACCTCAATTTTTTTTGTACAATAATAAATGTAAGATTCGATAACTTTCCGATTTAGTCAATCACTAGAGTATATGTAAAATAAATTGCTTTTGCACAGCACAATGATAGCAACCGATGTTTTTGTGTGGGTAAGTTGTACAGTGCATGGTATATACACGCTGTGATTGATGGGATAAGGTTTATAATTGATCGTGTAGTACGTTCTGTTTTAAGAAATGCGGATGTGTGCGCGACTGCGTACTTATTGCTTTTGCTGACCTCTCATTGTACGGAATGCCTATACAATGTGAGATCAGCTTATACTGGAAATGTATAGTTTGATAATTATGTAGCCGTGGGTACGAATAACAGATCAGTTACATTTTTAGGTAGGTAGAAGATACTGACGAATTTACCGGAACATCATCTTTATCACCATCGTTTTCAGTACTGTGTAATCGACGTCTTCTAGAAAGATACATTATAATTATTTAGCTAAACTATCAAGGTACGTCAGTAAGTTCATACATTTTATGTATGTGATAGGTAGCACTACAGTCGGATAAGTAAGTTACAGTTTTGTTTCTTGTAGTTAGATAGGTAGGTACTTACCGAACATACCTATATTTTTTATTAGGTATTTCTAAGCGCTTGGCTGCTGCACTGCGGGTCGCGGGTTCGATTCCCGCACGGAACAAATATTTTTATAGCCTAACGATAGTTGTGAAGATTTGTGTTTGTAATCGCACCGTCTCCGATTCAGGAGAAATCCTGGAGTGGAACAACATTATAAAAAACAGTTACTATAGATACCTATATTTTGTTGTAATGTATATTGTCAAAACAAAAACAAAACTATATAGGTAATTTTTATTTTTATAAAAGTTGCCCCACACTGGATTTCTCCTGAATCGTGGACGATAAATTTGTGATTGTAAACTTACAAACACAAATCTTCACATGCAGAAACACCTGCGACTCGTAGCGCAGCAGCCAATCGCTTAGCCACTGCACCAAACTGTCGTATGCTGTTATGCTGTCTACCTATATGTTTGTAGATAAATAGTAGATAGGTAAATAGATACTTATTTCATTAAGTTTAACATATGTTTGCCTGCGTCTTTACGCCAACCCAGTCGCTTCTTATTTTGGTTATTTCCCATTGCGCCACACTATAAACCTAAGTACATAAATTTTAATTTTACGTCGTCTTGTTGCGTAATGTGTGTTCTGAGCGCAAGCGACACAGCTCTCCCGTTCGAAAGCCGAAGCGAGACTGAGCGCGGGTGGCGGGCGGCAGAGAACCAACTTCAAGACGCCGATAGTTTAGGTATTTTCTTTTTACGGTGAAAATAATAGGAATTTCAAAAAAATAAAAAAAAACATAAGACCTGCTTTATAGGTAGTTCAGTTAGTATGCCAAGTTTCATGATCTAATTTTAAGTATTTTTTGAATAGCAGCGGTTTATCGTTCGGTTTGGAGGTAACTTTGGAATTTTTTTCTATCGAGAAAATTTTATGGAATCGTGTTTTCGTCAAACATAGGACCTAGCATTAATCCTCAACTTTACCGTATATTTATTTCAAAATTAATGCTGCAGTATTTTCGGCATAACGGAGGATCATGCTAAGCCATCTGAGGTACTATGGGCCCTTAATTGAAAATTAAAACGATCGATTATAATCGATTGGGTATCCCTAATCTTTTTGGACACGACGTGGCGTTTGGCGAACATGGCGGCGATTAATGTTATTAGTCGCGTAAAATACTTTATAATGTTCATTTTGGCATGCACCTAGCCCGTGTAACAAAAGTATTTGCAACTGATATAATAAAATAGATAATTAATTATCTTGTATGTCCGATACTTATGTTGCACAGGGCGGGACTGGCCATTGTCCTTGCCCCAGTTGTATCAAAATGGACGATACCTGCTGAGTTTCTGTAGCAAAGTTCGGAGAAACATTTCAGTAGTTAGTTGGAAATAATAAAGTATTAATTGAAGTTGTACGACCCGAGTTGCGTAGCAGTGCTGCGGACCTCAATATTGTACTTCGAAATTCGTGGCAAGGGGCCACGAATTTCCAAGCCTTCATGTTGTTTTAATGGTAAGTACTTAAGTCTTTTAAAGTCGACTATTATAATTTAACCAAAAACAAGTTGATAGGTACAATATGGCGCGGCGTAATGCTGAAGTTTACTTTTTAGTGGTGATATCTGTATCGGAATGGATTAACTGCCACGTTCCTATGATGAAAACTGATGAGGATGGTCACAATGCTCTGAAGAAATATTAACGAGATTTTCTCCACCTAAGAACATAATATATTCATCTAACATAATTGTTTATGTTTCTGCTTGAATAGTTTACTATGTCCCACTTATATAGAATCGTCGTCTGAAAGGTATCTCAAGATTGCATAAAGTCGACTTGTGCACGTTTTATATTAATAACATTGGTTAAGTAGAAAGCTTCGTTACTATAGCGTTATAAACAAAAGAAGATAGCTATTTATATACTAAATTATTCTACCAAACAGTAGGACAATATTCTAAATGTTGTCACGTCTCTGTAGCAAACTTCAAACACTCCCAACTTGCAGTTACTAGACATTCCATTTGTAATGTGACCGCGCTTTTAATGTTCACTTGATTCACTTCCGGTGCATAAGGATAACATACTTCCGGTACAAACTAAGCTAAAGCTTAAGTAGCAGACGTTCAGGTGAAGTCCGGAGTCGAGGCTCCGCTCCGCACTCAGCCCTTTACTGTTGATCACAAAGCTTTGTGGAAAGCAGTTGTCAAATATCTACATTTATGGGTATTCATATTGATAGCTATAATAAGTTATGCAGGGCCCTTTTCAAATTTATTTGTAAAACTCGTAGGTATCGGTCCGGCAGTCATCTACATATAAGCATGATCAAACATGAGATTAAAGATAGAAGGTTTTATTTTATTTATACAGGGCCTCCGTCTTGTATTTTTAGTGTGACTGTATTTTCGCAAAAAAACTCTAAAAAGTATTATCTTCTTAGACCGTACATTTAATTAAACCGGGTTTTGGAATACGAGGTGCACCCACGTGCTAATTCTAAAGTTCTTCCCAAAAAATAGCTAATGTGTAGTCATTAATTAGGTTGTGAACCGAACCGGCTGGCACCGTTCGCTCTGCCATGTATAAAAGATAGTTTTCGACGGCGAAGAGCCAATACCTCCTAACTGACATTTTTCGAGAAATTCACTTTTTTGTTTGTTATTCGCATGTTTTAGTGAAATCTCCTAAGTTTATTGGTGTTTTGTTAAATCACATTACACAACATTACCACATGAAAAGAATAAGTACAAAGTTAATACCTCCTATCTAACCGAATACCTACTACACTATCATAAAATATACGAAATTCGTATTACGAATTTAGCATAATATATAAATCCAACGTAATTATTATTCAAAATAATTAAATAAACTAACAAATTTTTAACTTCTCAAGAAATTAAGCGTTTTTTTTTCAGTTTGTGTAAAATTTAGATTTCGTCAGTTAGGTGTATTGGCACTTCGCCGTCGTTATAAGGATTCGTATTCTAGTAAGTTACTGTGACTTTACTTCGGTAGCCCGCCAACTTGTTAGTGGATAGGTATGTACGTCAGTAGCGTCGATAGCATCTCACGAGTTTGCGTATAACTCGTAGGAATTCTTACTGAAACAGACGTCCACAACAACGAAACACCGCCTAATGCAATCTGATGGCGTATAAAATTCTGAATGTGCAAGCTCTCAATGAAAACGATTATCTACATTACCAAAACGAAATTATGTGGACGTAATGTTAGAGAGATATAACAATTTTGACAACATTTTCTTTAGCGACGAGGCTTATTTAAACAATATTGTATTTAAAAATAAAGTTTTGTTACCTAATTTACTTTTATGAATAGGAATACCAATAAATAAAAAGGTAAGTTTAATCTTTTTATTTTTAACCGAAATAGTTGGGTCGTTTTAAGACACCCTGTATAAAAGTGCTTGTTTTCACTTGCTTAACCATTTGCAGAAAACAATAGATTTCTCCCACCACCCGCTCGTAAATGTCAAATTATACGTCATGCAAACCTAAAGTAAAGCAAGTCATTGCATATAAAGGCACATCCCTTTTATATGCAAAATAGATAGGAAAATTCAAAGACGGTATTGAAGCTTCATATAAATAAACTTTATGAGGAAGCAACCAAGTGGTTTGATGAATGCACGTTTGACGAGAATCGCATTGAATGGAAGGCGCCATGAATACACTTGTTAATATCGGCCTGTATTTGGGTTACAGTCCGTAACCCGAAGCAAGCTCGAAGAAGAAAGCCAGTTCCCACGAAGACGATTCGTTTTTTTTGACGTATCGTCTTTTTTCACGGTCCGTAATTTTTTTTGGACGACGGCAATGCTTTTTAAATGCCCGTGTTCACACGCATTATGAATCGTGACAAATAACGGACATGTCTTAAATCACGTATCGTTTTTTAAAAATGACGTACGTTAAAATCACGAGTCGTTTTTGTGACAGTTTCGTTGATGCGCTCGCCCCCGATAAATCACGAAACTAATGTGAACATCAATTCGCCTTTTTTTGCCGGATCGTGATAAAACACGATTCCGTATGCAATGTAAACGTCCATCCGTCATGATGTATCGTGTTTTATGACGGATCGTCAATGACGGAAACCGTGTGAATGAGCCCTTAGGAGCTAGATTGTGTTTGAATAGGATACTATGCATGCACTGAATCATCAGTTGTTCTATAGGAGCTCGATACCACCTATTACATAATTATTATATTATATTTATATATAAGGTACCTACTCAATACTTAGTATTTAGATACTTTGAATACACCAAGGCACATCTCTGATGTTAATTTATCATTAATTAATACATATATTTTTGTATTGGACTACCTTAATCTGATTTAATATTAATTAATATCGGGGTAAAGAAGGTACTGGTATATTTACGCAATTATTAAACAGTTTTAATTACAACCGCAACTGGGGTTTTTACTCGAGATTACTCAAAGCAGGAAGTATCGAGAAATTTGTCTTTTTCCGAGACGGGAAAAAATGGTCGAGAACTCAAGAAATTGGGAAATGATATCTTGATTAGTAAATGCTACTGACACACTAAATATTGACGGTGATCTTGAGATAGTAGTACTGGTAGTCTATAATAAATAAATAAATCAGGTTATCGACTAAGTATCATTTAAATGCATACGGGGTGGAAGGGACGCGAAAACGGAAACCACATACTCCGTACCTACATCATTCTGAACAACCCCCCCCCCCCCCACACACAGAAATTTACTGTAGGTTATTAAAAAGAAATCTGCTGTTTCCTACAAAAGTGCAATAATTACACGGTTAAAATATATGGAACAGCTGATTGACTTTTTTAATAACCGATGAAAAATGATTATTTATATAGAAACTATACAAATATATGCATTATAATAATACAAATGTGTACATAGATAAATGAAAAAAAGGCATTTTCATCCCCCATCTCGGAAAGAGTATTTAGGCCCTTCGATATCTGAGTGCAAAAGCCGTTTATAACCGCTAGACGGCTAAAGGATAAAGTAAATTGAAATTAGAACATCGTGTGCACTAAGTTTGTGAATTCAAAACATCATTAAACCTATTTACTTCTACCTCCATGGTGCCGAATTTATCATACAACCTTTTTTAATTTGTTAAAAACTCAGACTCGGAACCTTCTTGGTGTACTTTTTTTTATTTGCTTTACGCACGCCATTTTCTTTTCACGTCATATTGTTAAAACCTTAGGTTAAAAACAAGAAACTTGAAGACAAGTGAAAAACCTAAAATGAGTAATTCTAGCGACGAGGATGTTTATTTGACGCCAACAGAACTGACTGAAGCTGTTAATAATGCGCAAATGAGCTTTCTCCCTCAACAATCACGCGAGAAGTATTTTTTTTATTTGGTGGAAGATTAAGTCAAACCGAGCCAACCTTTTTTTTGGCTACAACTATTACTTTTACACTGATTTCTATCAGTACTATTTTAACAATTAACAATTTTTATTTCAAAAAGCCAAGTACAATTTGTCCATCTCAATCAAAACATAATAAAACGCCATTACATGAAGTAAAATATATGCATTATTTGAAACAGAGTGAACGACTGTATCTGTGCTAGTATACATAAACTGTGTTACAGACACAGGCGCCTTCCTCTTACAGTTCATTGACAATTTACTGCACTTTTTAGGAGTTTTGTAAGCATAAAAAGAAACTTAGTTTGACATAATTTTAACACTTATCACTTAATAAAATTTATATAAACAAGCAATGGGTGTGTGTATTTGAAACAGTACGATAAGTTTAACACGTGGCGACTAGCTAAAGGAGCCAAAACTTTCTGAGAAACGTTTTGCTGTCATATTTTATTTTATTATCCGAGACCAAGAAATCATGCACTCTATGGAGTACGTATTCAATGCTAAAAGCAACAATAAAGATGAAAAAAGACATACATATCGACACCTATCCTAAATTAGTGGCATTTTGATAAAGAGCCTCATCTGGTCATCAACCAAAAAAATCGAAGGTTTTCACAGAATCTGAAATTGAAAAGTTTCATAAATAAGCACCTGATTCCGTATATTTGGCGGCAAAATTAAGTCAGTTGCACATTCAGTATCTACTTCAGTATATTAATTTCTAAAAACTACTTAACAATAATAAAATAAAATAATATGTACTTTATTTACAACTATATACATTATAATAATAAAAATGTCATTGTGCCGATAGTCGTATCAGCCAATGGTTTAATAGCCAAGAGCCTCGACCAACATCTGAAGAGGCTCTCGCTTGGCGGCTGGATCAAGGGCTTGATTCAGAAAGCAGTACTTCTGGACACGGCACGTATTGTTAGGAGGTTCCTCTCTCAAGAGCCCTGACCACCGGTAGCTCGGACCCTGTTCCCGGTGCTGGTGGGCTACTATTTTATATATTTTTAAATGTTTTTTTTATACTGATTTTGTATAGGAATATTTAAAAATGTAAAAATATGTAAGAAAAATAAATAAAGGAAATAATAAAATGACTAAAATAAACTAACTAGAAATGTTAAAAGGGAATACGTAAATGTACTTAGTAGATGTTGATAGGCTTAATTATGCATGCATATCAATTTTATTAATTTATCTACTACAATTCTCTTTACGTTCGCGTTACAGGTTATTCTTATTTTTGACGATTTTTTTGACGCCCCGTAATTGTACATATTTTTATTCTTATTTTAGATCTAATATTAGTTTGTAAATAAGGAAAATATTTTGATGATTTACTAACACAATTTAATATCAAAAACATTGAGAAACATTCAGATGACTTACTAATTTACCTAATACAAAGACAAAAAGAGCCCGCAACTTCGTCATTCGCAAGGAATACGTAACAATTGTTGAGAAATATCAAGCCTTACGCCCACCTAACACTCCAATCAATCGATTTTTTCTACAATATCGCAACGGAAAGTGTGTATGGGATGGGTGCTAATAAAATTGGCAGTATCCCACGAGCAATAGCAACATTTCTTGAACTTCCAGAACCGGGGGGTTGTACACGGGTCATTGTTTCCGACGAACTTCAGCCACACTTTTGGCGGATTCAGGAGCTGATCTCCTGTCTCTTAAGTGCCATGGAGGCTGGAAGTCCAATGCGGTTATAGAGGGATAGATATACCTATATAGCATAGAGGTTTTCACCCAAAATAATTCTAAAATATGTAAAGGCATCATAGGAGCCATTAAACTGAAAGAGCCTCAGTCAGATCTTTGGACTGGCCCTTCTACATCAAAAATGAGCCGTTACGAAACACCTAACCATCGCCCTCTCTCGCCAACATTTACGCCAAGGGAATCCGATGAATCTGTACAAGTATTATTAGTACCTATTATTTGAAATAATTTTAAGATTATTCTGTAATACTTACCTATCATAATGTAGTACGTAATACCTAAACAAATATTAATACCTAAACTGAAATAAAAGTATCTTGTGATTGTAAATGCTTTTTTGCATTTAGTCATTTCCTCGCTGAGATGGGATGAAAAGTTACGTGTTGCACTCGAGTGCAAAGATTTTTTAGCTCTATTCCCTCGCTAACGCTCAGGATCCTAATTTTTGAATCCTTTGCTTGCTCGGTCATCAAAATTGAGCACGCGGTTAAAAAGCAACTTTGCACTTTTGTATAACAAATAACTATAAAGGGCGTCAAAAAATTCGTGCAAATCACTGTCAACAAGAATAGTGCTCAGAAGGCTGGCAGCATTGCCACGTTGAATGGCAAGCCCTCTGGTCACAAGAAGAGTCGACCAACCGCTTGGCGATGTCCCAAAAGACTAGATGCGCTCTCGGACCCCATGGCCCTAGTGTTTCAACCCCAAATGACTCAAACAATAGCTATCAATGAGGTTATTGTTGGGTTGTTGTTCGAGGTTTTCAGCACCTGCTGCAGCCGCCCCAGCACAGCCCGCCGTGCTAGGAAGATGGGAAGGCGCAAGGGTGTCGACACATGTTGCATCCCACACCAAAGGCCGACCCAACTTCCAAGGCATTATGGTCATACCGTCTGGTCTCTTCGTTGGGTTCTAAAACGACTGGCACCCTAGCGGTGGCACGACCACGACGGATGATTATATTAATGCTGGCGTGCCGTGCTATTCGATCTGCACTCCTTTTTTTTGGGGTGGGAAATCCTCAAATGACCTCTCCCGCTCTGTTGAAGCGGGAGGGCGTGTCAGACTCTTACTGCCTAAAACCCACCCGTGTTCCTTCAGTTACCTGTGCCAAGAGCCACGGTAACTCTTTCGAACAAACCCGCAACCCTGGTAGGCATTGATCCTAGTGGACCCCGTCATCCGACCTGCACTCCTACTGCACGTAAGGCCATGGTGTCCGAGGCAGCCGACTGCTTTGCCACATTGACAGCAATTTTGACTGAGGATTGGATAGGAACGCTGGTAAGCCGCCTAATTGCGAGAGAAGCAACAAAATTGAAGATGTGCAACATTTGTTGATGGAATGTGCTAAGAATAAAGATGAAAGGGAATCTTTGGCTAGGGAGTTCAAATTAAACATTTGAGAGGTTGGACTTATCCAAAATATATTGGCATACCCTAAATCAGAAAGGACTAAACGCTTAATTTGGGGCTTAATTCAGAGGCCTAGGCAATAATTCCCTTTCCTATGTCATGGTTTATACATAGATTCATAAAAATGATAGTAATATTTGTATAGTTGAGTGTAAATAGAGTATAAGGTACAATAGGGTTGACGTATCCGTGTGGATAAAAACCCCTAATTAATAAAGAATAAAAATTAAAAATAAAAGCTGATAGGTGCTGGTAATTTTGCGGATATTCGATTTGCTTTGTGTAATTTGATATTCTAACATTAGCTACATCGGCATTATTATGTTTTAAATTATAAATGATGCTCGGTATCTATTTCTAAGTTACAAAAAGGTATTATCTGCCATCGCTTTTGTATTGTATGTACTCGTAGAATCTGTTTATATCGTTTGAACTCCTGATCAGCTAAGCCCCCTTGAGTAGTATGATAACGTGGTCGGACACATGACCACGTTGTGTATGAAAAATCTTACAGTACTCTTACAATAAAGATCTATCTTTTAAACGAGTTTCGTTTTAACAATGCAGTAACCATTACGTGGGCAGTTGTGATGGAATACATACATACATAAACCCACGCCTTTTTCCCATGGAGTAGGCAGAAACCACAGTATTTTGTCTGAGCTTAGATTTTGCACTTTTATTCAGACTCTTTCATTTTTATAACCTTTGCAGGCGTACACGGAAGAATCTACCAAAGTATCATCACAATCGGATCAATGGTTTAGGAACCCATAGAGGACAAACATACAAACATAATTTTATTTATATTCTAGCGACCCATACCAGCTTCAAACGGGTGCAATAAAAAAAAATCAGCATGTTCCGTCATACACGTGGCAAGTGATTTTTATTTATATAGAAGTTAGCCTTTTTAAAATTATCTAATGTTTTCCTTTAAAAAAAAATGTTTCGGCCTTCATGCAAGGAGAAAGAAATGAGTCTAAGTTTGTAAGGAAAAATAAATGTAGCGAAAGAGATCTTGTCACTAAGACAATTTAGAAAGCTTAGGAGTAGACACCCGTACAACCTAGACGGAGAGTCATGTGATCAAGTCATGCAAGGAGTAGGTCTTAAGTTAATTTAGGCTACTGGCATTGTCAGGATCAACGAGCGACGCTTGAAATGCAATCAGCTTCAGACTAGTCAGACACTTCTCTCCCTATGCATTATTCGATTCTAAAACTAAGTACCATACGGACGATGATGAAAGCAGCTCAAATGCTATCCTCTGTTAAAAAACCTAGATGCACAATTCCTTCCAAATGTCACATCAGAAAGAGTCATCGATACTTCAAACTAAAAAACAAAAAATCACAATTTGTGATTGAGTAAACACTAAGTCGCAAAATTACACTGACCACAAGTGATTTTTTAAACGTGAGCCACGCACGATCAGTCACGTTTCTAATTCCTGAAAAACAATGGCAATCACAAGCAGTGAAAACTTCGCACAATCGAAATTGTTCATATTTTAGGTGCTAGTCTAGTAGATCATCGTGTGATCTAACCTCAGAGGTGCTCTACATAATAGGTGGCCACACCAAGGTATGATGTAATATACGGATTTAATTCAACCATAAATTATTCATGTCAATGGCAACGCTATTTTTGATTTCATTGTGGTAGACGAGACCAGGCTGGGTGCGTCCGGCGCTCCTCAGTTATGGTCCATAGAGCCTGCTCATAATAATAAAATTATCAATGAACAGCTAACCATATCTTTACCTTGGTACTCGCCTGCGTTAATTGTCAGGACATCAATCAACTTAGAGAGGGCCTTCAGTTTCATGAAAGGAAAAAAATATGTAGGATGCAGTTTGCTCTTTTTTTAACCGACTTCAAAAAAAGAAGGATTCCTCAATTCGGTTGTATTCCTCAATTCGGTTGTATGTTTTTTTTTTGTTTGTTACCTCATATCTCCGTCATTTATGAACCGATTTGAAAAATTCTTTTATCTGAATGGATCTACTTCCCGATTGGTCCCATAGAAATTTCATCAAAATCGGTTCAGCAGTTTGGTTTTGAAATCAAAATAGCAGGAAAAATATGTCATCCAAGTAAAAGAAATTGCGAAATTGATACTTGACAAGGATTTGTGGGTGATACGATAGCTAAAAAGGGTAAAATAAAAACTTTTTTGCAAAAAAAAATCGACTTCCAAAAAAAACACTAAAAAAGTGGAAAATAACTTTACTTTCTAAACCCAACGCATTCAAGTATGATCAACGTAGGAGAAGTAGATTAAAAAGCTACGTAATATGGAAGCTAATAACGTACCTAATAACACACTAATCAAGCAAAGTTAATAACAAATATATGGGACGAACCACTGCACCCCACTCCACTCCCCTTCTACCAAAAGAAAATAGTATTCCGGAGGAAACGGTGTACAGTCATGAGGACTAATTTGTAAACACGCAGCAACTTTTAAAAGTGATTTATTTCTAGACGCACGCCCAGTGCTTACTTTGTTAAACTAACTCTTTACCTTGACGCAAACCAGACTGTTTATTAAACCCCAATTTCGACTAAGTATCCGTTGGGAGAAATAATACCTGTCTGCCAATCCAGTTAATTTTGTTCAGATGCACAGGAAAAAATATGGTTTCCAACGACAGCTTCGCAGAAGCAACAGACGTAGTATTTTTAGACGGAACATGATTGCTTTGCATGGGCGTTTCTAGGCTTTAGGAAAATAAATATACTTACAGCAGCCCCCAGTATCCAAATAAAGAAAAAAACTGGCGAACGTTCGTTCGACGGAAGATACCTCATTCATAAAGTAGATAAAAACAAAAAAAAATTAGATACATAACGTTACCTTCAATATTTATTCTACGTAGCTCTCGAATTTTTTCGCAACCCAGAAATTTATTGACTAAAAATCTTTAGCATTCCTTTACAACACCCATCAACCACTTTCAGGAAATGGATATCGGAGGAAGTCTGGTTTTTCGTTTAGCCAATTACGGCATAGACCACTGAAAATGCATTTAATATAAAACCAACAATAGGTACGTGGCTAGTCATGAGTACCTCATAGTGATGCTCTGCTTAATCCTATTCACTTGGTGGTTTGAACATTAAGAGTAACGCAGATTTTACCAATTCGTGCACCAAGCTAATGCTAGTACTGACTATGTATGAGACATTACTAATATCCCTTCAAGACAAGGAATATCAACTTAATTATCGTATTTTAATTGTAAAGCTGTGCAAGTATGCATCCTCTTACTTGCCGTCTCACGATCCTACTTACTTCCCTCACTATATTTATGCTATTATGTGAACCGAACTATGAAGTGCAGCCTATTGAGCTTTCCTATTGTAGGTACCTATTATTCCTAGCACACCGCACCGCGAAAACAATTAGAGTACCATCATGATACTGCAACGGATACTCGTCACTGAACCATCAATCAATCAACAATAGTTTACTTCAGTTAGTTCTGTACAATAGTTTGCACGGGTATTACATCTTGATTGTTGAACTCGAATAGCAGTTGAATACCACACAATAGGTACCTATTAACAGTTAATTAATAGAATCAGTAGTCAAATGGTAATCCAATATAGTTTAAAGTAAGGGCATGTCGGGAACGCAATACACCAGGTATGTTCGCATGATAATTCAATGTTGACGTTCTTATAACGTTCACAGACGCGTGATTTGTATGTAATTTACTGCTGAAACAATGCTGAACAATGCTACATAATAGTGAATAGACACTTGGACTGATAGACTTACTCTCGAATTTTCAGTAACGTTGTAGCGATCGGTGTAGCATAAGTTATATTTTTGAGAAGCTCGATCCCTAAGTCGTCAATTCCTGCAGAAAATAAAGCTATCAAGCCTACATATAGGGTTGTTTGAATTCAGCACCCAGATTCAACTGTATAACAGTACGAGTATTTTATGTATTACCCCGACAACCGATGAATCCAGTACCTGGGTAAGACGATCCTCCTTTGTGAGTCTGGTTGTAAAACTTTCGAGTTTCTGACT
Source organism: Standfussiana lucernea (assembly GCA_964057025.1). NCBI lineage: Eukaryota > Metazoa > Arthropoda > Insecta > Lepidoptera > Noctuidae > Standfussiana > Standfussiana lucernea. The sequence continues at coordinate 15,098,675 of OZ059784.1, forward strand.
ACCCGTAACGACTCGACTGTCAAAGGATATCTAGAAATGACAGCAGAAACCAACAGTCTTACGAGCTTTCCGGCTTTACCTAAATTGGAACCGAATATTGTTGAACTACAAAGGAACTAGAGACCTAGGCACATCGAGAGGTAGGCAAGGTGCGTTCGACGATGCATTCCTAGACATCGTTAGCTCGAGCCATACCTATCACACAAATTCACATAACTATGTAAGTAATTGTTTTAAAAAAAACAGAGATAGATAACAAAATCAGGACAAGACCTGACACGACACGATCCTGATTTTGTTAAGTTTCAAGCAAAAACGAACCATTATTTTATTATTGTGCAACTATTTCCCTTTTTAGGGTGTTCAAAGTTGTAAACTGCAGCTAAATCGGTAGGTGACTGTAATTTAAATCCTTCTTAGTCTTACTCTTATGAATGTGTTTTAACACGCATAACTTCTTTTGCTTTTTGTGTCTTAATTTAGGAAAACTTTTTTTGGGCCTAAAAAATCTTGCTCTGTTCCGAGGACAAAACTTTAGTTTGATACAGATGATTTCATCTGGTGTTGCAGCTAGGATCGCGTATCTGCTTGGGAAACTTCCTACAGTTTATGGCACGTCTAAAGCTATGAAAATCGCAGTCATCAGTTATAATTATTTGGCAGCACTTTAGTAACTACTACGTCTACGACGAGGCTGCTACACGGCTTCTACGATGTTGCTACGGAGCTTTTAAAATACTGCTAATGAGCTTTTAAAATATTGCTAAGCAGCAGCTTCTACGATGTTGAATCGAAACGTCTATAATTACGTTACGCAGCTCCTACGATGTTGCTATGAAGCGTCTAACACCCACTTGCATGCGGAAATTCATAATTTAATATATAAGAATAGTTTGAGTAAGTTCTAAGCTTCAATTACTCAATTCAGAAACTGATACGAAATACCTACCGACTTTTTCACATTGACTCTAAATAAATCGGAATGGAAACAATATTTTACTTTTCGTTTGAAAATTGTAATACCTCTTTTTAGATTTGTTCCGTTAATGCGCTTAAACGCCCTAGAGTCTATTAACCTGTTAACCGATTTACGTGAATCCTTTTTTGGTTTTTATTCATAGATTAATATGCTTTCAGGCTAGGTTTTTATCTAAACCAGTGGAGTCGCGGGTTGAGGCCCTAACTCTTAAAAAATGTTTTATTATGATTGTGTTGTATAAACAAACTTATTATCTTTACAAAGTGGTCACTGTATTATAGTACTGTATAGAGATACCTAATCAGAAAGACTACAATGACATCACTTTCTCGTCATTGGCGTCTGATAAAACATTTTATTTTAAAACTGTTTAGGAACTGACCTAATGTGTGTGTAAAGTATACATAGATTATTTAGGGAACTAACTAGTTTAACATATTGTATTTCAAGATTCCGTCACTAAGTAGCGAGTCTCTAGAAATGGTTAATAATCTACTTGTAACAATGTTAATCATAATGTCACGTAGTTTTGAGTTTTCTAATAAAGAATTTCTTTATTTTAATCTTTATAATGGAAAACACTAGAATTTACTTGGCGAGAACGCGAGAGTATGGTGATTTCCCTACTAGCAATGGCATAGCATGTATATATGTACATGCCATATTATTTTTAGAATCAAACGTTGCTTTGATATCAAAGCAATGTTTGATTCTAAAATATGGTGAAAATATAACTAGGTTCTGACTCAAAACTATGTGTCCAACTGTAGATAATTTAAAAAACATTACATGGGTCGCAGACATAACTGGCGAAATGGTGGTGTACCTACTGCAGTCCCTGCATGAAAGCCTCTATGCTACGAACTTTTCAGTCCTTCGGTGGCGTGGAACATTATTTCTTCTTTAAAAACAAAAACATTATATTTTGAAATCTTAAAGACTTTTTATGCGGTTGTGACAGTCGCGTTTACAGAGTCATTGTGATGGATGAGAATTTTCATGGTGAAATAACCATTTTTATCTAATATGAATTAGATGTTATAAAAACATTCAAGTCTGTGCTAAGATTCCGGCAACTGCCGTGGTGATGAAGTTATAAATCTGTTTTAATGCCATAATATAATTGTCTTACCTGTTTCCTGTTGAGGAATATTTGGTACGTACAGATGAATTGTAAATGTTCTTATACTACAGCAATATTAATGCTAGTCATTTTTTCCCTTAATAACAAAAGAGTGATCTTTGTCTCTGGTCTGAAACCGTTTATTTGTCTTAGGTTGAAGAATAAGTAGAGAGAGCCGATCTTTTGGATTCTACTTTTACACTGATCTCTACTACTACTAGTACTACATCTAAAGAAAGAGCATCCACAACACACATCTCAAGATCGTTCCAGACGCCTGTCTGCCGCGAGTTTGAAGACTTAGCTTCGGGATTTATATCGAAGAGAAAGCGGTTCGTCGGCCGGTACGCGGAGCGAGTCAGGACGGGGAGGACATTAGCAAATTAGCCTGTTTTAGTTTTCTTATTATGTTACCTTAGTTAGATATTTAGCTTTTTTAACATACCTAAAGTTTATAATACGAATTCCGTTTAAATATGTAAATGTATTCGATTTATTTAGCTGTATACGAATTTAAAATTCAAATTTCCAGCTGCAATTGCAATTGTATGATACGTCTTCAAAATTAATCAAATTTAACCTTGCTAACCTTTCTTCTTTTTCTTTCTTTTTTTTTCAAAAACATTTAATATGATTAACACATTTACACAGATAACTAATATATTGTTATAAGCGCAAATAAAGAAGATTTTTTTTGACATATTTGAACTTTTGTGTTTTTATATTATAATCAAAATTAAAAACGTATAGTAGTGAAGACTCTTTATTTTTTATTTTCGCTACACTACATACTAAAGTTTCTCCTCTGCCTACCCTTCGTGGATTACACGATAAACGATAATATGATAAGCAATTTCACATTAATTTCATTATTTGTTGTTGTTATTAATGTAACTTGATCCGTCCGAAATTATATTAATAAGTAATATTCAATTAGCAAAATGATTAACAATATTTTTCATCAAAAATTCCTGATTTTTATTGTTTTTCCAACGAACAACACTAATAACATTGTTGTAAGCAATTTTATACCAGCTTCATCAGTTAGGATTCTCCATTCTATTGTACCTATTTTGGTTTTTTGCTCCACAATTTCTTATCTAAAACCTTTCATTAGGATGTTTCTTCATTTAAAAGGGTATTAAGTTTTTTTTTATAAATTATAGCATGTTTGGATAGTCAACTTTGCTAGTTTGCTGCTTATATTTATGTACTTAGGTACCTACCTATATATATTTGCATGGGACATACAAAAATAATCTTTGAAAATTGTTTTAGGAAACTGAATTCCGTATTTCAGTTTCAGACACTTTTCGAGGTAGTTGCTAAAACCATCAACAACGACAATTAAAATAAAAGAAGCATGTAGACGCCGTGTAGCCGCCGCTTAGCCGCCGCGTAGCCGCCTTGTATAAGCCTATTAACTCACTTATAATTGGGGTTTTTTGGTCTCTGTTGAGTTTAATGTTACAAAATGATATTTCTTGGCTTTAAGTAGCTAGCCTTTTTTATAAGTTATATCTATGTAACAGACACCCGTTCGATGATGGAATCTGTTCGAAGACATCGACAAGATTAAGGTTACGTAGTAGGTAGGTAACTTGGGTACCTTCCTTCTTCTAGAGCTTTCCAGTACCTAATCTTCTTTTAAACATAAGGGTACATAGAAATAAAAGTACGAAACAAAGGCGTTGGTAGACCGTAAGCAATAGGTATCTGCACCTATAGTCACTTTTCGCCTGTTTCGGAAAGTTGTGATTGCGATTAAAGCTTTTGGAGAACGTCTTTGAGTACTCCTTATTGCATTAAGGAATACAGACGCAACTCTTGTTTATAATTAGATACGCCAAACTTAAAAGTAATCGCTAAGCGTTGCCTTGGAGTTTAGTTTCAGATTTCAGATTAGAATAAACTTCCACTGAAACAGATGCTTTCGCAACAATAACATTTCGCGATGGCCCGCTCGCGGCCGGCGCTATGAATCTCATACTTATTTATAAAACCATGGTAACAACACGCTATTTATAAACGAGCACCCAACAAAACTTGGTAAACTTTAAGATTAAGAATAATGTAATACTTACAAACTGTGAGTGTCGGCCGGCGGCTTCGGAACGGTCAACAGGTCTTGGTGCAAGCACGCAACTTTAGATCGGAAACATTGACATTTAGAAGGACAATTTTTGGATAAAGATAAGTTTAAAAAGTTGAAAAGAAGCAAAAACTTGAAAAAAATAATAGGCCTCATGGTTGAGACTTCAAGTTGAAAAGTAAGAAGTATGGGTAGGTAGTCGCGGGTACGGTACGGTTTGCCGCTACACGAGCGAGCGGCTTGATGCGAGTGCACCGTGCAGACGTCGGGCGGCGGAGTGGCGGCCGCGTCCGACTGTGCGGAGTCGCGGTGTGGCGGTGTGGCGGGACCGCGGGATGCGATGACGGCAGCCGCCATGGCGGGCACAAGGCATCCGCGCCTCGCTGCGCGGATTGCGCTTCCCGAACAATAAGTGATGCGCCCGGGACAAAACTCATTACAAAAATTAACAGCTTATAGAAGTTTAGAAGGATAATTTCATAATTAGCTGTTCCAATTTTTTACACGCGTTTTTGATAACCGATGTCAGATAAAATTATATTCCACGTAACTATTTATGGGCTATGGTCAATTTTTGTCTGGTACAACAAATTATTTTCTTCCATCTTTTAATTATCGATCTATGTATGTATTTTGGGATGGTTTTCCAATCTAACCGGATGTAGCTGTACCAGTATAATGTACCTGAAAAAAAGAACCTGTAGGTACTAATTATCTCTTACATTGTTTTAAAATAATTGTACAAGGAACGACTCTTTACGTGATAGTTATATAGGTAAAGATATTGATATTTTTCAGAATACAAACGAAACCGTTAAATAAATAGAAAAAAAACTCCCTTGATAAACTGAATTATTTCGTTGCCATTTACCGTTTAAAATCACCCCTGTGACACATTTTCTACGAAAATTCAGGGTAAACATAACTCCGTATTTAGTATTGTTTTGTAAACTCGGAGCCAACTTCGATTGCTAACGCGTTGGCAAAATAAACCGACGACTGCAATTCCCAACTGAAGAAAAAAAAACGGTTGTGTTAATTATACACGGGTAAAATTGGGAAAAACACTTTTCAACATACTTTTTCGAAAACTGGCTCTTATAGCACTACGATTAGGTTCAACATGCAATGTAAATATTTCACACTCGTGGATTTTTTCATTATCTCGATAGTTTTTTATTTCCAGAGATAGAATATATACTCGTAGTACATTTTGATTTAAGTGGCGAGGCGAGGCGGAATACACACACGAGCGGTCGCGTCGGTGAGGGTGTTAAAGAGCCGAAAACTGCAGTAACAAATGCCCACGAATATCAAACAACGGTTTTCAATACATATTCGAAGAAATAATCAAAAAGTATTTTTATCATGAATTTTAGGAAATTAAATGATTTCCTTTTTTCCCGCGCTGTACTTTCGCCAGGTTGAAGGAGAGGCAAAGGTATGAAGCCGACTATTACGAAAAAAAAAATTCAAATACTTTTTAATTAAGAATACAAATAAATGTTAATTTGTTGATAAAAGCAAATTATTTTATAAATAATAATGTTTATTTATGATATTCTATTCATGAACACAATTAAAATTTTCATTAAATATGAAGGCCTTATAAACATGCGCCTACTTGCTGTGAAAAAAAAAAGAATCACCGCCGACTATAGGGAATTGACCATTAGTTTCCTAAATGAAAAAATACAATCCTTTACAAAAAAACGGGTGGTTTTGATTTTTCTACATTATTGGTAATCATTTAGTTATAGAGAGGTTTTAATAGCCAAATTATGTTACTGGCACTTAAAAGAGCCTGGGTATGAAAAAAAGTTATTTAGAATTCTAAAAATATGTTTTAAAAAATAATAATCCCTATTTCAGTTTGTGACTTTTTACTTACTTTTCGCGGGTTTGCGGTTAAGAGCCTATAGAACCTCAGCTCAAATTCTAATTTGGCCCCCACTTCCCCGCGCCACGCGCCACCGCACTCTTTTATCGCGATCGCACATTACTGCTCGCGGTGACGCGGGCACACGAAGTCGAAGCGATTTTGTTAGAGTAAACTACACTATTATCGGACGAGTACTGAGTACTTAATAAAATTATCAATCATAATTTAATATTAACTTGCCATTATATGAACATAAAATTGTACATCGCAAATTTAGTTTCAATGTACCTACTAACGTCAAAATGGAATCACTTACCATGTGTTAGTACAAGTATTTTACTATATTTGTCTTTAAAATCATGAATAACACACAAATCGTAAAATATTTCTTGCTCTTACTATGTTATTTTTGTTTTCAAATATCACAGCGACTGTACTATTTTTTCAACAAATACATTGCCCCTTAACCACTACCTAAGTTTGCCGCTAAGTGACTGGACAAGCAATGTAAACATCACAAAACGATACTTTATTAAGTGGATGCATCGCGGCCGTGGCGTCTTGCGGCAAGTTAGTGATGTGCTTGTGCAGATCGACTAACGTAGGCTATCGATCGATCGATAGGATTAGATCTCTTTGATAATATTACGTTTTACCAATTTGAGCAGTTCCCATCGAATAATGACATAAATTATTTCTTATCAAATCTGTCATGGAAAAATATATGAATTTAAGAGTACACTATTTGACAAAAAGTGCCACCCCAGTAATATCAAAGCGGCAAGTGCTGCACAAATACTTCCACTTTACAGGTCAGTGAGTAAACACCATAACAGGGTTCAACAATACCTACTGTTTCAATTTCAATACGCTATGACAGCTTAAACCAACGTAACCGGATTTTTGATTGTGTTAATTTACTTAATAATATATATTTTAGCTACTGTTTATTTTTATTATAATATTTTCTAGACATGCAGTTTATTATTTATTTTATTTTGAGGACCCCAATTTTTTTTTTGTACAATAATAAATGTAAGATTCGATAACTTTCCGATTTAGTCAATCACTAGCATATATGTAAAATAAATTGCTTTTGCACAGCACAACGATAGCAACCGATGTTTTTGTGTGGGTAAGTTGTACGGTGCATGGTATATACACACTGTGATTGATGGGATAAGGTTTGTGATTGATGGGATAAGGTTTATAATTGATCGTGTAGTACGTTCTGTTTTAAGAAATGCGGATGTGTGCGCGACTGCGTACTTATTGCTTTTGCTGAACTGCATGTGTAGTAGTTGCCGTGTGGCAGGGGCAAACTGGAGGCACAGGTTTCCGATACATTTTCTTCTATAGGGCATATCTCCTTGTTTCCTAAATCTATGTTACTTCCCATTGCGCCAACACTATAAACCTAAGTACATAAATTTTAATTTTACGTCGTCTTGTTGCGTAATGTGTGTTCTGAGCGCAAGCGACACAGCTCTCCCGTTCGAAAGCTGAAGCGAGACTGAGCGCGGGTGGCGGGCGGCAGAGAACCAACTTCAAGACGCCGATAGTTTAGGTATTTTCTTTTTACGGTGAAAATAATAGGAATTTCAAAAAAATAAAAAAATAACATAAGACCTGCTTTATAGGTAGTTCAGTTAGTATGCCAAGTTTCATGATCTAATTTTAAGTATTTTTTGAATAGCAGTGGTTTATCGTTCGGTTTGGAGGTAACTTTGGTTTTTTTTCTATCGAGAAAATTTTATGGAATCGTGTTTTCGTCAAACATAGGACCTAGCATTAATCCTCAACTTTACCGTATATTTATTTCAAAATTAATGCTGCAGTATTTTCGGCATAACGGAGGATCATGCTAAGCCATCTGAGGTAGTATGGGCCCTTAAAAGGTTATCATTATCAGGCAACTAAAACTAACTTCAAGTTATTTTTAGTAGATTAGTTTGTTTGTCGCATAATCCTGTCTTATTGTGACTTAAAACAGAAATCTTTTTGTCGATTGTCATGCAGATAAAAACTTTTTTGCAAAAAAAAACCGACTTCCAAAAAAAACACTAAAAAAGTGGAAAATAACTTTACTTTCGGAAGTCGGTGACTATTGTTTGTTTCATTGACTTTTTTGCCACCGAGTTCCGAAAGTAAAGTTATTTTCCACTTTTTTAGTGTTTTTTTTTGGAAGTCGGTTTTTTTTTGCAAAAAAGTTTTTACTTTACCGTTTTTAGTTATCGTATCACACACAAATCCTTGTCAAGTATCAATTTCGCAATTTCTTTTACTTGGATGACATTTTTTCCAGTTATTTTGATTTCAAAACCAAACTGCTGAACCGATTTTCTATGAGACAAATCGGAAAGTAAATCCATTCAGATAAAAGAAGAATTTTTCAAATCGGTTCATAAATGACGGAGATATGAGGTAACAAACACAAAAAAAAAAAAACATACAACCGAATTGAGAACCTCCTCCTTTTTTTGAAGTCGGTTAAAAAAGCAATAAGAGCTAGTAAAACTATAGCGCTGCTGGAATAGGGGTTTAGCCAATATTAAGTCTCACAGCGGTTAAACGTGAGTCGTTCAACCGTCCAAAGTACCTGCACTCGATGCCAAGAGACAGGTCCGTTCAGAGAAGGCAAAGTTCTGGTAGAAAACGTTGCACACAACCACGAGACAACCGCTTTTTAATGACTGAGGCGCTGAGGAACCGCACATGCAATTACATAGACCTCAAAAAAACCTTGAAGAGGTACGAGGAGCACAAGTTAGACAGTGAGGAGGAGGCTTTTAGCGGCTGATATACGCAGTTGACGACCGACGCGGGACCGCAAGTTACGCCGTGAGCACCGGATTGCTCGATTGAGGTTCGCTAGCAATTGCCTATCTTGGACACTAGGTAACTGGAGTAGCGTACTCTTCTCCGATGCGGCTCGAATTTGTCTGAATGGTGAGCACCGACGTCGGCGAGTGTTACTAAGACCAGGGGAACGCTATTCCGACGTATGTTTTGAAGAAATTACCCCTTGTGGTGGAGGGTCCGTTATATTTTGGGCGGGCGTAACTTCCTGCTATCCTAACGAGATAGTATTCATTGAAAATGGCTCACTAAATGCGCAAAGGTACATAACAGAAATCTTTTGTCAACATGCACAACCCGCACTGACTTTAATTGGAGAAGATGCCATTTACATGGACGATAATGCTCGGGCTCACCGTTCTGGCGACGTAGATGCTTATATGCAAGAGGTCGGTATCCGTCATTTGGATTGGCCAGCGCGGAGCCCCGATCTTAAACCCATTGAGCACGTCTGGGACCTCCTAAAAAGGCTAGTACGTTCTGTCCAACCACTTCCACGAGACATCAGGCAGCTTAAACGTGTGATCTCGGCTGAGTGGGAACACATTTCACAGGACACCATCAAAAGCCTGGTGGAAAGCATGCCAAAACGATTACATGCCTTAACCGCTGCTCGTTATAATTTTTTATTTTTTCATGTTTTTTTCCATAAAATACCATAAAAATACTCGTAGTCTTAATTTCATTATACATACCTATAAAATGTCCATTTTAACACGGCTCTCTATTTACATTGACTAAAACACCGATTCCAGGACTTAAGGTGGAAGCACCAGGGTAGCCCGCGAAATTAAAATTTTCTTACGTTTTTTGCAATTTCCCGGTCATTGTCAGGCTGTACATTGAACAAAATATGATTCGTATATATATATAATATCGAATAGGTATTTAGTTACAGAATTATAATAATTAAAATCATCAATACAACGCTCAAAGTTCATACAACCCCATTGAATAACTATTTCATGAAAAATCATATTTTATCAAAGTACTTACAGCCTGACAATGACCGGGAAATTGCAAAAAACGTGAGAAAATTTGAATTTCGCGGGCTACCCTGGCGCTTCCCCTTAAGAGTTAAAAACTATATTCTCATTCTCATATACCTATGTATATCTCATAATAAGAAATTTCTAGCCATTTATGATATTGACATACTAAAAATATTACTAATATCCATAGAAAAGCCAATGACTGTAAGGTGGCTTTTTTTTTTGCAAAGGAGTTTATTTGTTTTTTTTTTTAACATTAGTCTGTTCCTTCAACCTGCGAAGACAAAAGGCGGGAAAAAGGTCAAATTAAATCATAGTTTCATAATGATTTTAATAACAAAAATTGTTTTAGTTCTGTTATTTAATTTCGTAAGTTTCGTTTGATTCACATTATTTTGTCAATGCAGTTCTCGCCTCCATATCACCCCCGCCTACTTGAATCAAAATTTACTATTTCCAATAAGCAACCATATTGCCCAAGGTTTTCAAAAGCACATATTTTTTTCTGGTAAATTGAATAATTTTTTGCCAATATTTAGAGGATGAGTTTTTTGAGCTGAAGAGAGCAAATGACCCCTTTTTTCGGCCCGTTCGATTTGGCAAACGATGCAGTATAATAGAGGTCACAATTCTTTTTTATTTAACTAGTTCAGATTTGTTTCGATTTTAAAGTAATAGTTCATAAGTCAATTAACACTCAACAGCAAAACTAAATGTTTTCATAGAATGTTAATGAAAACCAGAGTTACCACTGCAGTTTTACATACATAAGTCCCATATCTCAAAAACTCAATATCAAATCTTAGTCAAACCAATGTTTGTTGAAAGTTCTTTTTAAGTACTACAAATCTATTTTTATTTTTACAGATTTTTCCTCCTCTCTCTTTATTACTTAGAGGGGAGGGGATTTGTATAGATTTCATCATTTTTCATACAAGACACCGGTTCTCCAAACAACTGTGTGGTGGCACGGCCTCGGATTAAAATGGTGACATACGGACGGACAAACAGACAGACAGGACAAATCTATGAGGTTATGAAAATTTGCACGGTTCGGGTTTGTCGTTTCTTACGGAAAATAAACTCCATAGTTACTCTTAAAATTACTTGGTTTTGGTTACAATATTATTATGTTATGTTTTAACAGCATTAGTACTGAGAGGACAGCATAGTACGCCGAGTTAATTAAACAAGTGACACAAATGTTGTCATTAGTGCTGTAACTATTCTGTTCTGCCTTCAACTTAATTGTTATAAGCTTACTTACTGCTGTCCTACTAGGTACTGCACTATATCAGAAGGTTTTCTAAAGATCAGTATGGTAGCATAAATGTTTTGAGTACAACTTTAAACAAAAGTTATTTGGTCGTAGTTTCAATAAGCCAAAGAGATGGCGTTGTGCTAACAAAGTAGGTACCGTACAATTGTACCGACTAGCGACGGCGGTACGTCGCGTCGGTAGTACTGAATAACCAACTTTATTTACAGTTATTTTGCGAATTTCGTTTATGAAAGTTAATTAAACTGGGTTTTTTATTTAAGTATTTATGATTCATAAATTCCATTTGGACCAAGTAGGTGTCTGTGATTATGATTCGGCCTATCTAATTTCCGCCATTTTATTTTCAAAATACCTAGTTGCCACGCATAAAACCTGTATTAACCAATAGTTCGCATCAATACAAAATATTATTGCATGGGACAATATCTTCTAGAGCATTACTCTTCCGAGATATAATAACCTATCCTATTTCATGAAGTAATCAGCTACGTGGATATCATCTGCAGGCCGCATTTCTTTGTCGCGAATCCAGCGGATGCGGATGTTTTAGATGTTTATAAAATACTAGCTTTTGCGCGTGGCTTCGTTCGCGGTGTGGTCGCAAATTATCCGACGGGAACGTTTTAAATATAGCTTAGGACACTCGGGCAAAATGGATATAACTTCCTACTTTTTTTCTGTTAGCTTTTTATGTGTCTCACTGCAGGGCAAAGGCCTCCCCTTTCTCCTTCGAAACCTCTCTAGCTTGTGCGATATCTGGCCATGTTCGCCCCGCAAACAAGATCAGATCGTCACACCACCTTCGCCGCGGTCTACCTCGACGGCGATTTCCTCCGTCAGGCGTCCAGTGAGTGACGATCTTTGCCTACCCCTTCGGGTGCATTCGCGCTACGTGGCCAGTCCACTCCCACTTTAACTTCCTATTAGTAAAATATTTTTTGGAATCCGGATTTCCAAAGATTCCCTACCCCCTACATGAAAACTTACAAGCACAAACTTTTTTTTTTTCGTTAGCCTGAACTGTCCCACTCCTGGGCAAAGGCCTCCCCCCATTCCTTCCACTTCTCTCGATGTTGCGCCTGTTCTTGCCAATTAACAAGAAAGCCATCCAAGTCGTCCCGCCAACTCCTCTTTGGTCTGCCGCAACCCCGTCTAGCTGTCTCAGGGCTCCAGTTTTGTGATATGCGGGCCCACAGCTTTGGGAGACATGGCCTGCCCAGTCCCATTTTAGTTTGGCAGCTTTATGAGCTACGTCAGTAATTTGAGTTCACACAAACTTTACTTCTTAATTAGTAGGTAGATGATAAGCTGACTTAAAACCCTACCCAGCTCAATTCTCACGTTTATTTCCACTCACATTATGGTGTGACTGACACTGGCTTGGCCACCATCAGGGATTTTAATTTTGATAACACAAATAATTTGTCGGTAATTAGTCGAAATTTGTCGCCCAATATCAGAATTTGTCGGTCACTGGTTCAAAAGTTATAAGGGTTTATAGGTGGCCGATCTGTAGAGACTCTCCCCAGCTTGGCCACATTTATATCTCAAAAACTAGGGCATCTAGCGTATATCTGTTTTCTCCCAGATTTAGTCGGCAATTTGTCAGAATTTCTCGCCAAGCCACAGATTTAGTTGGTCACTGGTTCAAAAGTTATAAGGGTGTATTGGTGGCCGATCTGTAGAGACTCTCCCCAGCTTGGCCACATTAATATCTTAAAAACTAGTGGACCTAGCGAAGATCTGTTTTCTCCCAGATTTAGTCGGCAATTTGTCGGAATTTGTCGCCAAGCCACAGATTTAGTCGGGTCTTAGTTTAGAAGATATAATGAGTTAATTTTTTAAGGTATAGTCCAAGAGCTAGATCGAAGACTTTACGAAACGTTGGCAAGAGAAAAATATTTCTAGTAATATGTGTAATATACTTCTAGTTTATCGGTCTTAAGTCCTTAGAAATGTCAGGAAGAGATAAATTCTCAATTAGATTCATGTTTTTATGTTTTAATTACTAGGTTAGAGTGTCTTAAACTTCTTTGAAAACATTAAATCTTGCTCTTGGTCTATTTGGTGAATTATTGGTGTCAAGATGTACAGTCGCATGCAGCTGTGTTACCAAATTATAAAGTTAAGCTCTTACTTTAGAATAATAATTTCTGTTGTTGAAATATAAAAAAATATTACTTTAAAATTATTGTACCTACTCACAGTAAAATTTTAAAAATACCTATATATCAAAGATGTGGGTAGGTACCTAAATACCTATTAAGTATATAATATTATCTCTCAATAAAAATAACAATGGGTGTTTCTTCATTGCACGACTCTGACTGAAACCAACACTGATGCCGATCGATACCTACTCGACAACACGTCATCGAAATTCTTCATTTCGTCACCGACACGACCGCGACCCGATACGACGCTATTACCTATAATACTACCCGCATACAAATAAGCTATATAAACTTTATTCAATCGGAATATTCGGTAATTTATTACATATTGATAATGAAGTAGGACAACAAAAATATTACAAACTTTTTTTTATCTTATTTAATTTAAAAAAAAAACTGTTATTACTCGAGTTCCTAACTATTTATAATGAGCTCCACTGTAAACTGGCTCGCATCTATCTCTTTCCTCTCACCATAAATGAAACGGAGCGTAGTGATTTATCTGCCAGCGACTAAGTGCACATTTTGTTCGTTATAAATAATTACATATATATATTTATTGTAGATCTGTTTATAGGTAATGAATACAGTTTTCCTTTGGTGGGTTCAAATTATAGAATAACTTTATATTTATATATTTCGAAACAAAAATTCCACCATATGACGTCATAGATACTGTCTAGAAACTACTTCAAATATTTTGTACTTGATTGTACCAATGTATGGAGAAATTGAATTCTTTAATATCTTTTTAATTACACACCGACTAAATCTGTGGCTTGGCGACAAATTCCGACAAATTGCCGACTAAATCTGGGAGAAAACAGATCTTCGCTAGGTCCACTAGTTTTTAAGATATTAATGTGGCCAAGCTGGGGAGAGTCTCTACAGATCGGCCACCAATACACCCTTATAACTTTTGAACCAGTGACCAACTAAATCTGTGGCTTGGCGAGAAATTCCGACAAATTGCCGACTAAATCTGGAAATAAACAGATCTACGCTAGATGCCCTAGTTTTTGAGATATACCAGGCCACTCAGAAAGTATTGCGATAAATAGTTTTTATATATGGAAGACTGGCCAGTTAGAATCTTTTTCGAAAATATGAATACTAAGTAAGTAAGTACTAGTAAGTAAAAATATGTGTGTTCCATTTTCAAAATTTCCCTCCACATTTTTTGCGAGCCAATTCAAAGTATCGTGTCTTACTGAAAAATGGATCTGCGCCGGGAACATTTTAGAGCTATGATTTTTTACTATTTCAAGTGTCGCCTGAAACCGGATGAATCGTTCGATAGACTTCAAATGGCATTTATGGATGAAGGCCCCTCCAAGGCAACCGTGTATCGTTGGTATAACGAATTTAGGCGCGGTCGACCAACCTTGGGGGATGAAGAAAGAAGCGGTCGCCCTTTGACGGCTACTCGTGCTAGCAGTGAAAAATTTAATCCAAGATAATAGGCGAATTACATATCAGGAGATTCAGCACATATTAAAGATTGGATCGGGAAGCTTTCACGAGATTCTACACGGGCATCTTCGCGTGAGGAGGATAGTATCGCGCTGGGTGCCGCACTACCTCACCGACGCTCAGAAGCAGGCCCGGGTGGAATGGTGCCGTGATATGCTGAACAAATTTGAAGCAGGCTCGTCTCGGCGTGTTTATGACATCGTAACAGGTGATGAGTCCTGGATGTATCAATACGATCCAGAAACCAAGCGCCAGTCGACAGTTTGGGTGTTTCAAAATGAACCAACGCCTACCAAAGTGAAGCGATCTCGAAGCGGGGGGAAGATTTTGATCGCCAGCTTTTTTAATTTGACTTGCCACTTGGCCTCAATTCCCTTACGAGATCAAAGAAGCATCAACGCCGAATGGTATACTACCAAATGTTTACCAGAAGTTTTTTCTGTTGTGAGCAACAAGCGACTAAACACAGGGCTCCGCGGACTACTGCTCCACCACGACAATGCGCCTGCACACGCCGCGCTCAAAACGAGGGACTTCCTGGACATTACACCAGTCAAACTCCTGGGTCACCCTCCTTACAGCCCTGATCTAGCACCGTGTGACTTCTTTTTTTTTCCAAAAATAAAAAATCAGCTCAAGGGGATACAATTTTCGTCGCCGGAAGATGCGCTGGCTGCGTTCGAGCAGGCTGTAAACGAGGTGTCTGCGGCGGACTGGAAAAAGTGTTTTGAAAACTGGTTCAGACGCATGAATCTTTGTATAGAGGCTGGTGGAGAGTACTTTGAAAAGATTTAATAAAAATATATGCACCTGTAGAACAATTTTTTTTAGTGTCGCAAAACTTTCTGAGTGTCCCACGTAACTGTGGCCAAGCTGGGGAGAGTCTCTACAGATCGGCCACCTATAAACCCTTATAACTTTTGAACCAGTGACCGACAAATTCTGATATTGGGCGACAAATTCCGACGAATTACCGACAAATTATTTGTGTTATCAAAACTAAAATCCCTGATGGTGGCCAAGCCAGTGTCAGTCACACCAATATGATCCACATCTGCCATGTCTAGTAGCTGTCCCTGTGGTTGTCTGTGTGTGTTAATAAGTTCACTGGCAGCAGTTATGGTTTGGGTCGCTTGTCTTAATCTATCTAGGATATCTGTGAACCATTGTGTCACGTCAGCAGTTACCCATGTTACAAATTATATGGAGCCATTTAGCCAACTGGGCAAAAATTCAGAATACAGGCTGTGCACTGCCGTTTTTTTATGGAAAATATAAATACACACATCAACACTGTCTAGGGATATTTTGGATTTACTCAAAATTTATTAAAACTAACATACAACATTTATATATTTTTATAAAACCCATTTATCAGACTACACTCCAGAATAAAAGAAAACTATTTTTTTTTTGTGTAAAAACAAATTTTTGTTCAAATAAAGAAAAACGTGAAATAATAGTAAAACTTACAATGAATGTACATATTTCTCAAGAAAAAGTGAAAAATAAGGAAAATCTATCTGTTTTTAACAGTTATGTGAAAAATCAGTAGTCAGTAAAACTACCCATGATTGTTAATAACGGTCCTGCAACGGTTTTCAAGTCCAATAAAAAAAAAAGTCCAAGTAAAATGTCCCAGGTCCGGCTAAGATGCAAAAAAAGTTGCTCTTCCGTCGCAATGTTTGCAGGGAAATTCCTCAAAGCCCTTCTTTGGAGCATGTCCCACGCGTGTTCTATGGGGTTTAGGTCAGGCGATTGAGCGGGCCAGCCTAAGACCGATACGTCGTGCTCGTGCAACCAGCTCGTCACCAATCTCGCTGTGTGCGGACGGACGTTATCGTGCATGAGCGGTATGCATGGACTTCCTGACATGTCTGTTGCAGACGGCTCTCACGACCAGGAACTCGCCAAACACGTACTCTACGTGTATCGGGATGGAAACCGAACCGGGACTCATCGGTAAACAGTACTACAGACCACTGGTTATCTTCCCAGAGCAAATGTTCACGAGCCCACTCTAGTCGTCGTCCACGATTTCCTAGGCGTAGTCCTGGAGTACGAAGCGGTCTGCGAGCATGAAGGTTAGCTTCATGCAGCCTTCTCCTCACAGTTTGGTCACTCACAAGCAACTGGTGCCCTGACTGGAGCCTCTGAACCAACTGCATAGCCGTAACATTTGGTTGTCTTCTCGCGGTAACTTGCAAAAATCGGTCTTGTCGTTGAGTGGTTATGCGCTTCCCGCGTGGGTGTCTTTCAGAAACTTCAGCAGTAGCACGATAACGTGACCATAACCTTGATATCACGTTTTGTCTTGTTCCAATCTCCTCAACAATACTCTGTTGAGTAGCCTCAGCTTGGAGCATGCCTACTGCCCTTAACATTTCCTCTCACGGTAAATGGCGCCGCTTCATGATGCACACAATAACATTAATTCGAAATAAACCGATAACTTGTTATAAAACTTAAATTTGACACAATAAATAGGCAAAAACTACTGTAGGTAAATGAAACCTTCGGACTTCGCTACCATTATGCCGCTTAAATCTTTTGTTTTTAATTTATTTTTTCAAATTCAAATTTAGAATCGTTTAAAAAGGTTTACAAAATAAGCTTTCTTCAAAATAATTTAAAACTGGTCAGTATTTTTTGAGTTTAAGAACTTTATACAAAATATCCCTAGGCGGTGTTGATGTGTGTACATATAATTATAACACTTTATCCTACTGAAAGGTGAAGAGAACAAGAGAAGACGTGCATTATATTCTACTCTAGGTAGGTATACTCGACTCGTAGTATATAATTATGGTAGGTACCTACCGAATAAACCAAGACAGCGAGAAAATATTTAATGAAAATTCCTTACTATTAAATTCTTACACCATGCTCCTCCGGGTGCAAGAAATAATTAATAAGTATATCAGAGAAAAAAATCCGTCGATCGCCCTTGTCGAATCCTGTGCATAACCACCAACTTGTGCACATTAACTTAATTACTGGAAAATTTTCATAATGTTTAAGGGGAGTAAAGTGAAATGATAACTTTTGCCTGCGGCTTCCCTCGCATGGAGGTCCGCCTAACCGTATGGGAGCGTACAACCGGGATAAAAAGTATCCTATGTTCTAACCCAGGCCCAGGTTATGGTCTATATGGAAATCCGTTCTTAAAATAAGGCGTGAAAAGCTAACAGACAGACAGACGGACTCACAGTTAGTTTCGCATTTATAATATAAAAAACATGGAAGTATGAATTGTTGCCGTTTGAAACACTAGGGCCATGAGGTCCGAGTGCCCACCTATTCTTTCGGGATATCGCCCACTGGTTAGTCAACTCTTCACGTGACCAGAGGGCAGAGGACTAGCCTGTTTTTGGCCAAAGAACTGGTTCTTTGACCAAAACTAGGCCAGCTCTCTTTGTCTCTCAGTGTGATGATTATATATGTCGAGGGATGGAGAGGGCTCTAATCCCTCATTATTTATAATCATCACACTTTTACCCACACGTATTTCATCCCTCCTCATCACATGTCCATACCAAGACAGACGTATCCCTTTCATCTTTTCAAAATTCCTTTTTTTTTAATCTTCTCTTACTTTATTAGTTTTAGTCACTCCACACACACCACACCACCACACTTCTGGATGTTTTGAGTGTCTCTGCTACATGCAGTCTTTTTTTATCCGCCCAGCAATACGATCCCTACAGTAGATACGACACGTCTAAACACAGACCTTTATATTTTCCCCTTTAACTTGAATGGTACCCTTGGGACACCAGTTTTTTTCTTTTATTTTTTTACTATTTATTTGTTTGTTTAAAGTTTGTAAATTATGTATTTTTTCTGAATGAATATCCGAACGGTTTTTGTATCTGTGGTTTTATGAATCACTGTCAAATATGTCAAAGTAGTTAGTGACCTGTCAATATGTCAAACTTGCGTGGTGCTTGCTTTGGTTGATGTAATCGGTGCCTATTAATTGGTAAAGAGTTTACAGTGTACATAGCGGCATGCTCGTGCATGATGCGAAATACCATAGCATTCGTGACTATCACTACAGCACACGCGATCGGCCGCAATAAATGCGCCTCTGGTAACATAACCGTGTCTAAATAAACAACGTTTTGAAATTCGCAAGTGACGTGAATGCTCGTGCGATGGTGTCTTGAGATTAGTAAACGGAATTTCCCGCACATCAAGCGACTTATTGACTGTCAACAATGGCAGGATCCACTCTGCCCGAGAGGGTGGCTCAGATTTATTACACTTACGGACTATTTTGTTCGTCTTATCCCATCACAGCGATCACATTAGCATTATCTGTGTTATTACTATGTTGGTAAGTGTTTATTTTCATTTTAACTGTTAACAAATTGTCCATAATAGATTACTTGCTCAGTTGTATTTTTGTTTCCAGCTATCCACTTCTGAATGTGCCTCTCCCTGGGAACATACCAACTGTAGTAACATTACCATTGCATGGTGTTGATATCTATGATTTCTCAAGTCCAGATTGCAGCCAACAAAAATGTTTACAAGGTACCTTGATGATGATATCATTTATAAAACATTTTCAATGTTGACTAAATATTTCTAATATGCTAATGTTAATTTATTTATACATTTTACAGAAAGACCCTCACATTTAGATATCCTGTACAATGAAACACAGAAACTTCCTTATATTTGGGCGAAGGACAAACCTCTTCTATATGTGCAGCAAATCATTATGAAAATAGGTAATAGTTAATGGACAATTAGTAAATATACCAAACAAATAGATATTAGTGTACATATGTCATAAAACAAATTAAATTGCCAAATGGGCTTACTGACTCAATACTCGTATAAATTATGTATAGGTACACTATTAACACTTGAAGCTACCTTCTCATTATTTCTTAACTCCTTGTAACTACAATTTTACTATCACTTATGAAAGTTATATAAACCAATGCTTATGTACTGTAATGGCTGGTTTCTGAGGTATTATATATAATAACCCAGAGTTTATCTATTTCTTATCTTGCCCCATTATATTTCTGAATAAATTTCTAAATATCTTATGTTACTAAATATCTTAAATTACATATCAATAATGTCTGTTTTCACTAACATTAAGCAACATCTAAGTGAATACTCAATTAATAGAGTGCTATTTCATTTTGAACTTGAACTGTTGAGCCGAGTTTTGATAATGTGACAGCACATTATTGTTTAGTGTTATAAAGCATAAGATAATTTATTCAAGGTGTGCTGAATCCGAGTATCAGTGAAGAATCCCTGACTGATTGAAACACTTTTTTTTGTGTGCAAATATTTATCTATTAATTATAATAAAAAATCGTGCATTCCAACACTACTTTTCTTTAGGTGTCTCTCCATGGAATAACAATCTAAAGATGTGGGATGCGTTCAGAGCTCCATTGCAAGAAGTGTTTCGATTGCTGGAAACTATAAGAAACCACGAAGACCCAGAAACGTGAGTTTTTAACAGGCTTATTTAAATTATGTTATTAAAAATTCTTTTAAATAGAATTATTTGCATAGGGTAATGCAAGACATGAAGTTATTTCTGCATAAAATCAACTATAGGCCTACTGCTTAACTGAGGTGGTGCTAGGGTCGCGTCAACTCAACTCCCGCACCTTGCAGCTACCTCAGACACTCACAGATAAATGGTAGGCATGTTAATAGTTACATTTTATTTACCACTGTAAGAATTTTGGTGCTGCAGCTGTTATAGGCAGCAGGGTAATTTGTGCATGTGATCGTGTTTGTAACACGAAAATACTTGATAAATAGTACACTATTCATATTTCTATACATGTCATGTATTTTCGCGCTGTTGTTTTGTATGTGAGTGCCTCCTTGGTGGAGTAGTCGCAAGCGCAACTCTTGAGCATAAGGTCCTAGGTTGGGCTCTCAGGGCAGGTAAAGGGTTTTTCCATCAGGAGTCTCTCAGTAGCAGCCATGGAGTCTGGATTTGTGCCCGGTGGATGGCAATAAGCTGGCCCCCTATTACATGGGACTTAAAACCTAACTGGTTAAATCTGAGTGTATTAATAATTACATGTCTGCCTATCCCTTCGGGAGGGATATATATATATATTCCTTTTCTCTTATACAAATGATTTCATTAGAGTACATTCATTAATTCTTGATTGACTAATAATGATCCGTATCTTCATTATTACAAAAGAATTAATGAATTGAGTGTTTGGTATATGGTTATTATTATTGAAGTAAAGAGGTCGCATGTGCACCATGACGAATTAATCCGCAGATTATCTGATGCATTTGCACCTTTTTTCTCCTGATCCTGGGTTAATGTGTGGTCTTTCGTGCTTATAATGAGTGTTCGTTCGGTAATCCATAATCGCATAAAACTAAATTTAAAAATATTTTGCTCTGCTATTTGCTGTGCTCCCTTCTCTGACTCCATTGTCATTATAAACAGCATCACTGTCCCTGTTCCAAAAATTCAAAGTATTTTGCTCCTTTATTGCGTGAAACCAAATACACTAGACTGCAATAAAATCGCACACCACATCTTTTTGATGCTGATTGAAATTCAACTTCACTATCGTTCTAATGATAACAAAATACAGTATACAAAATACCCATGGGGTTTTAAAGCACAAAACCCAAAATACACGTAAAATTACCATTTTGTTGGCAAAACTGCACCCTTACCGCAGGTATAACAAGGTCGGTTTTTTTTATCTTTAATCAGTTGCTTACCGAAGGTCAACGTCATAACACCTTTACTGGGGAAAAACATGAATACTACGCCCGCAGTAGCCACTCAAGTTATTGCCTTAAGCCGATGCAATTTAATGTATTTTATGTATATTATGTATATTATATCGTCGACTATTATACCCCTTTTTAAGCAAATGAGTTGTATACCAACAAGCTCTTTGTCTGTGAGTCACATTGATAAAATCTGAAATAGATAAAAAAATAATGTGTAAATATGCAGGTGCAGGGTCTAAAAAGAAGTACCTATAGCATTTTTTTTAATAATGTGTTCAATGCTACTGCGTTCCTTGAATCCGTACCTATGTGATTTCCGATTTTTATTGCATCTGCAACTTCTTTGCATTACCTATTGCGTCCCGGGCGTACAAAAAATTATAGGCTGTTGAGTCATCCTCATCTACATACAATCATACAATACTTACTTAAGTTTCCTATTATGAACTCTATTAATTGCATTGCTGGCTGGTGTATTAAAAACATAAGTTTGTATGAGCCCTCTCATATAACCTAAAGTTATATAAATTTAGTTTTCTGTTGTTAAATATCAACATCACATTTACTATGATTACATTTACATGATTACAATATTCAATCTATCTTCGGAAAATCATACAAGAACTGATTTGCTTATTGAATTATTAATTACACAAAAGAAGACTGTATGAGTCACACTTTTCTCGTTTAAAGTTATAAGCTGGCGTATGAAACAAAATGTATTGTATGAATCGCTCTCTTCTTCATGGAATCATAAAGAAACTTCATGAAATATTACCGTCATTCTTTGGAAACTCATAGTTTAAAAACCTCAGTTTTCTGTGAGAATTTGATGAACTTCAAATATCATAGCTGGGCGTATAAATGATTATGAGTCTCATCCGCAGAAAAACATACCAAAACTCCAGTTTTCTGTTAAATACCTTTATTTGCACAGCTAGCGTATTAAACATAATAGATTGTAAGAGTTCCTCTCATACTCATTAAATCATACAGAAACCAGATTTTTCCGTTATGAACACATTAGCATCTTTTAAGACTTTGTGTTATAATAATTATGTAGTGACATAATTATTATAACACAAAGTCGTAGCAAAGCTAATATGTCTATCTTCTAAGATTAACACACAATAAATAAGAAATATTGGATTTAATAAAGCAATTTTTGGTTAATTATACGCACCATTATTAAATAAATTAGACTATCTTTTTCTGCATCTTAATATACAGGGTGGAAGAGAAGTCGATGCACAAACAATACATCAGATCGAACCCCACCACATAGAAATTATTCATCGGCAATTTAAAAATAACAGCTGTTTCCTACAAAAGTGCAATACATATGGACAAAGTCATAATGCATGGAACAGCTGCTTTTTGTGCTCTTACACCTCGTATAAAAATCACATGTTAGTATGTTCGTACACGCTCCATCTCCGAAACCACCCAACCGATTTCAATAAAATTGTGTGAATGATAGGATAGTTGTGGACCCCATAGGTAGTGCTATTGTTAGTAAATTGCATCCGAATGAAGCCGGGCAAGTCACTATTTATAATACTGTACAGCAAAAACTGCACTTTTCTGTATAAATTATACTACCTTTCCTACTTACATAATTTTGGATTTGATTTAAAAGCCATTATGGTCAAGTTTTGACCTCGCCCTTCCATCTTCTACTCCTTAAACTTTTCTAAATAAGTCGACCAAGTAACTCAATTTCTATATTTAATTGTTTCTGATATCTGGATATTTTGATTTATCGTCTCATTGGGGACTACCCACAGTTACCTCTTCTAGATTCCGCAAAGAAGGCAACTTATGCGCGACCTAGCACTAATATAACTCGATGCGCGTATCTACCTCTTCAGTGTCGACCAGAAGTTAGACCCGTGATGCAATTTAGAGAATTCAATATATATGAAAGTTCGATTGTTACGGTTTACTTAAAAGAAAAACTATCTATGCTGTTAAATGGTCAGGAAAATTATCCAGGACCTTGAGTTATAAAAAAGATGGGATAATATTTAACTGAAATAAATAAATTATATGTATACATATATATATTTTTTATTTGAGTAAAATTATAAAATCAACCATTTTAGAAAGAGCTCAACTTATAGTGGCTGATGTAGTGACTCTCGTTGATGTTTTTCCCTTTCACTCATTAGGTACTATTGTATTGCTGTCTTTTTAACCGACTTCAAAAAAGGATGAGGTTCTCAATTCGGTAGTATCTTTTTGTGTTTGTTACCTCATATCTTCGTCATTTATGAACCGATTTGAAAAAATATTATTTTATCTGAAAGGATACACTTCCCGATTAGCCCCATAGAAATCTCATCAAAATGGGTTCAGTAGTATGGTTTTTAAATAAAAATAGCTGGAGAAAATAAGTCAGCCAAATAAAAGAAATTGCGAAATTGATACTTGACAAGGATTTGTGTGAGATATTATAACTAAAAAGGGTTAAAAAAAAAACAACTTCAAAAAAAACCCTAAAAAAGTGGAAAATAACATTACTTTCGGAAGTCGGTGACGATGGTTTGTTTCATTGACTTTTTTGGCACCGACTTCCGAAAGTAATGTTATTTTCCACTTGATTTTGTGGTTTTTTTTGGAAGTCGGTTTTATTTTTGCAAAAAAGTTTTTATTTTACCCTTTAGTTATAGTATCACACACAAATCCTTGTCAAGTATCAATTTCGCAATTTCTTTTACTTGGATGACATTTTTTCCAGCTATTTTGATTTCAAAACCAAACTGCTGAACCGATTTTGATGTATTTTCTATGGGACCAATCGGGAAGTAGATCCATTCAGATAAAAGAAGAATTTTTCAAATCGGTTCATAAATGACGGAGATATGAGGTAACAAACACAAAAAAAAAAAAACATACAACCGAATTGAGAATCTCCTCCTTTTTTGAAGTCATTTAAAAATAGAAACATTTTTGCAAAAAAATAACCGACTTCCAAAAAAAACACTAAATGAAGTCGGTTAAAAAAGTGGAAAATAACTTTACTTTCGGAAGTCGGTACCAAAAATGTCAATAAAACAAACAATAGTCACCGACTTCCGAAAGTAAAGTTATTTTCCACTTTTTTGTGTTTTGTTTGGAAGTCGGTTATTTTTAGCAAAAAAGTTTTTTCCACAAAACTAATAGTGTCATGAGCAATACGTTCTTGCTTATCGATAAATAAAATATCGAAGCCAGCGATTTTTTGTTATTTGTTCGGACAAAATAGTTCAATTAAAATATAAATACATACAATTTACGCTTCATTCTGAAAAAATAATCAGGTTTTGTGCGAATCCAACCGTCAATTAAACCAATGGCATGTAAAAATGTTAAAGTTAAAACTTTGTTCATTAGGAATATTCGGTAATCTATTACATATTGTAATGAAGTAGGATCTTTACAATATATAATTCTGTTGAAAAAAAAAATTCGACGTCCGAATCTACATTTAATGTCATTGTCCCATCACTACGGCCGGTGACGTCACCTGGAAATAGGCAATCGGACTTGTCACTCCCCGTGCACCGCGTGCCTACCGCTACATTTGGTGAACTCGAATACAAACAAAATGTTTATGATACGGAATCTAGAGAAGGTTATCTGTGGGGACCACCCAAGCAAAAACAGGTCGATTGTTACATAATGTATCGTTTGTTTCAGAAAAAGCACACTACTTCAGCATTGCTACCAGATCGGCGGCATCAAGCGGACAGACAGTAGGGCCAGTACGGAACGAGTGCTGCCCGAGTACAGCTGCCTCCTGCTGTCGCCTGCCAACCTGTGGCAGCAGAACCTGCAGTCATTCTCACTCGATGCCAACATTATTAACACAGTCTACAACTACCAGGTACCTACTAAACTTATATGTTGGTTTATTAGTTGGT
This sequence comes from Standfussiana lucernea, assembly GCA_964057025.1. Lineage (NCBI taxonomy): Eukaryota > Metazoa > Arthropoda > Insecta > Lepidoptera > Noctuidae > Standfussiana > Standfussiana lucernea. Next base: position 15,124,195 of record OZ059784.1, read on the forward strand.
CCTCCTTTTACGCAATAATGTAGCATCGGATCAACATGAGTTTAACCGGAGAGTGAGTTCTCACTGTTCACTTAAATATCTCGAAAAAGGCGCCGTTACTGTGAGTCTACAACAACGGCGAAGCCGCTGTAAAAGCTAGAATTATATCAAGCCTCTTGCGCATTGGTCTAGTGGTCCCAGGCGCTACTACTGAGTAAGAGGTCCTGGGTTCGATAACCAGGTCAGGCTACGTTTTCATTCGGTTTTTTCCGTTAAGAATGTATCAGTAGTGGCTCTGTGTAAGGATTTGAACCCGGATCATGACAATAGGCTTGCCTCCTATTACATGGGACTTAAATGTAACTGACGAAATGTGCGTGAAGGTACTATTAGGTAAATCTCTGACCAATCCTCCGGGCATTATAGGTGTGATGTTATATTACATATCTAAAGGGGTGGTCTCGTAACAGATCTAATCTTATTCTATTGTAAGACTACCATTACTAGCAATTTTCTCAAATAGATCCTCAGCGAGGCGATGATTGTAGACAAATTGCCGAGAGCGGAAACAACGCAGCGGCGAGTTGCTGCATCAAGCATCTGAGACCTCGTACACGACATATACTCGCCGGCTCGATGATGGATTTTATTTAATGGAACGCCTTGTATTATACCTCCCTATTGCGGAATAGCTAGCTTAGCGTTTTGTAAAACAACTATTCGTAAGCGTTGCACACACCGAAACTGCTCACCCTACGACATAATTCGTGTCTTGAGTTGAAATCAGATAAAAAAATGAGTTAATACTTGTCTTTTTTAGAAAAATAGTTGATTCTACTGAGTAGCTGCGTTAAAGATTTTAATAAAATTATGTTTTTCATATAATAAGCCACAAGCCAAACTTGATAATAATGCTCTATCTTAATTGGTTGAGTAGATCCTTAGATACGACTTGACCTCCCTATTATATGCAGTCGCTCAAGGGCGGGGTCATGGTTCATTTCAATGATGATTGGTTTAGGTATACAGTAATTTATTACAGCTGTTGTTAATCTGATAGGTATTTGTAGTTCACTTACTATGACTGCTTCGTCCTGGGTTCGATTCTCAGGTTGGGCAAAGTGTTATTGGGTATTTCCATCAGAACATTCTCAGTAGCAGCCACCGAGCTGGATTCGTGCCCTGTTGATGGCAATAGACTCTCCCCCTATTAAACGGGACTCAAACATAACGCGGCGGAATGTGTAGGTACTATTTGTTAGGTACACCTAAGCGTAACCCTTGGCAGATTACAGGCGTGATGTTATGTTATGACTGCCTCGTTGCCCTAATGGTCGCTAAGTGATGAAAATGAAGTAATTCGATTCACAAGGCAGGCAAAGTGTTTTTGGATTTTTCCATCAGAAATTATTTCTTAGCAGGCACGGAGTCTGCATTTGTGACCGATTGATGGCAATAGGTTTGTCCCCTATTACATGCAACATAAACATAACTAGCAAAGTAGCAAATGAGGTGTAATATTAGGTACACGTTTGTCTATTCAGGTATGGCAGGCGTGATGATATTTTACAGGCAATTATTTTACTTACGTCGACCAGACAAAAACAGCTTAAAATTTTGCTTCCTACCGTTTTCAGAATCTTCAGAAAGCCAAAGCATCAATAGCGGAAATGGCTTTTGGTATGCGGCTCCGAGAAACTGGTATCAAAAGGTATCCCCTAAGGGCAAGGCCACGAGTGCTACAGTATGCCGTCACGATATTCTACCAACAACCAGACCAAAGGTAACTTACTAATATAGAAAAAATATTAAAAATATACTCAACCTCTAGATAAAGTCTCTGTAAAAAAACATTGAACAACATTTCTTCGAAATCGAGATTCATAAACCAGCTGTTATAATTATTAGCCACGTAATACATGATTGCCCAAAAGTGTGTTTAATAATATCTACTCAGCCCACGTTTTGGCGACGACTTTGGAACTTTAATTAGCGTCCTTCAGCTTTTGTGATGTGCAACAGGACAGGTAAGACTCGATATCAAGTGCACCATCGTTTGTAGAAAAACACCTCACTTGCACTTCAGGGCCAGAGTCATCTATGAATCTCCATCTGATCAGGTTTTCCTTGCTTCGGCCAACCTGTGTCCGGAGTCTATTTAAAGACTGTGTAACCAATATTAATCGACCGTGCTATTTTGTTTCAGATTTATTCAATCTCTAACGAAGAAGCTAAAGGATATGTATCCCCTTTATCAAGAGATGCCATACGCACAAGTTAACGAATTCACGCTTGTGTATTATCCAGGACAGTTTAACTATCGAGAACTTGTCCCATTGACTATAACATTTGTGGGACTATTCCTGTATGTTTATTTTTCTGTGAGAAAAATAGAATTTATAAGATCCAAACTAGGTCTTGCTGCATGTGCTGTTCTTACTATAGGCGGGAGTCTCGCCATGTCAATGGGTATTTGCCTTTATTTCGGCTTTTCCCTGAGTTTGCAAGGCAAAGAAATTTTTCCGTACCTGGTCATCATCGTTGGACTGGAAAATGTTTTAGTTCTCACCAAGAGCGTTACATCCACTGACTCCCGACTCGATGTGAAGATCCGCCTCGCTCAGGGACTTAGCAAAGAAGGCTGGTCCATCACCAAGAACTTACTGACGGAAATAACAATACTTACTGTAAGCTTCTTCACTTTCGTCCCATTTATCCAAGAGTTCTCAATTTTCATGATAGTCAGTTTAATATCAGACTATTTTATTCAAATGGCATTTTTTGCTACTATCCTCGGACTTGATGTACGCCGTTTGGAATATTTTAAAGATCAAAACAATAAATTACACTTGAAGGAATACTTTAATGCCAATAACGCACTTAACTGGAGATTTAGTAAGAACTACGTGGAAGAAAATAGCTTTTCACCTCAGAGAATGACTAAGTCAAAATCCCATCCGAGGTTGAACGGTTTGGCACACAACAGCCCAACAGACGTGGTGGCAAAGCGCAACTCCAGCCCGGGCCACCAAGACCACCGCGTACCGAAACGCATCCGCTTGGTGAACATGTGGGCAAGGACGCGCTTCTTTCAGCGTGCCTTCATGGTGTGGATGCTCGTTTGGATATCAATGATAGTGTACAACTCCGGTGTAGTGGACAATTTCATAAGCAACATTGAGAAAGCTGAAGCGGAAGTTAACAGAAAGAATTATGAGAAGCACGAACAAAAACAACCTACATTCGTGTATTACAACAACAGCGAAAGAAATCCACTGGTATTCCCGCCGCTATTAGATATTGATGCCGAAAAAACCGTAGTGGATGCAAATGACACCATTATGCTAAAACATTCGCCACATTCACGGCCCTGGTCGAGGTGAGATCAATTAATACATATTTATTACATCAACGCACTAAACATATTCATTATCTTAACATTGAACACTGGCAGGTTTGTAAGTTCAACAAACTATGTTATTCACTAATATTTGCAATTCAGTCTTGTTAAGTTATACGTTCTTAATGAGTCTTAGGGACTTGAATCGCGCTACTCGAATCTTCGAACTATTTGTGCCAACAGTAATTTTTCTAACAAGTTGCTTTTCAAAATCATTGAAATCATTTTCCGTCTCTTTAAGTTGAACTTTTTAAAATAGCTTTTGTTAGTGCTCGAATTAAAGTTAAATATCTTACCATAGAGTTTTTTGCTAGTCAATTTCATTGACATTAAAATGGAAATGCAACACCTTTCTGGTGTTACTAGTGAAATATAACAAAAAATTGGAAATTAAACAATATTATCTGGACATTATTGACAATTGTTTGACTCTCACAGACACAGAATGATAATTTCAAATAAATTTATTATTAAACATAGGTATTTATTAATAAATATATTTAGTTTAAATTTCGCACACGAATCCAGACTTGAGGATGCAGCAAGCAAATATTTGCAAAATTAGGTTTTCAATTTCATTTTTTGTCATTGTTTTTCGCAAAATATAACTCCTGATTCGATAACTTGAAATATCCAGGTTGTCGTCCCACCACTGGTCGAAGATCCTGTCGCATTACAACGAGTCGGTGGCGGGGCGGCACGTGGCGGTGCTGCCGCCGCTGCTGCTGAGCCAGCGCGTGGCGCCGGAGCTGGCGGCTGGCGTGCGCAACCCCGACGAGCGCGACCCGCCGCCGCTGCGCTGGAAGGCGCTCGCTGCTGCGCTTGACCCCAACGATATGTTACCCGGTACGTATCACATCCATTTATTTAGATTCTATGAAAAGGGATGAATGGCTTACATGTGAATACTAAGGGGGAGGTTTGGTGTAACACGAATCGATAGAATAAGAAATGAGTAAATAAGTGGAAGTCCGAAAGTGGCGCTAGTGACAGAAAAGTGTGTTGTAATCAGTTGTCTTGGTATGGTCATGCGATGCAGAGGAATGAGGTCGTAAGGAAAATTTTGCGTATGAGTGTTAATGGCTATAAGAGTAGAGAAATACCAAAGAAAAGATGGAAAGACTGTCTAAAGTATAATATGGCTATAAAAGAGGTGACTGCTGAGATGACGAGTAGAAGAAAAGTATGGAAGAAGACATCCTACACCGATCCTAAATAAATTGGCATAATGGTAGGATAATGATGATATAAATTCTATTGAAAACAAGACAATTAAAACAGTATGTGATTCAGTCAGCCAAGAAAAATAAGTGTGGACAACACAGCACTACCCACAGTACAGAAAAGACAACATCAAAGCTAGAACTAAATCTAATATCCTATTCAGCTGAGACATTTTATTAAAATTAGTTTATTATCTGATTAAAAAAAAACTAATCTGGCCGAGGAAACACGTTCATGATAAACTCTTGTTGAATTGGACACGGCATGCCCTTTTGATATTGCTTATAGTATGAGCTGTGTTAAAATGTAATAAGGTCTATAATAAAGAATCTTTTTATGTATCTGAACAGATTTCGAGGCTGTTGAAGGCACACCTCATCAATGGGGGAAGGGGTCGGACCTGCCCATATACCCTACCACGCCGATGGAAATCCTCCTGCTAGCCATCCTCTGCACTATAAGCGTCGCCGTCATCGCTTACATGATGGTGGTACTTTACAGGTAATCATATGACAAAACAAATTAGCCTTATTGTTTTTAAAAATGCAAGCTTTTATTAAAATGAAAAGAAGAAAATTAGATTTATCTATCAACATTGAACGCGTACACAAAGTTTCGTGTCCGTGCTATCAACCGTTGAGGAGTTCTCTCGTGAGGCGGCTATTCTGGCTGCAGGATCAAGTCCGGTCTGTCATATAAATTATAATTATATTATTATAAAGTATTGTCACCCGAACCAAAACTGGGTCCTCAATCGGTTGGGAAGAACTGGTTCGAAATTCAGTTGCAAGATTTCACCAATACATATTAACTAACAATGCAAGTTAAATAAGAGCTTATAATTAAGTTTTCGCCGAGACACGATGATGACCGAATATATTATTTTGAACACTAATACAGCGTGTATCAGAAAGGTGTTGTAATATTTAGGGGGTGAGTCAGACCATCAAACTTTCTAAATGCGATCAACCGTAAACAAGTAACAGTAATCACGAAGAAATAATCAGCTTTCAGCTGTAACATTAGGGTCGAATAGGTATTGAAGTTTCATAGGGGACAACCAAAGACTATATAACCACTTGACTGCGCATACAGTGCCCCGATGCTCGAAAACTATTAGTTTTTGGTCGCCTATATATAGGCTACGGTACTAGTAACCATTTTAGTTGTGACCAAGTATTAGACCTGTGTGCACGCTAAATTATTCCAATTTTTTAAACTTTTTATGCAATTTTAACGCATCAAAATGCCTTCATGCGCGGTGAAGTGGTGTGGGAAACATTCCAAAACATCTAGTTACAAAAAGGATGGCATGACTTTTCACCGGTAAGTAAACAGTAAGAAAATTATTTTTGATTTAATCAGATCATGAGCGACCGCAGAGGTCTCGTTAAAATGGTGGTTGGGTGAAAGAGCACACGTTTTGATTTCCGCGTTGATGTCTTTTGGAAATGTCTCGTTCTTTCATTAGACAATTCTAATTCTTTTATCCCTTTCTTTCCCTTTGTGTGTTTATAGTAGAAACCCGTGCTGTTGCCTTTATTATCCGAAATTGATATCGACAATAATAAAATTTAAATTAATAAAAATGTTATTCAATTCAAAAACTGCAATAAAATACCTATCTACTCTTAACCGACTTAAAAAAATGGTGCAATTTATACGTTCAGTACCCTAAAACTTGAATTCAAAAAACATTTACCAAATTAATTCATTTTAAAAATCAATAATAACAGGATACAAGTTTTTTGTAATCGATTGTTTTTGATTAAATATCATTATTTTTATACGATTTTAATTGAGTATTTTTCATAATGTTAAAATCCATTTTATCGATATCGACTGTTTTCCCCTAATCAAATAGATCAGCCCTAATGATATGCATACCTATGCAAGTTGACCTTGAACTGACCAATTGCAGGCGCGCGTTCTTCCTCGTCCCCCGGCCCGCGGTAATGAGTCGTGTACTTAGAAGAAATCGGCCTATAAGCTCTCTAGTGGTTATATACTCTATGGGGACAACTGATTAATTTTCGTGATTACGATGTTGGTCCCGTGGAGAAAGTTATACAGTTTGTTGGTTTGTATGCTGTGTAAAGAAAAGAAAGAAAGATAATCGCTCATTTGGCACATAAAATAAAATAAATATTTTTTTTTTAATTAAATAGTTACAAGACAACATAAGTCTTGGAAATAATGGAGGTATTAAAAAGTATGAGGCCGGTAATATGATAAACCTATATCACAGGCGGCATTGTGTTCTAATAATTACCATTATTTTGACAGATTTCGAACAATATTTAACATTAGAAGTTTTAAAAATAGTGAAGTGATAGAAGTTTTTCGACTGATATGCTCACTAACACTTTGGTTAACATATAAAACGGGATATTTACCATGTTTTTACCATTTTGAAGAGGATAGACCGATGTTTCTGCTCATAAACAGCCACCCGCAATAACTTAAGTTTATCCGTAATCATGGTGCTTGCAACAGCGCCGAAATATCGGGAACTCAAAATGGATTGTAAACATGGTAAAAATCCCGTTTTATATGTTAACATTTTATGTATTAGTGACCATAGCAGTTTAAAAACTTATAACACACCACAATTTTTAAAACTTCTAATGTTAACCAATAGTGAAGTGGTTAGTTAATTTACTTAAACGCTTTTATTAGATTAGAACACAATCATAGTTAAGGTCTTAAACATGTAGATGAATTCTATATCAATTAAAGAAAATAGGTAGCACTTAATTGAATAATAACATACAATAAAATATAGTATTACTAGCGATCCGCCCCTGCTTCACAAGGCGCCAACTATCGCGCCAAACTACCCTATCTCCCTAGCTGGAACGAACCATACACATTCACAACTTCATTGATTCCATTGATTTCGGTCAGAAATCGATTGGGTGGTTTCGGAGATAAGCGTGTAAACTGCCTCAGAGGTCCTCAAAGTTTCATTTCAGCAATAACGTCTTGCAGATGCTGTCTGACGTTATTTTTTAACACACCTTTACAGACGGGCGACTCATGTATACTATTCACAGCTGACGGATCAAGTCGGATTACATTATGCGCGCCTAAAATATGAACTTTATTAGTTGAATGAGTTGAATAAGTGATGCCCTCGACGCATACCATTAGATTTGAACCGTACTTGAAGCCCACTGTCCACATGTTAAACTACAAAACTGAGTAGCGTACACGTCGTCGTCGCAACGGCTGGCGACAAAGTTTCTTTGTTTTGTATGAAATGCAAGGCAAGTGTATAATGACGAATTCTTCCTTATAAATCAACTTCTCAGGATCCTGGAAATGTTGCGCTACTTTGTTTTCCAATAGATACGAATCTCGAAACACGAAAAGATGTTGATAAAACAATGTTGTGCAGCTTTATTTCCCAATGAATACGGTGCCTAATTCAATGTTTTACAGATGCGTGTGTTCTCGCCACTATGCCGAATGGCGAGCGTCGTGGAGTGACGATGACGAGTACAGGAAGATAGTCGCCAAGCAACCTGCAGTACAGGTATCATAATAGTACATTTTGATACAAGTGTAGAAAGTTTGTTATTGCGGCCGAGGCGGAATTACGCCCGAGCCGCAAGACGAGGGGGTTATGGAGCCGAATACTGCAGTAACAAATGTCCACATGTATCAAACGAAGTTTCTCAATACACTTTCGAAGAAATAAGATAATAGAACGAAAAGTATTTTTGTCATTAAAATATTTTATTATTGAAACAAAACTGAATTATTAAAGATGCAATTATGATTTTGTTGGCATTTTCACGGTTTTTGAAATGTTATTGTTAAAAATTTCATTGATTTCACTGTTTTGTGTGTAAGTGAATGTCGGAGAAGACGGAATGTAGGAGGTGGAAGGGTGTTCTAATTGCTCTTCAGTTTTAGGAGGCGCCAAATCGTTATTGGCATATAAAGTAGAAGGTTGCGGTTCAAGGCAAAACTTCTTAGGGGCCATTTTTCTATCATGAATTGGTCAGTAGTAGCCAAGGAATCTGGTATTGTGCCCAATTATTGGCAATAGGCTCGCCCCTTTATGAGACTTAAACATGTCTCATTACAGTTGAGTCCCGCTTTCACTAGGCAATGTTCTTAACGTTTCAGGCTTCAATGACTTCCGATAAGTACTGGGACGTCTCGTCTCATGATCTATAATGTTAATAGAATGACGCTGTGCTATGTTTAGCAGAGCTAGCTTGCTCATGCCGATTATTTTTTCGCAAAGAAATGTGACATCCGCGATTTGTGCTGTGCGAGTCAGTAGCCAAGTATCGCGAGAATGTGACAAGATGTCCTTCCCCGTTAGTTTACCTGTGACAGCGACAACCCAATCAAAGTGATTCTTTTTCATTTGGTAGAAGAAGCTCGCGCGGTTTTCACAATTTTATTAACTTTGCTTCGGTACTTTATGAGTTATCATCTATAATATGTATTTTTTCTTCTTTGTCTGTGCCGCTGATGTTTCTATAACTTCGAGTTACAATGTAAAATTTATACTTGATATGGATTTGTGTGAGATACCACAACTAAAAGAGGTAAAATAAAAACTCGGAGGTCAGTTAGTTTTTTTTTAATTCTCATTATAATGTAAAACGGGTCAGTTTATTAGGGTACAGCAAAGAGCAGTACGTAGTAGCCCTTAAGCGCTCCCTCACTGGAAGCATTCGCCTGTAACATAACAGTACTGGTTCGAGCATACCATCGGTGAGTGAGAAGAACCGAGCAGTAGAGTGTGCAACCTGTAACGACACAATTTGTTACAATCACTTGTTTCTTTACAAAATTGAATGTTGAATTATTACGAATGCGAATGCTCTGATAAAGAAGCACCTTTAGGAAGCCAGACTCTGTAATGCTGTTTTTAAAATTCCTACTCTTTAAACATTACGCTGACGATGACGATGACGATGTTGGCGATGTTGTACATAAGAGACTCCAGGATAATAGTAAACAGTTTAATGGTCAAGATCAAGATCTTGACATAGATTTTAAATATGTCCCTACATATGTCGATTCTGGGGTGCAGGCTCATACAATTATTGGCCATCTCTTTTTAAAAATATAAGCAGTGTCAACTGTTCAAAATCATTACATTTACTTCGGAAAATGGAGAAAGTTTATTGTGAGTTAGTTTGTTTCGTTAGAACTAAGCTCAATTATGAATGTTCGTATACCAGTTGGTGATGGAAGCGGTGCCATTAGTGGTGGCGGGCCACAGTCAAGAGGTGGAGTGCTTGGTCACCGACGGCGAGAAGGTCGTCAGCTCCTGTCTGCAAGGCAACATCAAAGTGTGGGACTCGCAGAACGGAGAGATCATCACGAATATCGACCGTGGCGCGTGAGTACCTTTACTTAATCCTACATGGCTTAAATATTCACCGGGCGGTTTAGGACCTCGAGGCCCACCGACCGCTGATATGGTCCCAGCTCCCGGCGCAAGTGCGCAGCGCATGCGATGTACGCATACCATCAATGAAAACGTCATGCGCTCATACTATGTCGTTACAGAGGGAGGAAACAACCTGACCATAAACAAGAAGATATGCCCGGTAGCCGAAAATATATCGGAAACCTGTGTCTCCAGTTTGCCCCAACCACAGGGAAACTACTACACATGCAGTTCAGTAAAAGCAATAGATCGCAGTTGCGCACACACCCGCATTCCTTAAAACAGAACGTACTACACAATCAATTATAAACCTTATTCTATCAATCACAGCGTGTATGTATATACCATGCACCGTACAACTTACCCACACAAAAACATGGTTCGCTATCGTTGTGCTGTGCAAAAGCGATTTATTTTACATATACGCTAGTGATTGACTAAATCGGAAAGATAACGAATCTTAAATTTATTATTGTAAAAAAAAATGGGGGTTTCTATTGGGAAGCTAAAAAGGTACAAAACAACTTATTTATCATTATATATATCCTAAGCTGCTTCTAAACCTCACCATATATGAAGCAGCACTATGATTTAAAAAAAAAAACTTTTTGTTAAAAAAAAACCCTAGTTAGTAAAGAAATTGTTAAATATATGAAAACAAACACACACCATGCATAAAAAAATAGCATGAATATGTTGACTTATTTTAAGGAAAAGTCACTAAAAGATTATCTGAACCATGCCATGCGTTATAGTAATACGCATTCGAAGCATAACGGAAGTAAAATGCAAAAACCTTAAAAAGGAAGGAAATAGCGCGAGGATAAGGCACAATATACTATAATTCAAAGCCAAAAACATTCCACCGATTGTTAAACTTAAATTTAATTAACTTACTTTACGAAAGTTGGTTCTCTACTACGCTGTAACATAGTAAGTAAAATACATTATTTCACATCGATCTTCCAATCGGGGTAAAACGGTTGATCTATTAAAAAATAAACTTTAACAGCAATATTTCATTCGTCAATCGACATTTTTGTCGATAGCCTACGTTAGTAGATCTGCACAAGCACATCACTAACTCGTCGCAAGAAGCAGCGGCAAACTTAGGTAGTGGTTAAGGAGCAATGTATTAATTCCAAAAATATTACAGTCGCTGCGATATTTGATAACAAAAATTACATAGTAAGAGCAAGAAATATTTTACGATTTGTTGTTTTTCATGATTTTAAAGACAAATATTGTACAATTCTTGTACTTATGTACATAAATAATTGGTAAGTGATTCCATGATTTGCAAAGTTTTTATTTAGGCTTCGGTTTTTACATGAAACCACTGAACAGCACGCATTCTTATAATTTGTCACGATCGCGGTCGAAAGCGCACTAGTTCGCGGAGACGGCCATTTGCCTATGACATGGTCAAGTGCTCATGTCGCGTGGACATCGACACGCCCCCTTGCTACTTCTCCTGTTTTTTTATATTTCTATGAACCTGACAATACGAGAATTTTTAGGAGGTTCCTCTCTCTGGAGCCCTGACCGCCAGTAGCTTGGACCCTCGATACCGGTGGGCTACTACTTTTTATATTTCGAAATGTTTTTATACTAATTTTACATAGGAATATTTAAAAATGTAAAAAATAACAGAAAAATAAATAAAGGAAATAATAAGCCTGTTATGTACTTACTTGGCATTCTATAAAGGCAGTTTATTTGTTTTTGAAGGTTGCTTGACAAACACTGGAGAGTCCCCTCACTTGTCCTTATATTCTGACAGTTTACTACCTAACTGTCAAACACCACAAAAACTTTGGTTTCACAAATATACATACATATTATTATATTTAAATTTCCACAATTTTCTTCGTCAACAATCTTGTCTGATTGCTTATCATTGACAAAGGCGTCCTCATACTGCCTCTGTAGTAGATCTCTGTCACCAGCTGATCTTATCCATGGAAAATATTCAAACAGTGGTCATGAAATAGATAGGTTCGCAAGGCCGGCTCTATACGAAGAGCTGAAACAGGTGCACGCACATTTAGTATGTCCACAGTCCTATCAACAATATTATGCCGTGTACCTGCAAAATATTATTTAATTGAATTTGCATTCCCAAAACTACAGAAAAAAAAACTTAAAAGTTATCATCCATTTTATTTCTTTCAGTTTCTTCAAGCTGCAAAAAGACCTGTATGAAAAGGTCTCAAAGAAAAGCAATTTAACATACGAAGCACGTGAAGGTATGCTCCTTATTTATAATATTTTTAGTCCGTGTACTTGAATTCTAATCCTCAGATAAATGATTTGGAAACAAACTTAATGCGTGTAAAATTCAAATTCCATTGCAATCCGATTTTAAAGGCCCTTTTCTAAACTAACAATTTCTTATTAAATGTATAGATAATTAAATGTCAAATCCATTTTCATCGGCATGCCAACATAAGTTATTGTAAATTATTTAAGATTGTGTATGCGAGAATAACCCGAATGTTTAGTATGTTGTTAAAGATGTATTTATTTGCTTTTAGTAAATCACAGTCCTGAAACATCCCCAAGCACGATTGACGTAAGTACTAGCAATTGTCTTAATAGGTATAAGTAAGTAATAATTACACTGATGCATCTCATTAGACAAGTAACACCAACTTGGGTGAAAAGGGCCAGTGTGGAGATGTTAGAAGCCGCCACTTTGTAGATACAAGCTAATTGAAAATCTCATTCATAAACATAACACAGCATCATGCATTCATGCCTGTATTTGCTGTATCCCATTTTTTGCCAGTTATGTTTAAGGATCATTAACATGTAGCGGTCATTGCTACACCGGCATTTAAAATTAACATTTAAATGCCGGTGTAGCAATGACCGCTACAAACACTTCATGTATCTGGCAGATAAAGCCGAACGCGCAGGCTAAACCACTTCATCTGAAACCTAAAATTTTGCACAAGATTTCCTTAATGAAGTTGATCAATAAGAAAGTATTGTGAAAATTCAATGAGCAATTTGTTTTTTTATACATTCTAATGTACTATATGTAAGCACTAGTTTATGCCCGCGGCGTCGTCCGCGTAGAGTTCGGTAATTGAGCCACGGGATCGTACTGCCGGGTTTAAAAGTATGTGTTGATCAAGGTTATAAACTATCTGTGTGCCAAATTTCATCCAAATCCATTAAATAGTAAGTAACAAACATCTGTTCATCCATCAATCCTCACAAAATTTCGGAATTACAACACTAGTAAGATCTTAACAGATAGTTTTGTTGTACAGAACGTGCACAGACTCCGCAAGGGGTTGAGCAGTTACCTGAGCGGGCTGCGCTTCCGGGCGGTGGGGCCGCGGGACTCCCCGCATCATCTCTCCACTGCCGAAACCACCAAATATGATTTCGCTAAAAATTACAGGTAATCTTCACATCAACACTTCACGTTCAATTTGCAAACAGCTTAAATTGATTATAATTAAATGCTAACGTATCGCTAGCATTTTAGATGTTTTTGCCGTCTCAAGACATCCCTATGTTATGTTTAAAGTCCATATGGTACCACGACAAACTGTAACACGTCATAACATTCATGAATACGTGGGACACTCAGAAAGTTTTGCGACACTAAAAAAAATTGTTCTACAGGTACATATATTTTTATTAAATCTTTTCAAAGTACTCTCCACCAGCCTCTATACAAAGATTCATGCGTCTGAACCAGTTTTAAAAACACTTTTTCCAGTCCGCCGCAGACCTCGTTTACAGCCTGCTCGAACGCAGCCAGCGCATCTTCCGGCGACGAAAATTGTATCCCCTTGAGCTGATTTTTTATTTTTGGAAATAAAAAGAAGTCACACGGTGCTAGATCAGGGCTGTAAGGAGGGTGACCCAGGAGTTTGACTGGTGTACTGTCCAGGAAGTCCCTCGTTTTGAGCGCGGTGTGTGCAGGCGCATTGTCGTGGTGGAGCAGTACTCCGCGAAGCCCTGTGTTTGGTCGCTTGTTGCTCACAACAGAAAAACCTTCTGGTAAACATTTGGTAGTATACCATTCGGCGTTGATGCTTCTTTGATCTCGTAAGGGAATTGAGGCCAAGTTGCCAGTCAAATTAAAAAAAGCTGGCGATCAATATCTTCCCCCCGCTTCGAGATCGCTTCACTTTGGTAGGCGTTGGTTCATTTTGAAACACCCAAACTGTCGACTGGCGCTTGGTTTCTGGATCGTATTGATAAATCCAGGACTCATCACCTGTTACGATGTCGTAAACACGCTGAGACGAGCCTGCTTCAAATTTGTTCAGCATATCACGGCACCATTCCACCCGGGCCTGCTTCTGAGCGTCGGTGAGGTAGTGCGGCACCCAGCGCGATACTATCCTCCTCACGCGAAGATGCCCGTGTAGAATCTCGTGAACGCTTCCCGATCCAATCTTTAATATGTGCTGAATCTCCTGATATGTAATTCGCCTATTATCTTAGATTAAATTTTTCACTGCTAACACGTTTTCTTCCGTAATAGCCGTCAAAGGGCGACCGCTTCTTTCTTCATCCCCCAAGGTTGGTCGACCGCGCCTAAATTCGTTATACCAACGATACATGGTTGCCTTGGAGGGGCCTTCATCCATAAATGCCATTTGAAGTCTATCGAACGATTCATCCGGTTTCAGGCGACACTTGAAATCGTAAAAAATCATAGCTCTAAAATGTTCCCGGCGCAGATCCATTTTTCAGTAAGACACGATACTTTGAATTGGCTCGCAAAAAATGTGGAGGGAAATTTTGAAAATGGAACACACATGTTTTTACTTACAAGTAATCATATTTTCGAAAAAGACTCTAACTGGCCAGTCTCCCATAATTAAAATTATTTATCGCAATACTTTCTGAGTGGCCTGGTATAGCGTGTAAGGGTCATCGATCGATTTTTTTTTCAAATCGTTTTCTAATGTTTGCGCTGGGTGTCCAGATTCCTGTACTGTCATGGTAGCCGTTTGTGCGTCGATATCCCTTACACCGTGTATAAACAACTTTTTCATCCCACCATCTCGGAAAGAGTATTTTTAATCTTCAATATCTGAGTGGAAAAGCCGTTTTTATTCTCTAGAGGATAAAGTAAATTGAATTTAGAACATCGTGTGCACTAAGTTTGTGAATTAAAAAAAACATTAAACCTATTTACTGCTACCTCTATGGTGCCGAATATATCATACAACTTTTTTTTAATTTGTTAAAAACTCAGACTCGGAACCTTCTTGGTGTTCTTTTTTCAATTTGCTTTGTACGCGGTTCTTTACGCGGCATTTTTTCACGTCATTGTTAAACCTTATATTAAAAACAAGAAACTTGAAAACAAATGAAAAAACTAAAATGAGTGATTCTAGCGACGAGTTAGTTTGCTTGACGCCAACAGAATTGACTGAAACTGTTAATAATGCGCAAATGAGCTTTCTCCCTCAACAATCACGCGAGAAGTATTTAAAACAGTACGATATGTTCAACACGTGGCGACTAGCAAAAGGAGCCAAAACTTTCTCAGAAAACGTTTTGCTGGCATATTTTATAGAATTATCCGAGAACAAGAAAGCAAGCACTCTATGGAGTACGTATTCGATGCTAAAAGCAACAATAAAGATGAAAAAAGACAAACATATCGATACCTATCCTAAATTAGTGGCATTTTTAAAAAGAGCCTCATCTGGTCATCAACCAAAAAAATCGAAGGTTTTCACAGTATCTGATATTGAAAAGTTTCTTAACGAAGCACCCGATTCCGTATATTTGGCGGCAAAAGTAAGTCAGTTGCACATTCAGTATCTACTTAAGTATATTAATCTCAATTAAATAGTATACTTAGTAGATGTTGATAGGCATAATTATGCGTTCATATCAATTTTATTCATTTATCTACTACAATACTCTTTACGTTACAGGTTGTTCTTATTATTGGAATAAACGGAGCATGTCGAACTAATGAACTAACACAACTTAATGTCAAAAACATTGAGAAACATTCAGATGACTTACTATTAATTAATTTACCTAATACAAAGACAAAAAGAGACCGCAACTTCGTCATTCGCAAGGAATACGTAACGATTGTTGAGAAATATCAAGCCTTACGCCCGCCTAACACTCCAATCAATCGATTTTTTCTACAGTATCGCAATGGAAAGTGTGTTAGACAGCCTATGGGTACTAATAAAATTGGCAGTATCCCACGAGAAATAGCAACATTTCTTGAACTTCCAGAACCCCTGTTGTACACGGGTCATTGTTTCCGACGAACTTCAGCCACACTTTTGGCTGATTCCGGAGCTGATCTCCTGTCCCTTAAGCGCCACGGAGGCTGGAAGTCCAATGCAGTTGTAGAGGGATACATAGAGGATTCCATCCAAAATAAGTCTAAAATATGTGAAGGCATCGTAGGAGCCATTACACTGAAAGAGCCTCAATCGGATCCTTGGACTGGCCCTTCTACATCAAAAATAAGCCGTTATGAAACACCTAACCATCTCCCTCTCTCTCCAACATTCACGCCAAGGGAATCCGATGAATCGGTACAACTATTAAGTATGACAGATAGTTTACCGAAAAACAGTACACAAGTGACTAACACCAATATTACAGTACCAAACAAAAATATTACACTCAATTTAAATAACTGTAGCAACGTTACTTTAAAATTTTCTTAATTATACCTTAGTATTATTTTGTTATAATTTAAAGATTATTCTGTAATACTTACCTGTCATAATGTAGTAATTAATACCTAAACTGAAATAAAAGTGTACCTATCTTGTGATTATAAACGTTTTTTTTTTTTGCATTTAGTCATTTCCTCGCTGAGGTGGAATGAAAAGTTACGTGTTGCACTCGAGTGCAAAGATTTTTCACCTCGTGCTCTTTTGATTCCCTCGCTAACGCTCAGGATTCTAATTTTGAATCACTCGCTGCGCTCGTGATTCAATTTTAGAATCCTTCGCTTGCTCGGTCATCAAAATTGAACACGCGGTTAAAAAGCAACTTTGCACTCTTGTATAACAAATAACTATTCACTAATAGAAACAACAAATTGTGTCCCGGGGACTTCTCCGAGCTTCATTATCTCGGCGCTTTTCTGGTAGTCGCCACTGTTGATTCTAACTTCCAAGAGTTGCAGTGTTTCTTTAAAATTGAAACAACCTTGAAATAAGAAAAAACACTCTACCACACCTACAACCAAAGATTTCAATCGTAAAAAGTACCCTCACCGTTCTAAGATCACACTAAAAAGTGTACACGCTGAAAAGCGACCTCAACTCAACTCAGCGTCAATTGGAAACTGCAAAAATCGTTAAATAATATTTTCAATAACTGTAGCCTATGACTCTCTGGGATAATGTAGCTTCCCGTTAGTGAAAGATTTTCTGGAATCGGATTAGTAGTTCCAAAGGTTACCCCTTACATACAAACGAACAAACAAATTTTACCTCTTTATAATTTAGTAAGTACTCGTTCGTAGCACGAATGCACCCGGAGAGGTAGACACGGATCGTCACTCACTGGACACCTGATGGAGGAAATCGCCGCCGACGTAGGCCGCGGCGGCTACTAACTAAAATAATATCACTTTAGTAAATTACGATTACATTGTTTAGGCCCATATTAAGTTCACAAACTAAATAACCGGTTCTCTATAACTGTATAGAGAAAAATATGAAATCTTCCAAAGTAACAAATAAATATTATGTTTCAGAAACTTATATTGTGGCGACCAACAAGATGATTTATATAATTGTTACGAGGCTAAAGAAAATGTGGATACTAGTAATTTAAGTATAAGTAATCAAGATTTAATAAACAATAGTGTTAAGAATAATGATAATTGTGATGAAGACATATTCGTATTTAATTCAAGTGAAAATTCTGTAAATAGTGTAAGTGCTAAGTGTAGTGATAAGTTGACATTAAGTGACAATGGGCCCGGAGTAGATGAGGACAATAGGGACCACTTAGTAAGTAATCTAGACTGGAGAGGAAAGGCGATCAACGAATCTCCTGTGTGGTGTATGGACTTTTGTAACGACCTTATAATATTGGGTTGTGCTGACGGACGACTCGAATTTTGGGAAGCCAGCTCTGGGAAACTCATGGTAAAGTATAACTTTTATTGAAAATAGACCTAAGGCCATAGGTTTATTGAGAGACCGTATTCTTTTTTTGTAAAAATAACACATATAGTATTCCTGCCAAGATTAAATTAGAAGTCAGGCACTATTTGCACCGTTGAATAATGTTTTTGCAATTATCATATGAAAACATTTGTCAACTCAAAATTGACTATACTAGGCTCTTTGTCCATGCAATATAAACCTACCTAGAGGTGGTCCACTGCCATAAAACCTAATTCTGCAATTATCTTTTGACTGTGTATCTACGTTCAGAGCGAGTTCGGATGTCTAGATAGCGGGTCATGGTTTTTTTTTTGTCGCTTGAACGACATTGTCAGTGAGCGCTGTTGGTAAAATGATCTGTGGAAATAAAATTGTATTGAAAAAACAAGATTGGGACGTTATTTCCGATTATGAACACGCCTCCAAAAAAGCATGAAGCGATCTAGTAAGGGCGCGCAGTGTATTAACGTGTCTGGTATGTTTCAGTGCGTGTGGTGGAGCGCAGAAGCGCGGGGCGGGTGCGGCGTGACGCACGTGCGCGCGCTGGCTGGCGCGCGACGCGTGTGCGCGGCGTCGTTGGCCGGCCACCTCACGCTGCTGCGTCTCGACGCCTACAACGCGGCGTCCGGCGCACACGTCGACTGGCAGTTCAGCACGGCGCATCGACGCAGTCAGTACTCAACTCACTATTTAGTTGCCTTTACGTACATAAACTTACGCTTGCATGTATCCGAAGGGAAAGGCTGAGGTGCAACTAGTCCTACACCTGGTGGACTGCCTAGGGGTCAACATTACAAGCTAGAGCAAACACATAGTGCAAGCGGAATCTACAAAAGCGTATATGATGTTATAAATGCAAGCCATATTTCTAGACATTATGAATGAACCACCAACTATACCCACATTTTCTCAGTTAAGTTTATTTTTTTAAGTCAAATGGGTTAGGAGGCGAGCTTAAAGCAATCAATCAGACACAAATCAGGTCTTCGTGGGAGACCGAGAATTCGACTAATACTTTGCCCGACTAGGAATCAAATACAGGACCACGTGCTCAGCAGCAGCTCTTGCGACCATTAAAGCAACAAGCCACGTGTTTGGAAATTAAACAAACTTGTTCCGGTAAACTTATATTGATGAAAATAAAATTAGACTTTACAGTAATTGCTAACAGATCGGTCGTAAAATGCGGAGTGGCGCGGCTGTGCGGCTCGCAACGCCGCCGCCGCCGCCGGCGCACTCTCGCCCCTCACCCCTCGTCGCCGCCTCGTTCGTCCTACAGGTCACGTACGCATGTCGGACTAGTGTTGCGCGCGTACACCACGCCTACAGCTTATGTGATTTCGACAAAATTACTTTCATACCTTAACACAGAGTTTAGTTTTGGACGGGGCGCGGGGCAGGCGTTAAATGGGAAAACAATCTTTGATCCAACAAGGCCCTTTACTTCTTTCAAAACAACACTTTAAGGCTGCACAAATGTTCACCAACAGCGCACCGCTGTCATCCTCATTCGACTGCCAATAGATCCTTGTATCACTACGTGAACAATCTCAAGTGTACTGAATAACGATTCGCAAAGTAAAACCTTAAGTTTAATCACAACACGCTATCGTATTAATTATGTACGTACTCGCAATCGGCGGTGTGTGTCCCCATGGGAAAAAGGCGTGTGGTTAAGTAACATAACATCAAGCCTGGAATCCCCGAAAAGTTAGGCAGAGATGTACCTATAGTACACATACACTTCGACAGTTATGTTTAAGTCCCACATGTGAGTTTATGGATGTTGCTCGGCCACTAAGGGTCGTATCAAATGTAAAAGGAATTTCCAAATCCGACTGCCACTTCGACAGAATATACCGCGTTCAGACAAACAAACCCACTTCAGCTTTATTACATTAGTATAGATATAATAACATATATCATTATGTTCAGCGCACAAACGCACGGGGTCCGCCGGGTCGCTGCGAGCGCACGCCCCAGACGCCGAGGCCACACGCGCCAGAATGAGCTTCTCCTACGACACTGATCTCAGTGACGGGGAAGGTAAGTTCTTTTAAAGCCTGCACCTGGAGTATGATGAAAACGTAAACAAGTTTTTTCTTAAATTAGACTTTTCTTTCCCACTGTTGGCAAAGGTATTACGACGTATTTACGTGCGTTTACAACGCGCGCACGTGCTAGTACCTCTGTTCACGTTAAATTCGTACGTAATCACTCACTAAACGGAAATGATATGAAAAGAAGTTTCAACTTTTTATGTCTGCACATGATCCAACAGTAATTGTTTGAATATACGAAGGAGCATTTGAAAAGTTCCTCGCCTAACCAGGAAAAAGAAAAGATAGAAAAAAAAATTTCAACATGTTCTCCCGCAAGTGTTTTTATAGCAGGGTAGGGCACGGCAGGGCAGATTTTTTTAAAGCTGGTATAGAAATACCAGCTTTAAAAAAATCTTCGTCCAAACCCTCAAAGTATATGACGACAGCAACCTTGACCTCCTCATTTGTAGAAAATTGTTGGCCTCTTATGGCCCATTGCAGAGCGAAAACGACGCTTGTTACTAATATTACTTTAACAAATACTGGCTAACAACTACTGATGGTTATAGAGGTGGTGTGCGTGAGGATAGCGCAGTGCCGGCCGCACCAGCAGCCCATCACGGAGATGCACTCGGAAGGCGGCCGCATCCTCACCGGCGCGCAGGACCATGTGCTAAAGGTACATAGAATATACTGGACGGTACCTATACAACTATTTTACAATATTGCTAATTATGCCCGCGGCGTCACCCGCGTGGAGTTCGGTGATTGTCCCACGGGATCGTACTACCTGATGTAAAAGTATAAACATAAAAATCTAAATGCAGTGCTACTTCGCGCGCGTGAATGATTTTGTTTTAATTATAAAACTTGATCTGTGGCACCCGGCAGTAGTGTAACTTTCAAGTGAAAGAGTTTTTGAAAACGGATGACTAGATTCGTCATTCGTCAAAATAATTTATTTGTAAAATTATGGAACTTATAAGTAATTAAGGTTTTCGTTATCTTTACTTTATAGATGGATGTAAGTGTACATAGCGTCCGTTGGTTTGAATATGTGTTGAGCTAGAGATGGATATAATATGGTGGACTTTTGCAGGTGTTTTGCAGCGCTGACCTGAACCCGCTGTTCACGCTGCACGGACATTGCGGCCCCATCACTAGCTGCTTCATCGACCACGCGACGCCCACCATCGCGGGCAGCGGCTCGCAAGACGGCCTGCTTTGCGTGTGGGACTTACATACTGGTAAGTTATTAAATCAGGAATTTGTTAGAGCCACGGCGGAGTATAGATTCGTGCCCGGTTGATGGCAATAGGCTAGTCCCATATTACATGGAAATTGAACATAATTAGCGAAATGTGGGTGTACTATTGTAGTAACAACCAAACTCCCTCAAAAAGTAAATCACACTACAACGAGACTGGTTGCCAAAATTATTGTGTGCTCTTATCACACCGTATTTTTAAGAGAGATTACAATGGCCAAGATTGCCCCGGGCCACTGGTCATTGCTGCTTCTGTCCCTACATAAAGCCTATTACCGCGCGCTCCTCTCGAAGGCATTATATCTATGCGGAGCATCAAATGAAAATATGTCAAATTTATAACGAAAAGAAACAAGTGATTGCAATTTCAAGTTTTTGTTTCAAGCTAAATTAACAGACATTTTAACTTATTTTATGATATAAAATGTATGTGAGGTACTCGGGTACCCACGATAGTATTAATCTCCATAAAATTGAGGGTAGTGTTCTAATGTTAGACCTTTTTAAACGCCTACAAATGAATCCTTAAGATTTTGTTTTTGCCATACTTCCCGTGCACGTGCCCTTGTAGGATGCTCATTACTTTAGGCCAAGACTAGTAACAAGTAAGTAATTAATCTAGTATACTTTTAGGTGTAAATGGGTCTAATTTTACTAGATAGGAGTAAACCAAATAAATAATGTTCAATTATACGTACTTTACTGAATTAAGTGAGATTTTTGTTTGGCTCATTTTGGGATAACTCAACATCATCGGCATCCACTCCGACCGGATGCAGCTGAATACCAGTATTTTATATGGAATGACTGCCTCTCTGGCTTCCACAACCCAGTTACTGCGAACGATACCCCTTCCTCTCTCTTACTTTGACGGAACTCGATCCACCTATTTGTGTAACGTTTCCAGGTGCTTGTCTATACAGCATGCAGGCGCACGACGGCGCCGTGACGTCGCTCGCGTACACCGCCTCCTACGTGGTGTCAGCTGGCGCCGACGAGCGCCTTTGCATCTGGGACCGATTCCAGGGACATATGCTGAACTCCATTCACATCGTAACTATCTACTGTTATTATGATTCTGTCAACTTATGGCCTATACATTAAGGGCGGTTTCTGATTAGCGCTCTTTCGGCGCGTATTGTAAACGCCGGTGCTCGCTACACTCTACAACACAATCGTCGGCAAGCTGTTCTGTCACGACGTTCACTTTAATTAGTGCAGTATTCTGCTGTGCGGTCTAGTTTGTGAAAATGGAAAAGTTGTCTGATTAGTAAGGTGCTGCACAAAAATGGTCTGATATCACTTTTTCTCATAGAGTATATTTATAACCACTAGAGAGCTTATAGGCCGATTTCTTCTAAGTACACGACTCACTACCGCGGGCCGGGGGACGAGGAAGAACGCGCGCCTGCAATTGGTCAGTTCAAGGTCAACTTGCATAGGTATGCATATCGTTAGGGCTGATCTATTTGATTAGGGGAAAACAGTCGATATCGATAAAATGGATTTTAACATTATGAAAAATACTCAATTAAAATCGTATAAAAATAATGATATTTAATCAAAAACAATCGATTACAAAAAACATGTATCCTGTTATCATTGATTTTTAAAATGAATTAATTTGGTAAATGTTTTTCGAATTCAAGTTAGGGTACTGAACGTATAAATTGCACCTTTTTTTTAAGTCGGTTAAGAGTAGATTGGTATTTTATTGCAGTATTTGAATTGAATAACATTTTTATTAATTTAAATTTTATTATTGTCGATATCAATTTCGGATAATAAAGGCAACAGCACGGGTTTCTACTATAAACACACAAAGGGAAAGAAAGGGATAAAAGAATTAGAATTGTCTAATGAAAGAACGAGACATTTCCAAAAGACATGAACGCGGAAATCAAAACGTGTGCTCTTTCACCCAACCACCATTTTAACGAGACCTCTGCGGTCGCTCATGATCTGATTAAATCAAAAATAATTTTCTTACTGTTTACTTACCGGTGAAAAGTCATGCCATCCGTTTTGTAACTAGATGTTTTGGAATGTTTCCCACACCACTTCACCGCGCATGAAGGCATTTTGATGCGTTATAATTGCATAAAAAGTTTAAAAAATTGGAATAATTTAGCGTGCACACAGGTCTAATACTTGGTCACAACTAAAATAATACTAGTACCGTAGCCTATATGTAGGCGACCAAACACTAATAGTTTTCGAGCATCGGGGCACTGTATGCGCAGTCAAGTGGTTATATAGTCTTTGCTTTTTCTACTAGCCACCCTTTCTTCGGAAAAATGATTTATTCGCATCAACTGACCAATGTTCACATTGAATTTTGGCTCATTCTTAATTTTGTCAAATGGTTTCCTGTGTACAGGTGACGCTACTGGCGTCTAAAAATTGGGTTTCCAATATCTAAAATCTATAGTTCAACTGCTTTCCGAAAATCAGACATTGTTATGAAACCGTTCAGTAATTCTTTTTGACATATTTGAAAATGCAGTCAGGTCAGACTTGACGAGATTTTTTTGTGGAAATTGTATTTTTGGAATCAGAATAATCGAATCTATCGTTGTTTTTACGGTTTGAGTCGTAAGACGATGGGGCAAAAAATTATGTCAGTTATATCACTTAAAAAAGTGAGAAGACATTTGGCCAGAAAAACTGACAGCGTCAGTCTCATTTAGAAGATGTGAATCCTTGAAACAAACACATGACATAAGTTAATCAAGTAATACTAAATCAAAGTCAAAGCATTTATTTCAAGTAGGCCAATTACAGGCACTTTTGAATTGTCGAAATAAAGACAGTAATAAAAATGAAGCTTCAGTCCCAGTCACAAGACGTAATAACTGTGAAAGTTCTGTAGACTGTAACTAGCAGTAGTAGACTGGCTCGTTTGTCGAGTGGTCAGCGCGACTGCTGAGCATGAGGTGCTGGGTTCGATACCCGGGTCGGGCATAGTTCTATTGGGTTTTTCCATTAAGAATTTCTAAGTAGCAGCCATGGAGTCTGGATTCGTGCCCTGTTGATGGCAATAGAATCGCCCCCTATTACATGGGAATTTTTTGTTAAGAAAACCTCACGGAGAAAAGAGTAGAAGGCTATGGGGAAGGCCTTTGCCCGACAGTGGCAATAATTATAGGCTAAGGAAATAAGTTATTAAATAAGTACTTGATGATCTAACGTTTGCAATGTGGATGGTTTTATTGCTTTAGGTAAAAACAACTGGCGAAATGTGGTGTGGGTGTACTATTAGGTACACCTCTGCCTAACCGTACGGGAATTACAGGCGTGATGTTATGTTTTTTTTTTATTTCCGTATCTATTCGACTCGTCAAAACGAATCATATGCTCATATGATTCTTTTTTTTCATACGAGTCCAATAGATCAGTTTCTGCTCACAAACTCGAGGGGTTTACTAGTAGCCACTGAAGAGTTCCACTATCTAGTTCTGGGTCCAATATCAGATCAGCTCCAAGATATTAAATTATAGTATTGTCATCCGAAATACATATACAACAAGAACTTCACTTCGTTATGACAACAAGAAGTCTGTTAAAATTAACTTCCAAGAGACTTTCAAAATTTTCTATATTTCTGTCTACATTTTTATACTATGAATAGTCTCCGAGATATAAAAACTTTTCAGGCCTTCAAGTAACAGAATTAATGATGATTCCATCATTTTAAAGCGTCTAACGCACACTTCTTCGCTAAATGTACGTTTAAATACCTTTACTGCCTTATGTATCAATTATTTTCTAGTCTTTTGTTTTTAAATACTACAAATACGTTATCTGATAAACATTATTTAATTAAATAACGTTTATAAGATAACGTATTTGTAGTAAAAAATGCGCGAATCGTTGTTTCTTAAAAACCGTATTTATAGTTACAAATACGGTTTTTAAGAAACAAAGATTCGCGCATTTTTTAGCCATTATCTCGAAAACAACTTTTTGGGCTTAACGGCTTTCTAGTGATAGGATCCAGAAGTGATGAAGCAGTATTGAAAAGTTGGTCTGTGTTCAGGGTCTCAACTATATGAGCCGCATGCTGCCGCTGACGCACACCATGCTCGTGATGGGTGACCGTAGCGGACTCACCGCGTACGACCTCAGCAGCGGCGACGTCATACGACGAGTACTTCTAGGTAAGATCATGTAACCTAAGGCCAGGAGCACTATCCGTATTTGTAATTTTAATGGGTTAACGATTTGATCGGAATTTTGACTAATGGTATACCCACAGATATAGATAGACATAGATAACGCAAGTAGCACGATCTGTATGAAAACCAAGCGTGCCATTTTTTGACTACCTACTATGACGTCACAAGCACTATTTAGTGATGGGAAATCCAAATCGATTCAAGGACGCGGCCGCGTGCGGCACCCGCCGCGCCCCACCTAGCCAAATAATACTATTTTTATAAGTTAATTTACCTCGAAGTTTAAATTGCTGATTAATATAAAAGTTCATTTTTGTTAAAAAATCAAGTTGATTATTTACTAAGTAGGTATTTATGTAAGTATAAGTATACGAGTAAATAAAAAATATTATGCCTTGAGATTAAGGTGCGATAACGATCTGAGTAGGTTTTAGATTAGAAACCAACTTTAATGTAGACCGTACCTAATTTCAAACTAGAATCAACTGCTTGGTTTGTCAAGAATGCCTTGTACAGATTGTTTAAACGTAACATGAAATGTAACACACATTGAAATAAATTCACATAGTTATTGTGTTACATTTCATTTCATCTTTTAAATTACCATCACATGGAAAACAAAAAAATCACGAAACGTTAAGATAATTTACTAAAATTGTCTATATGACATTACGTGGGTTGCCAGTTTATTGCAATTCTGAAATAGTGATGTGCCTCTACCGTAAATTGCCGCTAACAAAATCAAGTAGTATCGTTTTTTTTTAATAAGTTAGCCTATTTGTAAGGTGTCAAGTTCCAATAATTGCCGTATTTTTTTAAAGTTCTGCCGTTTTGTAAGAAAAGGGTATAGATATCCGTTTTATCGTGTAGGGGAACAACAGCATCTGTCATTTTTTGTAAAACGCCTAATTAATATAAAAAGTTACGATTCAAGAAACCGGTATCGTACGTACAACACTACACAACAGAACTGGCAACATTATTTGTAAGTTTGACATTTGCATGTGTTAATTTAGTCTCAGGGATTAAAACAGACTATACATAGTAAGGATTAAAACTACAAAATCATTACTGTGTCCGAAATCGATTCTCGAGAATCAACTTTGTTGCGTACGATGAACAGCACTAATCGCTAAAATTCTCAGAAAAACGATAAAACTGCCTGTACCTGTATCGCTTGTTTCGGTATTCATCACTTGTTAAAACAGAACGTCGCATTAACCTGTCCAAGTAAAAGCGGCAATGCATTACGAATTAGCATTTTTAATTGTTTAAGAGAGGTCTGTCCAGCGTGGCGCACCAATGCAGACTGAGCGCGACGGTGGCCACCTTAGGTACCTTTTGCTTAAGTCGGGCACGCGAAGTAGGTGCTCTTGCGTTATCTATGTCTATCTATATCTGTGGGTATACCTTTGTTAGCAATATTAAACATTTAATGAGTATCTCTGAATGGTTCTTGAGGGGGTCATTGGTTGATTGGTTTATTTGGATAGTTGTTTGTGTCATATTGATATAAACGGTGGCTTATATCACCTACGACAATTTTTGATACTTGCGAATCAATTTTAACTCATTAAACAATCAGGGCAACTAACTGGGGTCAAAAATGAAAAGTAATTGCCAAGACACACACAACCATGCCAAACGCCATGTTTTAGATCGCAGTCATACAATATTTTTTAGTAGAGTGCCAGAAAAATCAATCCTAGAGGAAAAGATATATAATTATACTGTTAAATGTCACTATTTTAAATCTTAAGTCTCAGACTATTGTTATTTTATTTATAAGTATTATGCTTGCGAAGGTTGTTCATTATGAAGTCAATAATATACATGTATGTCAAAATAATAATATGATTTATCTACACCTAGTTTTATGTTATATATTTATTATTTACTATAGTACATAACCCTACTTCTTTTTTTTCTAAAATAAAAGTAGCCTAAGTTACTCCTTATAACATATAATAAGCTATCTGCTAGTAAAAGTCCCGTCTAAATCGGGCCAGCCATTTTGATGATTAGGCGGAACAAACAGACATACAAATATTGTTTTCTTTTGTTTATAAGTAGGTACCGAATATACTTTCATATGTCTTCTGTAAAAAGCTGTTATTTTGACATTACAAACAGACACTTCAATTTGAATTATTTGTATAGATTAGTTGCTGCCCGTGGAATTTGATTATGTGTACTGCTAAATACCTATATATCCTATGGGCCATAGGCTGAGGCATATAGCAATTACCTCCTACATCCAACAAACTTACAAATTTTGACTCTTTTTTATATAAATGGTCAACCGTTTTGTCATCTGTTTGCTCAGTAAAACTAGAGATTGTATCAACCTTCCGTATTGTATTTCAGGCCAAAGCGATGGATGTATCTTCGTGCGGCAAATATTACCGCTGAAAGACGCGATCGTTTGCGACTACGCGAACCAGCTGCGCATCGTTCGCTTCCCTCTCGTGTCCAGATTAAGTGATATGAAGAACGAGTAGCAATGCCAACCATTACTACAACCGAAGCAACCGCTAACAACGGAAACTATTTAATATTTATAGACTAACTTAATCATTTGTACATCTTTAATGGTATGGTATACCGAAACGATAGACTTGACTGTGTCTTATTAACTTCCGTAATACAATTATTATCATGTGCTTACTTTCCAAGTATAAAATATCATGTACATAGTACAAAAAAAATGTTTTATTGCTGATAAAACACTCATAAATGAGTTTTGAAATAAAATAACAAACGTTTTAATAGTCTAGCGCTAGTGCATTTAGTTAGACAATAAGGTGGAACGAAGTTCGTTATAGTGGTCGGATTTCAATGGACGCTTTGATTATATAATGTCTAGATGGAGCGTCAAGTGCGCGCAAACGTGTCAAAAAGTGTCAACCAACTATTGGTTCACAAGTGCTTGCCCGCCAATCAGTGCAGATCGTGTCATACACCTAAAACTTATCTTATTTAATAAGTCTATTTTTTTATGTGATTTATGAGAGAATTGTAGTAGCTGGTATCATTATTTACGCACACAAAGACATAGACGCATAGTGTAAAACGACGCCTGCACGCACACATACACACATCAAAAGTATCTAGGGATCAACATATATTTTTGCAATAACTTTTCTCCTGATTGATATTAATTAAAATTTTCTTTAAGGATTCATCAAATAAAGTGTTTTCGTTTGTCACAGTAACGATAAACCAAGTCACCTTTGCATTAATAAAGAAATTTGCCATTTTCCTAATAAAGGGATTTTTGACATTTGAACCACTAACATTAAAGTTCGAAAAAAAGACTGAAATAACAGTTTTCTTTAAAATTTTATTGGGTAACTTAAACAATTAATAATCCGTGTTTCTACCGCGAACACTAACAACACAAGAACATCGGTTTGG
Source organism: Standfussiana lucernea (assembly GCA_964057025.1). Lineage (NCBI taxonomy): Eukaryota > Metazoa > Arthropoda > Insecta > Lepidoptera > Noctuidae > Standfussiana > Standfussiana lucernea. The sequence goes on from OZ059784.1 coordinate 15,153,271, forward strand.
CATACTCAAAATGAGTTCATCCAAATCACGCTGTGGAATGGCCGCCCATGTTCGTTGCAACAACAAAAAAAGGTCTTCTTGCGACTGGATACCCTCCATATTCGGCAGAGCTCTTCTCTGTAGCATATCCCATGCATGCTCAATCGGGTTCAAGTCTGGCGACTGAGCAGGCCAGGGCAGGACATTGATGTTAGCTGCGGCGAGAGTCTGTCTTACAACTCTTGCGGTGTGCGGTCGTGCATTATCATGCATTAACTGAAATAAGGGACCGATTTGCACTTGTAGAGGAACGATGACGTCTGATACAATCGTCTCAGCATAAATTTGAGCGTTGAGGTTGCCTCTGATCCAAATCAACTCAGTTCTTCCGCCGATCCAAATACCCGCCCATACCATGATGGTTCCACCACTATAAGGATGGACTTCCTGGCAGGATTTTAATCGCTGTTGGCGTCCAGGGGTTCTCCAGTGTCGTATACGTCTTGTATCCGGTCTCATACCAAAACGAGACTCATCAGAAAAGCACACGAAACGCCATTGTTCTTCTGCCCAATTTCTGTGTTCAAGAGCCCATTGATATCGAATCCTACGATTGTGCATTGCTATAGGTGGTACCCGTAGCGGTCTTCGGGAATGAAGGTTCACTTCATGCAAGCGGTTTCTGACTGTTTGGTCGCTAATTAAGTTCCCTGAAGAGTGATGAAGCCTCACGGCTAACATCATGGCGGTTATTGTTGGAGCTCTTCGAGTTAAGATTTGAATGTATCGGTCTTGTCTCCGTGTGGTGCAGCGATACCGTCCTCCATGGCGCTCAGCCACGGTACCAGTGCTTCGGTAACGTGTCCAAAGTCGACTGATAACACTCTGACTTGTATTCAGAGCTAAAGCCACAGTACGTTGCCGGGAACCAGCTTCTATCATTCCCACGGCTCTGAGCATTTCTTCCCTGCTTAAATGACGTCGCCGCTCCATAATAACGTTGGTTTTAATCAGTAGTAGGGAAACAGTAGCACTAATAATGTCTTCAATGCGTTGTATGTTTTTATAGGGAAAATATTGACAGCTTATTTTCATCTTTTACTCGAATTTGATTGAGAGTTCCTGATTCAAATTATGAAATGCACCAAAAAGGATCCATATAAATTTATAAAATCATAAATTTATTACAAAGCCACATCTCAATCTCAAGAAATCCGCATAAAAATGCTTGATCCCTAGACACTTTTGATGTGTGTACTTGAAAATGTTGACTCGTTTTCTTTGATACGATTGTAGGGCGACGCTCTATCTAGACATTATATAATCAAAGAATGGACGATAGATTTGGCAAAGAAAGTAAAAAAAAAAACAATCTACCTTCGCGACTTTTTTTAATTTCTTCTCCACACTTCGAGGAACTCAATAAAAAAGTCCCATGAAAATCCGACCACTACAAACTTCGTTCCACCTTTTGAGTATTATTAATTGTCTAATTGCACTCAGTTACAAGTAATGTTTGAAGTTTATGATATTATTGCCATGTCACATTAATTTATGTGCATAGGTGATCATCAAATGAGAAGATTATGATCAGATGATCATAACGATTCGTCTACGTATTTCGACAAAATGTTTGTAAAACTTGCATCAAAATGTTTACAATTGTGTACAGTAAAGGAACTTGATTGACAACCAAATTGGCTGACAACTGATTCATGGTTCGCCACGGAACATTTCGAGTGAGGCCAATGATGCGACTGATGCGGCATCAAGCAATTTATTGGACCTGCTAAATTCAAGAAAATTAAGGTCGAATCGGCTAAAGTGTTAATTCAGACCAAAACCGTGACTGACTGAAAATTATAGACGTTGTACAACAGCACCGCACGGACAGTTCGGACACACAACATATGGATGCATGTCACCCGTCGCATGGCGTATGACAACTGTGATATAAATGTGGGACTAACGGCAACCCCTCACCTGAGCATTCGCCTGTAATGTAACAATCCAATATTCGATTTTGAGCATCACGTTATATGCGTTATTCGATTTTGTATACAAACAGAGATTGTTACTAAATGTATCATTACAGGTTGCGCACTGTATAATTCTGAATTATTCTCACTCACCGATGAAATGCTCGAATCCGAACTGTTACATTAAAGGTGAATGTTCCCGGTGCACGGTGCGGGAGCGCCTTAACACAAATAGTTTGACGTATATGTATATTAAAACAATGTTATGTGACATGCACAATTAGCATCACTAGATATGAATACAGATCTTTGTACAATAATGTTTGTGAAAGGAATATTTCTGTTTTAGAACGACGTTATCACGCGTCAAAATACTTGTGCTTTACGTGGTGTCCTGTGATGTCACCTAAAATTTATTTGCAAATCTTAATTTGACTAGTAACTAGTGGTAAATCCTCGATTGGTCATTTCATAATCTAACAAAAAGCAAGTTTGGCAAATAAATCACTTTAAAAAAAGATTTATTCTATAAACCTATATTTGATAACATATTATTTGACATAAAATTCATTATATATTCATGTCATCTCGTAAAACAACTTTTGAAATAAAAACGTTTTACATTGCAATATGTAAAACGTTTTTATTAAACAATTTCCTTAAAATGAAACTCATTAAATCGGCAAAGGGGAAATTTTAATGAATAATATAGCAAAAACAGGATGCAAGAGTGAGCAAACCGAGCTCGAGACTTGGCGCACCCCGACTCTGACAGGTTAGACTCGAAGGGGATGGCGGGGTCTAATGAGGCGACGCAGGCGTTACAAAATATTGATATTTAGAATGACCTTGAACTTTTGGTGTTTTCGTATACTAAAAAGGATCGAAACTACCCAAATAAGCTGCTACTACAAAAACACGCCGTCACAAAATGTAGGTACAGTACTTCCCCGCCATGTAATCGTAGGTATAACTGGATCACAAGATCAGAGATAAATTAAAAGTGGGCGGACCAGCATTAGAGTCGGCCTTGTTCCCCTCCCGCTTCCCACGTACCATTAAAATGTCGCCCTTACGACTGTCGGTCTAAAGCCTCAATAAATGAATTCGAACCTTCTTCCATAGCATATGTACATATTTAATAAATGGAACGTTTCCTGAGAATTAGTTTTAGCATATTCAGTCATTGGTTTTAAGGAAACGAATTTGAGTCCCTTCTGTCAAATACTTAAGTGGCACCTTTTAATATGTCAAGAGTAGAGCCTCGAGCGTTATTAGCTAATGTGCAGCCAACCCAATCGTCAAATAGAAACATTTCTATGACATTGATCTAAGACGTAAGCAGTAGTAAGCTTAATGTGAAAACTTAACAGGACCTTCTAAATTGTAAAAGTTGTACATATCCTAAAACCTGTTATTGTTAAAACTACATAATTACATAGTTTTTTAAACTGTTACTAAAGACTATATTTTATACTTCATGCAGAAATTACATCATTTATTTTGTTTATAAATACAATAATAATTATTTCATACAAGTTTTTAGAATAAATCCTGTTTTTATTTTTTTAATCCTGTTCCCTGACAACACAAATGGCGTGCCTATGGGTGAATATTACGGCAAGCTAAAGCAAGCCCATCAAGCAAGCAGTTCAGAAACCTTAAATTATGAAGAGTAGTAGGTTTTAAAGGCAAACCTAGCTTTTAAACTGGTATGAAAGTATGTACTGCCACTAGACAACACACTTGTAACTGGCGTCCCTCAAGGCGGTATTTTATCCCCACTTTTATTCTCTATATTTATAGACCTCATAACTACTGAGCTTCAGTGTTCGTATCATCTTTACGCTGATGACTTACAGCTCTATTGTCAGGCAAGTGTTGACAACTTAGCCGATGCGATTAGGGATTTAAACTGGGATTTAGGAGTAGTTAAAAACTGGTCTGATCGCTTCGGGGTGGCGGTAAACCCAACCAAGTGTCAGGCTGTTATTGTTGGAAGCCCCCATAGCGTAAGAAGGCTGAATGGTTTAACTGTACCACCGGTCACCTTTGACGGCACAGTTATTCCATTTAGCCCCATCGTCAAGGATCTGGGCTTGCATGTTGACACTTGCCTTGACTGGCGTAAGCAGGTCGCGACTGTGAGCAAAAAAGTCACCGGAACGCTGTGGTCGCTTTATCGATTGAAAAATATTCTCCCATCGCACATAAAGGCAATGCTTGTTCAGTCCCTTATCTTCCCCATGATTGACTATGGTGATGTGTGTTACTATGACCTGAATGCAGATCTCCTCAATAAACTTGACCGACTTCTCAATAACTGCATTCAATTCGTATTTTAATCTTCGTAAGTATGACTATGTATCCGCACAGCGGTCACTTTTAAAATGGTTGCCCATCCGACAGCGCAGAGCGTTGAGGGCATTGACTACTCTCTTTTCTCTACTTAACAAGCCCACTTCTCCTTCCTATCTGACTTCTCATTTCCAATATTTATGCGCTGCGCACAGCAAAAATCTTCGTTCCTCCAATAACCGTCTTTTGCGATGTCCTTCTCACCGCTCTGGTTTTCTTAAATCTTCTTTCTTATTAGTTCAGGCGGTCTTCCTCTGGAATGCGCTCCCTCTGAATATCAGGATGGCCACCAGTCGGTTCACATTTAAAGTAAAAGCTCGCGAACACTTACTGAAGAAGCTGGCAAACTCGTCACAAAATTAAATTGTTGTTAGTTTTCCTCTCTCTTTAATTTGTTTAATGTTGTTGGTATGTATGTATTTATTGTTATATTTTATTTATAAATGTTTTCGTGACATTTTCTTTTATGCTGCACCTACTATGTTTTCTCTCTGCATTACCCTAAGGTAGACTGGTAGAAAATGCCCAAGGCATTAAGTCCGCCTTTGTACAGTGTTATATTTTATACTTGTGCATAAAGTTTTAATAAATAAAAAAACCGCACTGGGTGATCCTAGCTGCAATAAGCACATTGTCAGCAATATAAAGGACTATTTATCTGCTTCGCACTCCTCTGTGCAACACTTATCACAATCTATTGCTGTATAGTTTGATGTAACTGTCAGCATGATTGGAAACTAAATACCTTTCGGAAGAGAGATAAATAGAAGAACCTATATTTAACTTATTTTTCAGTTACCTACACTAGTTGAACCTGTAAGTCTGTCTGCCTAGCTTTTAGCTATGCTAGGGTGGTTTTACAGTCTTACCAGATACAGTGGATTACAGTTACATATGGGACGACTGCTTAATTCAGTTACCGGGTCACACAATATCCTTTGTTTGACTGGTTGACCGACTTTCGGGCTTCTAACTTCCGTAACTGCGGCCAAAGATCTACGAGTGACGACGGCTGACGTGCTTTCCCAATAACATGGATTTTCACTTATCCACTGACCGCCCGCCGCAAGCGTAGAGTAACCTCGATCGATTGACCTTTGCAGTTGTCGATAATCGCTTACAAAAGCGCTGCTCTTGCTCGCCTATTGTTTATAATTTCTAGCTCGCTTTTGGACAATCGTCGGCGTTGACAAGCATGGCGGAGAGAGACCTGTGGGAAACGAACAATTAATTTTGTTGGAAATTTAATAACTACTTCGCGATTCTCGTACTTGTTGAAATGTTGGTAAATGTACTTACGAAACAAGCTTTTCTTATTTTATGCTGCAATTCCTGGCTTGCAGTGTGTCTTGTTAATTATAAATTAATTGTAGATGTTGTTATCTTGATATACAATTTATTATTTTATTTATCGTAAAGAAATACATATATATGTGTATTGTATGTATCTATTAATCTTGATATTTGCTAAGAAATTCATGGCAGGCGCATTCCGATAAAACAATTACATGTTACTAAAAATCAGTAAGTAAGTATTTATCTAAAATTGTAGATGTTATCTTGATGTACAATAAATATACATTTGTTTATATTATGACTTGTGCATAATCAGCGTGAAATAACCGTTATTTTAAAGTGGCTCTGCTGGAGAGTATGCTCTGTAGCATGACCACTTTGAATTGATATTTTCAAGAAACTAACAATATACAATTTTTGATATTAAGCTACAAAAATATAGACATTATCTACATTTTATCCTGCAACTTTTACATAATATATTCAAAGTGGTTCTGCTGCGGAGCATGACATAGCTTTCTGTCCATTAGTCAATTCAATCAATTTGACTTATAATAATTATTAAAATAACTCTCTGCCCCCAACGATTTGCAACTGATAGAGTTTAGTAGCACCATTAGGATGGAATTTGCTGTGGACAGATGTGCGGTCATGCATGTAAGGCGAGGGGAGATTGTGGAATACCTAGATAATAATATAGCTAACGGAGAGTAGTTGCATAGACACAACCTTGTAGCCAGGATTATCCATCAGCAACTTACTCTAAAATACATCCTCGTGGAATCGGAAGTGCCGTATTATAGGTACCTGCGTGCCAGACCCAGTTTTCGAAAATGGCAATATCACACTGTACTGCACACGCCAAACAAATCTAAGGTGGGTGGACCATGGAAGGCCATGCTCCTTCGAAGGCCAATTATTAAAATTTCGTAGTTATTGCCATGTGATGACAAATTCCTTCTATCTACATAAACATCCATCGAACTAGAAATCACAGACGCGGCGGTGAATCGCTCGCGCCACTATTTTGGCAGTACGGTCCCTTGCTTCATTGATATCGGAAATCGGCGACGTTAAAATAAGGAGGTGGACCATAGAAGGCCACTCTAACAAATAAATAGTTATTATTCGTTTATTTACTGGATAAATGAAACTAACAAATATTTAAGTAATACTTTGTTTTATTACGTATTATATAAACCACTTCTTTTTATTGTAGATTTAATGGCTATTTATTAACTTTTAGTGTTAAATGACTGATTTATTATAATGGCCTTCTAAGGAGCCTTGTTCCTAGCAAGGCCATTTTTAAGAGTTCAATGAAACTTAAGTTTAATCAATATTGATCAAATCTGAAATTTAAAAAAGTGGTTTATATTTTACGGAATAAAACAAAGTATTACTTAAATATTCGTTCGTTTCATTTATCCAGTATATGAACGAATAATAACTGTTTATTTATTAGAGTGGCCTTCCATGGTACACCCACCTTAGATGAGGGAATAAGTGCTCCTAATCTCTCAATCTACACACCTGAGTTAGCATCGACTTATCCTGGTCTCCTTTACCGTCTTCCTATGGTAGTGATAATTTTAATCATTTCTTTAATAATAAAAAATCAGATGCTTGTATTCCGACACCACAACCGCAATTAAAATACAGACATCAAAATGCAGACTGGGATAAATACAGAAATTGAGTGGAAGATAGAATTGCATATTTATCTTTATCTCTTACTACATGATCAACGGTCATTATCTAATTACAAGAATTTTAATAGAGGTGGCAGATAATACTTTCCCTATCAAGAATGGTGCTACAGGCAAAATTCCTTCTCCACCTTGGTGGGATGCTGAGAGCACTCAGGCCATTAAAAAAGAAAAGAAGCACAAAAAATTATTACCATGCCGGAAAAAGCATTTCAAAATGTTTTGATAATTGGATTATTCGTTAGCATAAGTGTATCGTTTCTGTAAGAGCATACTTAGAAGGCAATAAAATGACTGGATGAATAACTAACATTTTGTGTATATTGATCGTTTCCCAGGAATTTCTTGAGTGTAGTATGATAATATCCCTATGCCGGTTTAAAGCCAAGTAAAATTTTTAGGCCTTATTTTGGATACACATCTTACAGGTTTACCACACTGTGAGTTAAGTGCCAAATGTGAACGAAATATCAACATAATTAGATGTCTTGCTGGTGTTCGGTGGGGAGCACATCCCTTTTCATTGAAACTACTGTACACACCTTGATTAGAAGTGTATTGGAGTATGGGACCTTTTTGCTGGAAACTGCTAATGTAAAAAAATAAAAAAATAAATGGTAAATAATAAACGGTCTTAGGAAAATGGAGAGTCTTCAGTCCAAGGCACTTAGCGTAGTTTCAGGTACAATGAAAAGCAGTCCTATTAATTATTGTCTTCAGTTGGAATGTGTAGACCCTCCACTTCATTTGCGACGTCAATTTTTAGCTGATAGATTTATGGCTGGGTGTTTGCAATTTACTTGACATCTTTTGTGGAATAGACTTTCCATTCTTTTTATAGAAGTAACTTCATCCACTTACTGGAGGCACAAAGTTACTCCGTGTTTAGTTATAAGCTTTAGAAAATACAATTTAATTGAAGCTCCTTGCCACAACTCACAATTTCTTCCTAGATTAATGCATAGAGTATAGTAATATAGAATTATAGATTGGGAATAGAGAACCCACTTCGGTTTTTTTCTGCAACCTTCAAACGATATTTGAAGCGCCATCAGGTATCGTCTGCCTAAACCTATCGTCTGCATGTATAGGTATATACCTACCTCACACAACTTATACACCAGTGTACTGTTTATAGATGTTCTATTTAAACCTAGGGGTATTTGTTCATGCCTACAAAGTACTTTACAAAATGTACACTTGTTATTCATCTGTAGCAAATAATTATTTATTGGAATATGAAAATACAACACGGATTTCTCTAACGGAACAGAACAATATTATGTTCATTTGGAAAGTAATAAGTAGGCAACCTGGAATGAAATAAAAATCATATTTATTTATGTTTATGGTTATTGAAATATATTTGTGCTGAAAGTAAGTAGGAACAGCTAGTGTATTTAAACAGTAGTTGCGATTCTTCTTCATGTCTTTATCGCAAATAATACTAAATAATAGCGTCTTTTCGCAAGTTAGGCGAACACATGAAACAGAAGAGCAAAGCTCAACTCGTTCACTAATTCACCGAAAACACTTCACAGGGGATGAGTAAACACTCAAATCAACGCAAGTCAACAGCAGAAAACACAAACTGGACGAAAGATAGTAATTACAAAACACGCAAATTGTATGTACCCGCCATTGTGAAAATACAAATTCAAATTTCTTTGACAGTGTTGGCACCGTTGTTGCGAGTAGAGATGTGCCGATGCCGGCAATATTGCTCAAAGTGGGAATATTGGTGGCAATATTGCCAGCAATATTGCCGGGAGTGAAAATATTTGGGAATATTGCTTAATTTTAAGTCAAATTAAGTACGGAAACTATGTACAATACTCAGAATTAGCATTTACAGGCCCTAATCTACATTATATACAATAAAATATTGTTTTGGGTAAAATTGCCAATAATGCCAGCATTTTTGGCAATTTTCCCGGTATTTTACCGGCAATATTGCCCATGTTGCCGCACACGATAGTGAATATAAGAAATAACACATGAATATTAAGATAAGAATTGACGATCGTTGTGTATTGAATAAAAGGCATAATTCAATTCGAATAATTTCCTTTAAATGTTGTACTTGTTTTTCATGCAAAATCACATAGCAAAAACAACGAGTATAAGTATATAATATGGAAATAACAAAGTGTAAATAAATATTTACAAATCTCTATCAAAACTACAAATAATCAACAAAAATAACATTATTTTAATGCACTTGTTTCGGTAATCCTTACATAATCAGTTAATCACCGTTTAGAGTAACAACTTAGTAGGTAGTTTTTATAATCATTTTAAAATCACAGCTCTTGTTGTATTTTTTTAATCTTCGTCATTTATGAACCGATTTGAAAAATTCTTCTTTTATCAGAATGAATCTACTTCCCGATTGGTCACGTAGAAATTTCTTCAAAAAACACAAAAAAAGCGGAAAATAACTTTACTTTCGGAAGTGTGTTTTTTTGGAAGTCAGTTTTTTTTTTGCAAAAAAGTTTTTATTTTACCCTTTTTAGTTATCGTATCACACACAAATCCTTGTCAAATATCAATTTCGCAATTTCTTTTACTTGGATGACATATTTTTTCCAGCTATTTTGATTTCAAAACCAAACTGCTGAACCGATTTTGATGAAATTTATATGGGACCAATCGGGAAGTAGATCCATTCAGATAAAAGAAGAATTTTTCAAATCGGTTCATAAATGACGAAGATTAAAAAAATATAACCGAATTGAGAACCTCCTCCTTTTTTTGAAGTCGGTTAAAAATGTAGAAAAACTCCTATCCACAGAAGCAGAAGTCGAAGGAATAGATAAAACTTTTCACCGCAGTTTTCCCTAAACTCGTGTTAGGAAAAAATAGCTGCCACCAATTATGATACCAATACAATTTGACCAGGCAACATTGGCAATATTGCCAATGCTGCTGGCAATATTGGTATTTTACCGGCAGTGGCAACATTGGGAATATTGCCGGTAGTGGCAATATTGCCACCAGGCCAGGGGTAGGACAGTTCCATACATTGACAGATTTGGGATTTGTTTTTCAAAATGCGACATCTGTTATATGGGGATAACAGATGTCGCATTTTGAAAAACAAATCCCAAATCTGTCAAACACACCTAAACACTTAGTTACTTTAAGTCACTACAGATGGCGAAACCACCGATACAAATATAATTTGTGACTACAAAATTAATAAATTAAATATAATTGAATTACCTAATCATTCTATTTAACAAGTATTATAACTATTTTCAAATATTTGTGTAGATAACAAGCAGCGTAATAATTACAATAACAACAGTGAATTATTGATCTGGTAATGATTGTCAAATTGTCAGGTCACAAATATGGCGATTACTTATGGCGCTTGCGCTTGTTTGTAATTTTCGTACCATGTTTGTGCCTTTCTTCGTGAAATTAATCCGCCGATCGTTCAATTAACCGGATTTTGTTTGGCAAAAACACATACCATGGTGAGGATGCAACTAAAACAGCAGCGCAGGCTTATAATAATAAACACAAGATAAATAACTAAGTAAGTTATTTTGTAAAAGAAAAGTTGTTTTTTTATGAATCCCCTGTGTACCTGTTAAAATGGATGCTTCCTTATCTACTAAATTGCTAGTTTTTAATTTGATAAAGTTTTACTATGATTTTGTTAATAAAGAGAAAACAAAATTAAGTAAAAGTTTATCTACTTGAAAACGAGTAAAATAGTAAGGAAGCCTAAAGTATAGGCACCAATGCATAGGTAGTAACTGTAGCTAGTTATAGCTATATCACAAGTTTGTGGATGGCGATAATAGATGGCGCTATTTATCCGATCAACTGACATTAGCGGTCTTCAAAAAAATCTGCGAGGGGGCTCTCTATACCCGTTATATTACTTTACTCTATGCACCAGGCACATCACTACAGCTTGGCAAAAAAGAGTAGAAAATACTCTGAAGCATCTGAGCTGTAATCAGATTCAGAGGTACTGCTGCTATCATCTTCAAGATTTATGACTAATCGCTCTATATCCTCATACAGAGTTAGTTCCCTCTCACAGTACTCCTTTTCTAATTTTATTATGTGCTGGCATGAATTCTTCCAATCCTCCTCGGTAATAGCTTGGAATGCACGTTCATCTGTTTCCTGTAATACGAAATTTTTAATTATATCTCTATCAATATTAAAAGTAAAACATATTATCACACACTATTAATAAGCCATACCTTTATGTCGATCGATCCTACATTTTGGGCTGCAATTTTGTGTTTTGCTATCCCCCAGATTAACTTGATTGGATTCAGGTCACAGTGGTAAGGTGGAAGTCTTACCACAGTATGCCCATGTGCACCTAAAAGCTCATCGATTGCAAATATCGGCTCTGGCTTGTGACGTTTCACGAGCATCAACAGCTGAGGCTTTTTTAACGTCTCATCAAATGGAATTTCATTTTGGACTAACCATTCCTTTATTTCGGCTACTTTGGTAGCAGAGGTGGGCGCTTTGTTCAACACTACTGAATGGTACGGCGCATTATCCATAACCACAATTGATGCTGGTGGTAAGTTGGGAATCAGCTTTTCTTCAACCCATTTAGTAAAATTACTTTTGTTCATCTCTGAATGGTAATCAGCATTTTTATTTGCTCCAGTAAATATGAGCAAAGCATTAGGGATAAACCCTTTTTCGCTGCCAGCATGAACAATAATATAGCGTTTCCCTTTAGAAATATTGTGCTTTACTCCACTCACATCAATAGACTGCCAGCACTTTTTTAACTTGTATGATTGGTGAACATAGCTTTCATCAAGATAAACTATGTCTTTTCTAAGCTCTTCGGGCAAATTTCTATTATTGGTAATTTTCTTTAAGTACTCTACCTGTTTCGCGGCTATATATGGTCGTTCCATCAACGCAGTTCTTTCAGACTGACATTTTTTGTATTTGAAACCTAGGGCTACGAGTACTTTCCGTAAATGCTCACGGCTTCCGTCAAATCCTAAATCATCTCTTACTACTGGTAGTAGGTTTCGTAAGGTTGGTACCTGAAAATAAAATAACCATGTAAAGATTTTAAAAATATGTATGTAAAATAAATTATGGCTAATAATCTATTCAGTTTAATTTAAATACCACTGAAATAATTATTAATGTACCTGTTTTCTCACGGTGTAAAAAAATTGAACTTTTTGTCTGATGGCACATAAATCAAAGTTATCTAATTCTTTTTTGGGACGACCTTTTCTGTGTTTTCCGGGTGTAGAAAATATCCCTTTGTTTCTATCTCCTTCCAGCACGACTCTTCTTATAGTGCTAACAGATTTACCTGAATTGAATAAAATACATGTGTTCGAAAATTTGTATCATAATTTATTTTGTTATTTATTCTTGGCACCATAATTTCTGGTACATTTCTAATCCAAATGAATTATTACCTTGTAATCACACTCAAAGTTAAAGTTAGGTAGAAATCGAATTTACATTTAGCAGAGTACAAGTCACTCAAGTATCAAATTAATCTAGGCGCGCTATACCAGAGTAATGCAGACAAAATGTAAACATAACCTATGTGCTCGATGTTTATTGTTCCAAATTTGCACTTATTCCGTATGCAAGCAATTCAAAACAGCTTTGGGTTCATCAATTAACACTTGATTCAACTAAAAACAACAAAATAAACTCTTACATACCTGTCATATCAGCGGTTCTTTGGTAAATATTGTCAAGATCGGAAAGAATAGTTTAGGCCTCATGTTCCACCAGACATCGCCTGTACACCTTATAAATAATCTCCCTGCCAGCACTTCGAATGGTTTTATTCATTATTTATCACCTTTTACGTTTTATAATCACCGTTTGATGGTCGAAATATAGGAATTAGGAAGTCGTAAATAGAGATGGGCAGAGGGTTTAAACCCAATGGGCGGAAACGGGTTTAAAACGGGTTTTTTGGGTTTAAACGGGTTTAAACCAGTGTTGCCAACAGCGCTGGCCCTAATGTCGCCGTTTCTCATGCATGAAGTAGCCTAATATCGCCGAATTTCAGTTATAGGAGCCTAAAGTAGCCCAAACCATAAAATATGAAGATGAATAAAATAAAATGTACTTTTTTATCAATTTGTTCATAATATGTTCATAAATAGGCATAAGCCATCTTTAAAACACGTTAATGAAATTAAAGTTTACATTTTAAAAACTACATTAAAAAAAAAATATTATTCTAATTCGTCCTCTGCTAGCAATAATAAGGCATCACCAAGACTTTCGCCGTCTTCAGTAGTAGTTGATGAGCTAGTACTGGCGCAAGATCCACCGGAGACATATATTTTTCTGCCAGTACAACACACACAGTATACAGATAATTGAGGTAGTCATATTCACAATAGAATACATGTAACTCTATTGCATTCTAAATTTGGTTACATAATAGCTAAGATAAATTCAGGGTATTCCCCGAAAATAAACAATCACAAACAAATAGGGTGACCATCTCAATATCAAATTGTACCAACGTAATGTTGGTACAATTTGATATTGAGATGGTCACGCACGGCCGTATGCCTGTTTGCCTACTAGGTAGTATAAATAAAACTTGTCCCTAGAGTAGCCTAAGTGGCGACCAGTCGCCTTTTAGATTTTTTCGTCGCCGTTTCTCGTTCTGAGTAGCCTAAATGGCGAAAAATCGCCTACGTTGGCAGCACTGGTTTAAACCCGAATAAAAACCCAAACAGCGGGTCTAAATTAAGTACTTTCACTAATGTCTTCGATCGTGGACCTAACACGATTTAGGTACTTCTAGTGTTTTTTGGAGTATAAATATCACGGATAGTGATGCATTTAACAGCACATCAAGTTTGAAAACTTACTCTTCGAACATGATATTTCAACAATTGTGTTATTTATGCAAGTATTTCATCACAGCCCATTGTATGATCAAGCATATAAGTCTACTGCTGATCTCAGAGTCGATCCTATAAACCGGAATTAACATTCTTCACTAGGTAGGTACATCTTTCAAGGGTATCCAAAGAAACATAATAATCTAATCTAAACATTTTTTTCTTCAAAAATCCTGAGGACGATGACTTAAATAAAACAAATGGGTAAGTGATTGAAATTTTAATCAAATTAGACAAGTAACATGAGCAATTTACATTTATTCAGAGTCAGTGTCGGTCCCAGAAGTAGCATTATCAGATTGTCCACAATTTATGAATTCTAACGCATTTGATGTGGTTGCTTCCAATTGGGATGGCGCGAATACCTCGTCCACAATTGCATTCATTTCGGTTAGCGGTGAACTTCCATGTGGTGTTGGAGTTTCCTCACTAATCTGATCATCATTTATACTTTCGTTTACAGTCTTTCTGTGTAAAATATTCCAATTGTAAGAAACAAACGTTATTTTGGCGGCTCTTTCCGCAGTAAGACGATTCCGTTTTATGCTGTGGACGTTTGCTTGAGCGCTAAATGTGCGTTCCGTTGCTGCAGACGTACATGGTGCCGTAAGAATCCTCATAGCTACTTTGCTCAGCTGTGTCGAGCTGCATATACCTTTCCACCACACAACTGGTTCAATATCTCCCAGAGATCGCCAAACAAACTGTTTACCCAGAAGCATTCTTTAGCTTTATAATTAGCGAGATCAGGTGTTACATCTAAATTCAGCCTTTGTCCTTCATTGTATATGAACTCCATGGCTAGAAGTTCTTGTACTTGGTTGAGCTCCAAACCTTGCTCTCTAGGGTCAAGCATGTATGCTGCCATGTGTATAGATTTCACACACATACTTGCCCTTAAATCCACTGATACTAAAATTTCATTCTTCTCGTCTTCACTCAACATTGTTATGGATGGAAGCACAAATTCTAATTTCGATTTTATATTTTTAAATGTTATAAATACTTTGCTTATAAGGTGATCATTTCCCTCTAATTCAAATATACATTCTGTTATAGGTTCTATAACTTTGATGGATTCCTCCGTTTTGTTCCAAAACTCTTCCTCCAGCAGTTTTCTTTTTAAATCACGAGGGATATTCACAGTTTCATCTACAGCCAAGCTTTGCAGAGCAGCTTTATTGTTTTTTAAACTTTTTAAGGCTGTCACTGTGCTTCCCCAGCGGGTTTTAACGGGTAGTTTTAATTTTTCTCCACACCCCTTGATTTTTATAATTTTAGAAAGATGAGCGCTTAGTATTTGGCTCTTTTTAATTATTTTTATTACATTCACAGCCTCTTCTATAAAGTTTTTCATGGTCTCTGATTTTGAACAATCTTGACTTAATAAATTTAGTACATGCGCACAGCAACCGAGTGAAGTAATATGTGGATATTTATTTTTAACTATGTCGAATGCTTTCTGCATATTTTTAGCATTATCCCCTATGAGGACTACAAACTTATTTACACCATACGTTTTCATCACATTTTCTATTTCACTTGCAATATATTGGCTGGTATGGCGATTAGTTTCTGTATTCAAACTTTTTACGAATACTGGTTGAGGCTTTGATATAACAAAATTTATTATACCTTCAGTACGTAAATTACTCCAACCGTCACACTGGAGATGAAGATAGCATGCAGATTGTAACTCTTCGCTCAACTCTGTTCGCATGTCATTATAAATTTGATCTAAATATTTAGTAGCGAGTGCTTTTCGTGATGGCATTTTAAACTGCAGTTTCTCAAAAAAATTAATCCAAAGAGGATGCTCTACCATAGACAACGGAGTGGCTGTTACAAAAATTGCCTTTGAAAACTCTACAGCAAGGTCACTCACAGTCATGTGTGTGCTGTGTCTTTCGTCTTCCTGTAAAATACTCGTACTTGTACCTGCTGTAAGTGTTGGCAAATCAGTAGTATTACTCGTACTACTACCTTCTTGATCTTCCTGAAAGTTATCCGCCGTACTAGTCTTGCCTTTCTTTTCCAAATGCAACGTTTTCATTTGTTTTTTTAAAACGGGTGGACTCTTGAAACAAGCAACGAGATGTTGAGTCATTTTGGCAATGTTGCTGTATTTGTATACTTTATCGCAGAACTTGCATTTAACCGACTTGTTGGCTAACTCGTGATAATGTCGCCATACGCGCTGGTCTTTCGGCCGACCCATTTAAACTGAAACAAACATAAGTATTTTAGTGAGTTTCGAGTTCACGAAAGTAAAATATGGTAATACCTACACTCCTACCGTTAATAAACTATTAATTCTATGCAATGTCGTTATATTTATGTATATATGATTGATTCACGATGGATGGATGGATTCACGTTACCGCCTTAATAATCAACCTCACTGTTGTATACAATGATGATTTAGTAATTACAATTATTTTAGTACCTTGTATAGTCTATACACTAGTGAAGATATGTACAAGAACTGCTTATTAGCAGTACTTAATTAAATATTTGAATTACGATCTCACCACAAACACTTCTATTTCACAATATTCACTTCACTTCACAAGCAAGCGGAGACTGTGACTGAGCAGCCGCGCGACCGACTGAGAACAAAAGCGTCAGGAGTGCGGTGCGCGGGCGGAGCGGTCCTTATCGCTTGATAGAAAGAGAGCATACATGAGTGACATAAGTGCGACAAAGAGCGGCATATTTCTTTCTCTAACTCGTCGTCTACCTGTCGCGCCTTTGAAGAACATCTATCAAAAAGATTATAAACGATAACTATATGTAAATATGAGTGAATAGTACTAGAATATTCACAAATATTAACATTTACCATGTTTAAATTGATAAATTTCTCCAAATCAATAAACACCCGAATAAAAACCCCGTGGGAGGGAATAAATGGGTTTTTATTGGGTTTAAACCCAGTAAACGGGTTTAAACCCGGTTGATTGCCCATCTCTAGCGTAAACTTTGTTTATTTGAAACGTCATTATTTTGAGAATGTTGCCAGCAAACAAAAAAATTAGTTCCGTTTCTAGACTTTTTTGCCAAGCTGTAGTTGCGAGACCAAAAAGTAATTAAAGAACAAATAAAAAATCTTTGATCAAGATTATATTTTTTTTTTTATTATTGAACTGTTAATGGTTGATACTCATCACTATACATAAAAATAATTTATAGATTTCAATTTCTTTTCATTTGCACCAAACATTCATTAGTCATTACAATCGAGATGACGTATATTATGTCACGCTGCAAGCTCCTTTTTACAGATTAGCGATGGGCGAAACCGAGATGTTTTAACAATTGGAAGAATCGGAGTCGTTAAAACTTTTTGCAAAAAAAAAAACGACTTCCAAAAAAAAACACTAAAAAAGTAGAAAATAACTGTACTTTCGGAAGTCGGTGACTATTGTTTGTTTTATTGACTTTTTTGCCACCGACTTCCGAAAGTGAAGTTATTTTCCACTTCTTTTTTTTGGAAGGCGGTTTTTTTTTACAAAAAAGTTTTTATTTTACTCTTTTTAGTTATCGCATCACACACAAATCCTTGTCAAGTATCAATTTCGCAATTTCTTTTACTTGTATGACATATTTTTCCTGCTATTTTGATTTCAAAACCAAACTGCTGAACCGATTTCGATGAAATTTCTATGGGACCAATCGGGAAGTAGATCCATTCAGATAAAAGAAGAATTTTTCAAATCGGTTCATAAATGACGAAGATATGAGGTAACAAACACAAAAAAAAACATACAACCGAATTGAGAACCTCCTCCTTTTTTTGAAGTCGTTTAAAATAAACCATTGAGTCAACCATCGACTCGTCGTTCTACAAAACAATCGAGATGTTTTTCGATAGGTCGAATCAGTCACTCTCACTCACCGAGTCTCGCTCGGTCACCGGGGTCAGTCCACAGATTAATAATATGTAGCAAGCAGCAGAATGAACGCGCCATGCGCCAGTCGCAATCAAACAGATCGAGTCGGACTCGGGTCCAAGTCGAAAACCATCGAGATGTTCGAACAATCTAATAAAACCTCTAGCCATCGCGCATCGCTATTACAGAATACAGATGCTTCGAAACATAGTAGAAGAGACTCCTGTGTGGGAGTAGGTGTTTACCATTTCCAATATAATGTAGTTCAAAACATAAAGCTCCCGCCCGAATCATCTTTAATAACGGGAGAAGGTTACGGTCTTTTTTTTTTTTGGTTATGCTATCTCGCAGGTCAACCTAGGGCTGACTTCTGCTTAACCGGACAATCCTGTGGGTGCCTTGAAATTAAATGAGGCCTCCAGCCAGGGCAAATATTATAAACTAAGCGACAACTCGCTAAGGACACCCCCTGTGAGATACGGGCCTCGGCTTAGGGCGTCGCGCGTCGCTAGGGGAGGGCAGCAAGGGGACAGGCTGGATCTGAGTGATATTATTTGGGGACTGATTTATGTCTACAGGCTCAACAACATGGGCAGGCTCTTGCAAGGGTCGGGGGGAAAGTGAACGGGGACGTCGCGACGGGCCTCGGCGGTAAGGCCGGAAGGATGGCGGATTGTTTCTGTGTTTTCTAATAGTACTGGTTTCCCTACTACTTTCTTGAAGAACGGTGATGGGGTCGTCGGGAGTGACGAGGGTATGACGGGGACGGCGGACCATGCTAATACGCGATGGTTCGTATCGATCGTTCGTCGATGCGATCAGCGGGTTGCGATGCATAACGGCAGAGTCAAAGTAACGCTAATAGAGGCGTTTCATAAACTGGAGGATGGTAAGCAATCTACGGTCTATATGTACACTGTCATTACGGACATAAAAGGAGGCTCCCGTGATTTTACGGAGGAATCGGTTTTGCAGAGTCTGCATCCTATAGATTTGACGGTGGTGGGCGTGGGCGAATACGACACATGCATATGTCATAATGGGATGGATCACTGCGGTGTAGAGACGCAACTTGCACTTTAGTGACAGCTTGCTCTTTGCAGTTAACACGTAGTTAAGTCTACTCATGGGAAAGGCCGCTCGATTACGAGCTGCTGTTATGTGCGGCATGAAGGTGAGGTGGGGTTAAGTATGACTCCTAGGTACTTGGCTTGCTTCTCCCAATGTATCGGCTTGCCGTACATGGTGACCGTTTCGGGGGGGGGGGGGGGGGGCGTTTTAACCGCGGTTTGGTGAATGGACCGCTTGGCTCTTGTCGCGGTTCACCTCTATTCTCCACTTCCGCCTAAGACGTTGGCTGCGGTCTGAAGTGTGTTGCTTGAAGTGGTGAATGTGTAATTTCTTATTACAGGTAAGTTCTTATAACTTTGTTTACAAATGACGACTAGGGTGACAATGTTCTAGAATTCTGGATCAATAAACGGGGATCATTGTAATATAAATCACTTTCAAGCACAATAAATTAATAGCTAAGGCTTACTTCATTGTAGCACGTATGTAGTTATCAAAATAGGATATGATTTTTTTAACTGTTCGGAGATCTCGCTTGTCATATTGGTCTATGCAGATTTCCTAATAATGCGAATCTTCAGCAACGTTGGCTTGAAGTTGTCTCTTTAAGAAAAAGTATACAAGCTATTGCCTAGTTTGCAGCCGGCATATCAGGGTTGGAAAACTAAATGTTATGGAGATACGTTCCCGCTGCTACATCTGCTCTCTTATAACAGTCAAAGGAGGTTTTTTTAATATTATATTATACCTAAAAATAAACTAGGAAGTATCCGTTTTTTTTTTTAAATTGCTCTTTCTTTTTTGAACTGTCTAAGCAGGCGTCCGTCGGCTTCATCAAGTTTTTTTACACCCCGTAATTTTTAATAAACTATTACTTGTACGAAGCCGGGGCGGGGTGCTAGTAAGCTATACTACTGTCCCAAATGTAAGTAAAAATATTGGATACCCTATTAGAAAGAGATGCCATCCACTCTGGAAGTTGTCTCGCTCGGAACGCTTTGGAGTTGCACGTCATCATTCCAGTTAGTTTATATAAATTCCTTGGTGTCAGTTGTCAAACAGCTGAGAAATATGGACATCATGGAATATTGCTCATTCCCCATGGTAATTAGCGTGATAATATATAGCCTATGTCCTTCCCCAGGATAAAATCTATATCCTTACCAAATATCATTATGATCCGATGAGCCGTTTAGTCGTGAAAAGGTAGCAAACAAACATACAAACAAACAAACAGAGTGACTTTCGCATTTATAATATTAAAGCAAACACATTAAATTATACTACACAATATATTTAATCTCTTTGTATTAAAGTAAGTATGGATTAATTTCTATAACTAGAATCACACTATGAACACCCGACGAGAAGCGATATTTTTTTGCATTTGGAAATATTCGGCCCTGGAATGGGCGACGGGGTTTGTCAGACTCCTACTGACTAAACCATTGTAACCACGGTTTTCTTTGGCTACCTTGAGCCGGGAGGCTAGAGTACTTGCGCAGTTCATCACGATCCCTCGGCCAGGTTTTGGCCCAGATAATCATCCGGGCCCAGTCACCCTCTGCGGCCGTACACGGCCACAGTTCATCATGGGAGACGCACGCAAAACACGGTGGGCTGACGTCCACCAAACTCAAACTCAAAGCATTTATTACAATTAGACCATTACAGGCACTTTTGAATGTCAACACACAAAAAAAAACTAAGCTACAGTCCCAGTCACAGGGCATAATTACTTGTGAAAGTACTGTAGTTACCCATTCGATAGCGTAGATCTCTATGGAGAAGAATGGGCAAGAAAGTCCATGGACACTCTTTTAAATCATTAAGTTGTTAAAAAGTCTTGGTTACATCATTCATGTCGATATTATACATATGTGAGAACGATGTAGAAAGACGTGCGAGTAAGAACGTCCAGAGTAAAAAGATACAATCAATTCAAAAATACAATAATCCATGGCAGCTGCGAGATGACCAGTCACTACTGACAGCGCCCGTTCATCCATCATTCAACTCAACCATTTTGAAGGGAACTAAACGACCCGACACACGCGCCACCATCAGCGAAAAGAATAGAATAGACTTGAATAATTATTTATTTCATTGGTTAGTTAACAGAAAAAGGTCACATGTCACTTAAAAATTAGAATTTTACAAGTGCATTTGGTGTATTTTATTTGGCGCAGTTTGTCCGGGAGGGGATCTTTTGCAACCTACTACGTAATTCTTTTCACACACGATTGAATTATATAAAACAAGTGTGAGCAGTTTTGGATTTAAGGTCCCATCAGGTTTTAAACTAGGAGTGACTCTGCGAGTCAAAGCCTATGCTGACGGGGGAGGGCCGTTCTTTTGTGGAGCGGTTTACCTCTCTCGTATTTGTTCACATACATATACTATGTCACCTATTCTATTTGAGAAAAGGAACGGGTTGAATTGTCCATATTTCGTGTATGCGGGACCGGGATCTTCTAGGCCGCTGATCGTCAGTGAGGTTAGTTTTTCGATCATATCGCGATGGAGGTCGTGTGCTCTGAGATGCCACGGGTCTTGTCCAAGCATTTCCTAGAGAGTTTGGGTTTCAGTGCGACGTGGGAAGTCACCTGCAGCTTTGAGTGCCATTCTGTATTGTCTTTTCAGTTTCGTCAGATTGCTCTTGCTGTATCTCGGTAGAAGTTGGATGACTCCATAGTCGAGTACCGGCAAGAGGCATGTCTGTATGATGAGCAATTTCGTTTCAATGTTCACTTTGGATCGGTACCCTATGATGGAGTTTAGGGCACCTCTTACTCGTTTTAGCTTTTCTACTCTTTCTTTTGTGTGTTTATTCATTGATAGTCTGTTGTCAAATACAACACCGAGGTATTTTACTTGGTTCTTATATTCAATCCGTTCATTTTTCAATTGGATGTAATTTCTGTATCCGCTGTTTATGTTCCCTCGCCTAGGTCTTTTGTGAGAAAACATGACACACTCCGTTTTATCTACGTTACATCGGAGGCCCCATCTCTTGTAATATTCGATAATTTCCTCCGCAGCTCATTCTGCACGCCGTGTGGCATGATCTGGCTTCTCCGCTGAGTTTAGAATACATAGGTCATCTGCATATTGAGACAGCATCTGACCAGAAATTCGTGGTTTTGGTATATCAACCACATATAAATTGAAAAGTACGGGTCCTAAAATCGAGCCCTGTGGAACGCCGTGTGGTACGTGATTTTCTGTGCCTGTTGTTGTTCTAAATCTGCCTTTGGTGATTTTGTTTGACAGGTAATTTTCTATTATCTTTATAATGTTATTTCGTGCTCCTGCTTCATACATTTTCTTTATAAGACCTTTATGATTTATGGGTCAAATGCTTTGCTGAAGTCAGTTGATATCATGGCCACACTATGCTTTCTCCAGGGCGTCGGTGATGCATTTGCCAGTTCTCAATATTTGTGTTCCTGTGCCTCTTTGACGAACAAATCCGTGTTGGTGTTCGGGAATCAGGTCGTTGATTTCCGTGTTTATTCTCGAGAGAATAATGCGTTCGGCCCATTTGCCCATGATATTAAGAAGGCTTATGGGTCTGTATGATTTGAATTGTGCGTAGTCTTCACCTGGTTTATGCAAGAAAATGCAGTAACTTTCTTTCCATCTCTTAGGGTAGTATCCCGTGCTAATAATATAATCAATAATTCGCTTGAATATGGTTGTAATGGTGTCACCTCCCAATTTTAGAACGTCTGCTCTTATTCCGTCTGGGCCAGGAGCTTTCTGATTTTTGAAATTTCGAAGGGCTGCTTTTAACTCCGCATGTGATGTCGCTTCTAATGGATGGACGCCATCAGCGAGACATTTTAGTGAGCATGACATTCTCTCAACCACCAGGGAAAATGCAAGTCAATAAAAGATGTAAATAGTAGCTTTATCGTACATAGTACTCACACATGTGCTATGCAAATATATAATACAGTGAAACCTGGTTAAGTGGGACCTGGATAAGTGGGACCTGGATAAGTGAGAAACCTATATTATTGAGAGTTGCAATGAGGTCCCGGTTCTTTTTCATTAAATTACCTCTGTTAATGGGACTTTTTGAACCTGGTTAAATGAGATTTGAATTCTAAGACTCTTTCGATGTTTACCTCTATAATTGAGACTCTGTAGCTCAATTACCTGTATAAGTGAGACTAATTAATCAGGTTGTAACACGTTTTGACATGTTTGTTTACATACATTTCGCGTCGTCTTTCGCGCATGCTTTGTTTGTCAGTACTATCTCAGGTTTTGACCTTAAGAGACTCCAGTAAAAATTTCAAAGCGTGAGGCAATGGAAGCTTTAGAAACTTTACACAAGTATTTCGAAATGTCAAATATTGATAATTCTAATATTTTTGATCAAATTTATTCTATCGAGAAACAGGTTTCAGCAACTAGCAATCAAGTACAAACAAACATAACCGATTACTTTAAATCATAAACTTTACCGTATTGTTTTTTTTTCGACGCAATACATTATGTATGTATGTATGTACATTCATAGCTACATTAAATGCATAACACCAAGCATTTTTATTAACATTTCCACCTCTAAAAATGGAATAACGGCACATTTCGACCTCTGCAAGCGGGGGCCTCTGTAAATGAGACAACTATAATTTTAAACCTGCTTAATTGGAAAACTGGATTATTGGAAACCCTCAATAATTGGTACATATGTCTTGGTCCCTTGAGATCCCAATTTACCAGGTTTCACTGTGCTAAGAGATTGAATCTATACAATGCAAAGATATGTTTACAATCTTCCACCATCACCTGTTCAGGTGATAGACTCCCCAAATCTGTCACCCGCAGGCCATACCCTATACCAGTCTAGCAGAATTACGGCATTGGGGCCGTCAGGATGTCCGCTCATACTTACGCTCTTATGCTCCTTAGAGTGCCATGGACCGTACGATCCCAACATAGAGACATCCCCCGATTGGGCAGTAGCCTCGAGATTAAGTTCGCGGTGCCCATCAGCCGAGTGCCAATTGCTGAAGTGTGGCCCAAAGTTTATAGAGAGAAATAGCTGTGAACAATTGAATGTATTTAGTAAATAGGCACACGTATAATTATTGACAACATGATTTTATAATTTTGTTTAACTTTAAATATCTCGGCTCCGATGCATTCTGGAAATAATTGCTTTTACAAGAAAATGAATATCTTATTATGTTCTTTTTAGTGAAATACTTTTCATTAGTGGCCGCAAACTTCAAAAATCATGCCACTTTTACTCAAACCCCTTTAGTTCGGCGGTACGGCGATTTGCTCCTTGTCGCCTCAGCCTCGATAGCTTGTTAGCGATGGGCGATTCTGAGATGTTTTAACAATCGAAAGAATCGGTGTCGTTAAAATAATCCATCGCGTCAACCATCGACTCGCCGTTCTACAACACAATCGAGATGTTTTTCGATTGTTTCGAGTCAGCAGAATCGACCGTTAGTTTTCGATTGGTCGAATCAGTCACTGTCACTTACAGAGTCTCACTCGATCACCGGGGTCAGTCCACAGATTACTTATATGTAGCAAGCAGCAGAACGTAGACAGAGAATCGAGGTAGACATGCTCTTAGAATAATAATAATTACAAGGGTGAGATGACACATTCGTCAAAATATGTATGTGTGAGCAGGACATAGCATAAGTCTTTTATCTCTATTTGCGTATCAGTTTTTTGTTGTTTGGCATCACTGGTCATAGATGGCAAACAAACTGTGGTGTCAAAATATTTTCGTTACTAAAAACTGTGAAACGCATACTTTGTGTAATTTGTGACTTTATTGATATTTCAAAAGGTAATATTTAGTGTCTAGTGATGGTGAATTGCTGTATAAATGGCTGTAAAAGTCGTAGTGAACGAAATCAACCAAACGTAACCTTTCATCGGTAAGTAGCATTTTTTACCTGTTACAGCAAGTAAATCAAAGAAATATTGTACTCAAGACAATTTTGTGTCAATATTAAGCGAAATTTATTGATAATTTCATCTAAAAATACGATAAATTTCTAACTTGATTTTTGTACTAACCGACCAAAGTGGGAGACATTTTATGTTAGTTTGTTATCTATGCTACTTTGTGTCATTTGTTAATAGTCGGTTAATAACTTGACGGGGATACCAGCACTTGTTTATTTTTACCACTGAACATATGAGGAGAGGGCGCTGCAGTGCGCAAGTAAACATCAGCTGTGTGTATTTTTTATTCTTAAAAATGGAAATAGTGCTTCTATCACAACATAAAGTAAATAAAAGTGGAAAGATAAGAACTTAACAGTGACAGAAGTTATAGTATATTGAAATCTAAGAAGTAAAGTGAAGAAATACGTAAAATAAACACTGTGCCAACGTTAACGACCAAAATTCAAATTTGTACTACGTATTTGCTGGAAAAAGTAGTTTAAGTGAAAGTAATTCCCGTTACATTGAAAATTGAAAAGAAAACAAATTGTTGTGCATCCGAAAAGGTAAGAAAAAGACATTGAATACCTATGTGGATAAATATTGAAAAGTAATAGAAAGTGCAAATCATTCTGCATTCATAACAACTCCATCTAGCGACAAATAACGAAAACACTATCGCTCGTTTTTTGATCGTCCTATTTGACAGCTATCAACATTCAAAGCGTATTGAGTTCTACGACATTACACACTAGAGGGCGGCATTATAAATATCTCAAGATGTCATCTATGATTGTGTGTGCAGGATGTAAACAAACCCCACCAGACATGGAAACGCTTGTCTGTTATTATTGTCAAGATAAATATGATCTACAATGTTCGAACTTAACCATTGATCTTTTCAAGAACATGACGCCAGAGCATAAAAAAACATGGCAATGTCAGGCATGCCGCTGCAAGGCTCCAAAAACCGGCAATATAGACACCCCTTTAAGACTTCAAGACTGCAAAAAAACCCCTAAGTCCCCCCTAGAAAATACTGACAACAATAACGTCACCATTAGAAAGAAGACTAAAATTTTCAACAACGACAGCTCGATAACAGATGACTCATGCCTACTCGGTGATACTATCCACCAAGAAGATTCAGATATTAACTTCAATATGAACGCGGGTATATCATCGACCATCTCAGTTGAAAATCTGAGCGAAATTATAATACAGCGTCTAAAGGAAAACAATAAATTTATAATATCAGAACTACAAAATACAATTGAAGTTGAAATAAATAAAGCAATCACCAAACTCAGACAAGATATTGAAGGAAAAACTGATTTCTTATATAAACAAAACGATAAAAAAACCCAGGAGCTAGAAGAAATAAACAAACAAATTAAAAAGCTAAGTGATGAAAATGAAACCCTGAAAAATGAAATAAAATGTCTGAAACTCCGATCACCAACTACAGAAGTAAAGGAAACTGAAAACGACTACAAAAAAATAGTAATATATGGCTTCTCCGAATACTACAATGAGACTGACAACGAACTACACAACAGATTAATTGAAATGTTTTACGAAATACTGCATGTAGACCTAAGCGGATACATAGAAGAAACAAAACGTATAGGAAGACTAACCACGAAAACCAGACCCCTAATTGTTGAGCTTCTAAGCAAAAATATGGCTAGATATATTATTGAGAACAGCCACTACTTCCAAGGAACTAACATACATATCTCAGAATTTTTAAATGAAAATGCACGAAAGGAAAGAAAGATAATGCGTGAGGAAATGCTAAAAGCACGGAGAAATGGGCAATATGCAATTATACGAAATAATAAATTATTTATAGATGGGAAACGGTTTTTAACAAGTGAGAAGACGACCAGCGAGACGGAGACGACATACCGTAAAAGCAACATACCCGGCGAACAATTACACAACGAAGAAAAAACCTTCACTACACAATGTATCAAACCAAGTAACAACGAATTTATAAAAACAAAATCATACCTTTCGAAACTACAGAACAACATTTTAAAATCCTATACCAAAATATACAAAGCATCTATAACAAACAACATCTACTTGAAGCCTTCATCCATGAAAAATCCATGTATAAAGCTATATGCCTAAGTGAGACTTGGCTATCACCAGAAAAACTGAGTCATCTTCAGTTCAGCGGCTACAAAATGGCAGCAGCCTACTGTCGCCGTACTCGAGGAGGCGGCGGCGTCTGTATCTTGTTACAAAACGATCTCGAATACAAAGAAATTTGTGAAATTAGTAATATGTCTGTTGAGTATTGTATAGAATTATGTGCAATAGAATTACCTAAGGAAAATGTACTTATAGTTACTATTTATTGGAATAGAAGAGAGGAGGAAGTATTTACTCGCCAAATAAAAGAAATGTTGTTTTATATTAATAATAAATATTCAAAATATAACGTGATACTAGGAGGAGATCTAAATATAAATATTTTAGACAGCTGCTTAAAAACTAATCTGTTCTTAGATCTGATGCTGGAACATAAATTCATGCAACACATTAAAATCCCCACACGAATCTCACAAACTACCTCAACTTGTTTAGATTTAATTTTCACAAATTTTAATAATATAAACACTTATACCACTGTTGAAGAACTAGGTTTCTCCGACCACTGTGCGACCATCTTTCACATGAAACTGCTCAGCGACAGCAATAGAAAAACAAACTGGTTCACAAAAAAACGATTTTATAGCTCCCAAAATGTAGAACACTTTAAATCTGAACTAAAGAATCAAAATTGGAATGAAATAATTCAATCAAATCAAAGCATAGATGAAAACTACTCTGCGTTTAATAATACATTAAATAAAATTCTAAACGAATGCATTCCCCTGCAACAAATAAAAATAAAAACGACATATAAAAAATACTGGCTAACTAAAGGTATTAGATTATCCTGCAAAAATAAAAGACTACTCAAAGTACTAACCACTAAAACAAACGATCCCATATTATCAAAATATTATAAAAAATACGAAAAAATACTAAAGCAATCCACAAATACAGCAAAAAAGCTACAATTCATTAACAAAATAAAAAAGTCAACTAATAAAGTCAAAACCATGTGGAGTATAATAAACGAAAGAACAAATAAATCAATAAAAAACGAAAAAGCTAACATAAAATTACACCAAAATAGTAAATTAATAACTGAACCTAAGAAAATAGCTAATATTTTCAATGACTTCTTTGCTTCTATTGGAGAAAAAACCTCTCTAGCTAAAGGAGCCCCCGTGATATGCCCAACACAAAACACCATGTTTCTCAGTCCTGTCGATCCCTATGAAATAAACAGAATAATCAAAGAATTGCGAAATAAAAAGAGCTATGGAGTAGACGAACTTCCCCCAATCTTACTCAAGCAATGTGCAGATGAACTGACTCTACCATTTTTCAAGTTAATTAACCAATCGTTTGAAGAAGGAACCTTTCCCAATCAACTTAAACACGCTGTGATAAAACCCATACACAAGAAAAACTCAAAAACCGACCCTAACAATTATCGCCCTATAGCACTGTTACCAACTGCGTCTAAAATCTTTGAGAAGGCTATGTGTGACCGCGTCTACTCTTTTTGCGAAAAATATAACATACTTGACGACAGCCAAAACGGTTTCCGTAAAAACAGGTCCACAACCTTAGCAGTCTACAAATACGTACAAGAGGCTCTAACTATTATAAATAACAAAAACTACGCTGTAGGTATGCTGCTTGACATGACCAAAGCCTATGATAAGGTAAAATTTAACATTTTATTAGACAAGCTACATGGGATAGGAATACGGGGAAAAGCTCATGAATGGTTTGCTTCATATCTGAAGGATAGGATACAACTGGTAGAAATTGAATACTTCGATCACAACACAAACGAAATAACTAAAGTGAGATCCGACAGTAAACCAGTAAATGCGTCAATTCCCCAAGGTAGTGTAGTGGGTTGCCTTTTGTTCCTAATATATATAAACGACCTTCCTAAAACTATAAACGGTCCTTGTGTTCTCTTCGCAGACGATATCTCTTTGCTAACCTCATGCCACACTGCTGACAATATAAACGCCAAATTAAACTCTCTTCTTTCTACAGCTGTAAACTGGATGGACAATCATAATCTTGAAATTAACTTCACAAAAACTAAATTGATAACATTTCATCCCCATCAAAAGTCCCCACTAAAACTAAATTTCATGTTTAATAACACAAAAATAGAACAAGTCAACGAATTTACTCTACTTGGTTTATCTATAGATACCCACATAAATTGGAAATCCCACATACAGAAAATAAGAGCAAAACTATCAAAATTCTCATACGCCTTACGCGAAATTAAAAAAACTACAAACCTTCAAACTGCACTTGTAACTTACTATGCATATGCACAAGCATGGCTCAGCTATGGGGTCATGCTATGGGGTAACAGTACAGACTCACAAACCTTATTTATCTTGCAAAAAAAGTTAATCAGAATAATAACAAACATAGAACAAACAGACAGCTGTAAACCACACTTCCAAAAACACAAAATACTCACACTTCCTTGTTTATATATTTTAGAATTATGTAAATTTGTCAGAACACATCAAGATTACTACACCACTTGCAAAGAGACACAAAAAAGATACCCTTTTAGACATAACAAAAACAAAATAAACAAACCTCAATCCCGAATCAAAATGCACTCAACCAGCCCCTTAATTATGTCCATTAAAATCTATAATAAACTGCCAAATGAAATTAGAGAAGTAAGCAAAACAAACGTATTTATAAATAAATTAAAGCGACTTCTGGAATCCAAGGCATATTACACAGTAAACGAATATCTAGATGATAAAACGATTGCAAAATGAAATTATCTAAAACAAACTATTATAAAAATAATATAATATGGAATACAGTGATTCTTGTATAAATATGAATACACAAATAATACATCTACATAATCTAATATAAATAAAAATATAATTAAAATATATAATTAATCTAATATAATATACTTATAATTACACTAACATGACAATATATACATATAATTATATACCCAACGAAACACCTAATAATTTATAATAATATTGATTTGATTAAATTGCTATTCAGCCCTCTTCCTCTCTCCTAACTTTTGCGTGCCCGACAGGGTCCATATTGATTTTTAATTTGTTTATACCATCTCTGTAACATATGGAATGCAATAAAAAATTGAGTATTGAGTATATATTTAAATTTTTTTACCGCGGCCGCATTCAGTATTCGCTCGGGTCCTGTTTTTATTTTCTACTGTTAACTAATAATCTTACAGCACTTGAAAAAGTTTTGCTATGAGACTAACCTGAAATATGAAAATAAAAATCAGCTGTTTCATACAAAATGCATGAAACTGATGTTTTTAAGTTTTTATTTCCTATCAAGTACATATCAAAACGTTATAAATATCCCGCCCCTTGAAAGTCTAATGACAATTAATTGAATGTCGTACTATAATTCTCGTACGTAGTAGACCGTACAATCATAAGAATAAAGTACCAGATTACCCACACGATGGGGTAAAAATCTAAGTATGGCAATATTAATTGCACATGCTGTAGTAACGTAGTTATGTCGAACTATCGCTATCTCATACTGCATACGCTAAGGACTTGTCTACTAGGACTTGTCTTGTACCTCGATTCTCTGTCTACGCAGCAGAATGAACGCGCCATGCGCCAGTCGCAATCAAACGGACCGAATCGGACTCGAGCCCAAGTCGAAACAATTGAAAACTATCGAGATGTTCGAACAATTGAAACAATCGAATAAAACCTCTTGCCATCGCGCATCGCTATAAAACTTATTACTCTATGGAAGCTATTGATTATATGGTCTATGGTCATAATGCTCCATCTTGTAAAGATGCATGTTTTTGTGGTTGTGGTTTTTTAACTAGCAGTCAGCTTTTGCTTTTTGCGTTGGGTCTACATGAATTTTGAAATAATATATATTGTGCGGGAGGCGCGCACTCTTTACTCTTTACCACGCCTAGATTATTAAAGAGTGCAAAAAGACGGTGAGCTTGTAGTGCTGGAAGTGGTGGTATTTTCTTCGAAATTTTATTTCGTATGAACTTGAACTAACACTAAACCAGCGATCACAGACGACGGTACGTATTTTTAATGTTCATACAATACCAAGAGACATCATCTTTTTTGTGACTCTTCTGTAAAAATAACACGACAAGTTTGTTTTGCAGTTCATGAGTAATAATAATCAACGAAATGGCCGCCAGCCGCCTTTACCGCTACAGAAAGTGCCATCAACGGTGGCACTTACGGCGACGGCGGTAATCAACAAGAATGTTAAGTCATCGGAACCAACGGACCCGCGGATTAGGAACGCTAATGTAGCATCATCGACTGACAAACAAACAAAAATATGCCGCGATTTCGTGTGGGGTATTTGTAGGAAAGGCGCTCAATGCAAATTCCGTCATGAGTTCGATATCGAATATATGAAAGACATTTTAAAGTTCTGCCACGATTTCCGAAGCAGAACAGGTTGTACCAGGCGATATTGCAAATATTTGCATAGTTCAAGAAAGGAAGAGAACTTGTTTCTGACAACAGGCCAAATACCTAGAGCGTTGGCTGAAAGATATGCAGCAATGTATACTGCACAGCTGAACTATACGAGTTCTGTGAGCGAGTACATGCAGGCCCCACCAGGTGCTGCCGCGCCGCCACCACCACTTCCAGCACCTCTGCCTCCGCTGCTAGCGCCGGCACCACCTGTATTTTCAGGTACTCCATTTTGCCCTAGTTTTCGTTACTATGTGTGCCACGTTCTGTAACAGGCTCTTGACCAGTTTTTGTTATGTGCGCGCCGTAGATGGCAATAGGATAGATCTTGACCTATGTCAATAGCTAGTTATAGGTAGGTATAGAAAAAGGCTAGTTATAGGTAGGTTTATACTTGGGGCACCCCGACTCAGACAGGTTATGTTCACATCGGGTAATCTTCTTTATTATGCGGTTAGTACCTAACCTGGTGTCAGAGTTTTTATGCCGCCCATGGGCCTCTGACTTGGCTATACATGCCGTTGAGAAATATCTCTCAGGCATGCTGGTTTCCTCACAATGTTATCCTTCACCGAAGCAAGTGATAATTATACAATACTCACATGAGTCCTCACGCGAAGATGCCCGTGTAGAATCTCGTGAACGCTTCCCGATCCAATCTTTAATATGTGCTGAATCTCCTGATATGTAATTCGCCTATTATCTTGGATTAAATTTTTCACTGCTAACACGTTTTCTTCCGTAATAGCCGTCAAAGGGCGACCGCTTCTTTCTTCATCCCCCAAGGTTGGTCGACCGCTTCTTTCTTCATCCCCCAAGGTTGGTCGACCGCTTCTTTCTTCATCCCCCAAGGTTGGTCGACCGCGCCTAAATTCGTTAATACCAACGATACACGGTTGCCTTGCGGGGTAGCCTTGAGGGGCCTTCACCCATAAATGCCATTTGAAGTCTATCGAACGATTCATCCGGTTTCAGGCGACACTTGAAATCGTAAAAAATCATAGCTCTAAAATGTTCCCGGCGCAGATCCATTTTTCAGTAAGACACGATACTTTGAATTGGCTCGCAAAAAATGTGGAGGGAAATTTTGAAAATGGAACACACATATTTTTACTTACAAGTAATCATATTTTCGAAAAAGATTCTAACTGGCCAGTCTCCCATATATAAAAACTATTTATCGCAATACTTTCTGAGTGGCCTGGTATAGGAAAAATTCCTAGTGGAGGGAAGAGTATTAGCTGTAGAACCAAGTTCTGTTAGGGTGTTCTTGAGTGGACAACTTGAATCGGAACGGTTAAGGTGGGACACCCTCAGTCTAGGTGGAACAACAATCTTTGCAGGGTGGTTGGTAGTGATTGGATGAAAGTTGCTGAGAATTTAGTTAAGTGGTGTGAAATTGGAGAGGCCTATGTTCATCAATGGATTTTTGTAGATTGATAATGAAAGGCTCATAGGAACTGTAGATGATCTATGTTTTTACAATGACTGGTTTATGTGCGAATGCCAGGCATTCACAATAGCCATAATATCTCTTACAATGCAGTCCATTGCTAGAAAAGGATTACTGATAACTAAATTATCTTTTGATAGCTGTCTGTTTTAATTATTTTTTAGTATGTTTTTCAAAGTATACTGTACATTAGAATCCATTGGGTTAGGGACATATCTATGCTTTAACCCTTCCATCTGTTGGCAGTGATATTATTATATTAGTTTTCTTTTACAGCTCCACCTCCCTTCAATACGCCTGCAAGTCAGCTGCGGCTGTTTCCAGTAAGTCAGCGACCGCCTGCTCTACCGCCCATGTAAGTAGTTGAGAATCTATGAAATGTGTGTGTTAAGAGGCCTATTATAAAATTGCCGAGTTGTACTGAGTTCAAGCAGCCAACTCGTCCCACTATGTAGCAATTTGGCCATTCTTTGTTATTATTATTATGAAATTTAATTTCCTATGTACTAAGTTTAATCTGGTATAAAGAAGATGGAGCCGAATGGGCCCAGCACTGTAGCACTTTTAAACCTACATACATCAAAATGAAGATCTGTTCAATCCTAACATTTTATTCTATGAAGGCATGTCGCTAATTAATAGTGATCGGAATAGGTAGAGCTAATGTACCTAAAGTTCAAAGAACAGAAATGAAAAGTGGGGACTTCCTTACGACAATTTTTTTTTTCCGTATAATTTTATTCTGAAACTCTGAAATGTCTCGGAATAAGTTATGTACACACATCAACACTGTCTAGGGATATTTTGGATTTACTCAATTTACTCAACATTTATTAAAAATAACATACAACGTGTATATATACTACTCAAAACAGAATAAGGGCCACGAGGTATTTTGTCTGTACCATGAAAATAATAAAACCAATATATATTTTTTTGTCTCCATAACGAAAACTAATGTTGTTTTTACCATGTAGACCAATACATTTATTCAAATAATAATGATTAAAAAGTTCATTTGCTTTTGAAAGAAAAAACACATTTTAGGTTAAAAATAAAAACAATGTAAAGTTACTGAAAACAAAAGAAAATACTCCATGCTCATCTTTTAGTAACGGGTATGCCCCCCTCGTTTAGCTACGCACTCCTGAAGCCTGGAGTGCATGCTCTCAATCAAATGCCTGACATTTTCCATTGGAATCTCTTCCCAGGCCCTTTTAACAGCGTTGATGAGTTGCTGTTGGTTGTGGATTTCCTGATCACCGTCTCTAACTCTTCGTTTCAACTGATCCCACATGTGCTCTATTGGATTTAAGTCCGGACTGTTCGCCGGCCACGACAAGACTTGAATTTGAGAGGCTTCCAGTACAAACCGAGTCGCTTGAGCCGTGTGTGCACGAGCATTGTCTTGCATCAAGATGAATCCAGGACCCGCTCGCTGTGCAAATGGGATCACATGTGGTCTGACAACTTCCTCAATATACCGCTGAGCAGTAACAGTACCCTCATTTAAAATAGCGAGCTCAGTTTTGCCGTGTAAGCTTATCCCGCCCCAAATCATTACATTTGGACCACCAAAACGATCGACTTCATGGATGCAGGCTTCTGAAAATCTCTCGCCGCGTCTTCTCCATACTGTAATACGCCGATCGTCGTTAAAAAATTTAACTTTGCATTCGTCTGTGAAGAGCACCATGCCCCATTGGTTTATGTCCCAGTCCAAATGTTGACGGGAAAATCTTAAACGATTTGCACGATGATTTCTGGTTAATGGAACACGGACAACTCGCCTTCTTGATGCCTGCTGGTCTTCATGCAATCGATTACGAATAGTTTGGTCACTGACACGAGTACCCGTTGTCAGCCGTAAACGATTTTGCAGCTTGCGGGCCGTCGTTGTGCGATCTCGGCGCGCACTTAATCGAATGTAACGATCCTCTTGAGCTGTTGTAATGCGAACTCTGCCCGAACCAGGTCTTCTTCTAACACTACCGGTCTCATGGAAACGATTCCATAGATTTTGAATAGCTCTTCGAGAAAATCCCAATTGCAAACCCACAGATCGCTGCGAATGACCTTCTTCAATCATTGTAACGGCTCTGGTTGCTGTCAGCGAGTCCATATGACGCCTGCGTGCTTGTGGCATATTGCAAAAGACGTTTCTGACTCGAGATATCAATGAACTCTGATAATTTCTAATAAACCAAGAAGCTAAGGAAAGCAAAACGTCAAAGAAAATGGAATCAAAATCTTCAAAAAGAATTTTAAATCAAATTTTATTTAAAATTGTTGCCAGCATTAGATGAATACTACAATATTAAAAAGTTTAGGTATCAAAGAGTTTGTATACTCAATATTTTACTACTTTCAATATGTAAATGTTTACTAAATTACACCAAAATGTAAAAATACCTCGTGGCCCTTATTCTGTTTTGAGTAGTATATATTTATAAAGCCCATTTATCACACTACACTCCAGAATAAAAGAAAACTATTTTTTTCGTAAACAAATTTTTATTCAAATAAAGAAAAAAACGTGAAATAATGGTAAACCTAACAATGAATGTGTTTCTCAAGGAAAAGTAAAAAATAATCAAAAATTAATCTGTTTTTAACAGTTATGTGAAAAATCAGTAGTCAGTAAAACCACCATGACTTTAATAAGGCCGCGCTCACTTTGGATGCGAATTATATCGTACGTAAACGTATGAACACTGTTCGTACGAATTGAGTGCGCACACTGAATACGTTTTTCTCCATCAAATAGACAGAGTACCGGTGTTAGCGCATACGTGAAGTCATCTTTGCTGCGATGAATAATCTTTATCTTTTGGATAATCATCTTCTGAACTGTAAATTTCGACGCCGTCGTCGTTATCGTAGAACCGAATGGGTGCGCGAAATATTTTTAAAAAGAGATGAATTCGGTGAATTTCATCACATTATGGAAGATTTGTATAATGACCCCAGACTGTTCTATGGTTATACACGCATGGGGAGATGGAATGAAATTAATGTGTGGAATAGTACATTACTGCCGCGGCCTATAATGACTACTTTGCTGGTCGCGCTGATGATGGCCGACAGCGCAGCGTAGCGCAGCTCCAGGCCGACACAGCGCGGTCAGCGTGCAGCACTTGATGGACGAGCTGAGATAAAGGCCGAGGCCGTAGTTCGAGGCCTTTACAGCGAGGACAGCAAGGGCTGCAATGATGGCCAAGCTGGAAGGCCTAGAGCGTAGCTAGGCTAGCTCGAGGCAATTATAGCGTGACCAGCGAAGCAGTCATAGTGGGCCAAGGCTTGTATAGTGCTTTACTCAAAAATGCAAGTACCTAATTTAAATATAACCAGCAAGTAATTTAAATAAAATATTTATTAATTAACTAGAAATTTAATTAAAATGACAATTATGAAAAGTACAGTTACTAAAATTCAACACCGACTTTCTGTTACCGACTTTTCAACCAATAATTTAGCTTCATCTTTAATGTCTGGCGGTGCACAGTGGGCTGAAAATAACGTTTCATAGACATACAAATCGTTTTTCTAATTTGACCTGTCTCTTTATTGGAATCTATTAAGACATGCTTCTTATTGATATGTTCTAAGTATGAAGTCATAAACCACAGGAAAAGATACACTTTCGATTTTTTTTCAGAAACTTTGTATGGAGAAAACCATATAATAAGCTATATCTCGGCTGTCGCGTGAGTGCGGGTTATTTTCTTTCACATGATTTTTGCTCTATTTTTTTGCTAATTTTTGATGTATAACACCATCCTCGCAGAAGTGCGATTACTGAGAAAAAAAAAAAAAAATATTTTTGTTTCCATCTACATTGGCTTTATTAACAAATTTTAATCATATATCTCTAAAAATCATAGCATAGCGGTCATATAAAAACTGCACTGCTGTTTAGCTTTCACAATTTTATAATAATAAAAATTATGCGGCTTATATTATAGAAATATGTTTTTACCTAATTTGTTTATGACACACTAATGGGTCTTGAACGACCTTTTTGAAACAATAGATTAATTTTAATCAGTTGTTTACTTCCTAAATCTTGAAATGGTTTTCGAGGTAAACTCTTCTTATTTGTCTGTGCTTCACTTGACGAAGATGTGGAAGGGACCGGGCATTCGAGGGTGATACGAGATTCAGATGCCACAACATCTGTAGCGTTCGGTTCTACAACGCAACTTGGCCAATCAATATCACACTGAAGCCAGTCTTCATATTCCTTTAAAAAAACTTCTAATTTTCGATGAGCTAGTTTCCATTTTGTCATTAGACTTAGTAAATCTTCGACAATATTCCTTTAACGTAAGACTATCTTCATCCGAGAGATTTAAGTTCAGACGTGAAACCACACTATTGTATAACCCAAGGCTGTCACTGTATTTCCCCCTGCTTTTCAAAATCATAAACAAGTCTAAGTAAGTAGTTAAACTTTCCATTGCCACGTTTATAATCAATGTTTACACAAGAATAAATCGAGGTGAACTGAGAGATTACTGCAAACAAACTTCTATTTATACTAGTCATGTAAGTAGCAAATCTTAGTAATGATTAAAAATCATTAGACATCTTCCTAATGAGCCATCATAATCCCGCAGGTGCCTAATGATTTCGTTGAAACAAAACAATAGGCAGGTAAGTAGGTACTTACTGATTAAAATTAATCCATTGTTTCAAAAAGGTCGTTCAAGACCCATTAGTGTGTCATAAACAAATTAGGTAAAAACATATTTCTATAATATAAGCCGCATAATTTTTATTATTATAAAATTGTGAAAGCTAAACAGCAGTGCAGTTTTTATATGACCGCTATGCTATGATTTTTAGAGATATGTAATTAAAATTTGTTAATAATGCCAATGTAGATGGAAACAAAAATATATTTTTTTAAATTATTTTTTTCTCAGTAATCGCACTTCTGCGAGGGTGGTGTTATACATCAAAAATTAGCAAAAAAATAGAGCAAAAATCATGTGAAAGAAAATAACCCGCACTCACGCGACAGCCGAGATATAGCTTATTATATGGTTTTCTCCATACAAAGTTTCTGAAAAAAAATCGAAAGTGTATCTTTTCCTGTGGTTTATGACTTCATACTTAGAACATATCAATAAGAAGCATGTCTTAATAGATTCCAATAAAGAAACAGGTCAAATTAGAAAAACGATTTGTATGTCTATGAAACGTTATTTTCAGCCCACTGTGCGGTGTTAAACACATTGAATCGGAAGAATTTTCGCTTTGAGAGCTAATTTTTACCAAAAGTCACTAAATAAAAATAAAATTTTCGCTGAACCGCGCTTTTGTTACTTCTTTGTTTTTTTTTTAGCAATGGTAGTTGGAACTATACAGCCAAATATGGAATAAAATCTTTTTGTACCTATCTCTATAAATACAAACAGCTGTGTTTTAAATAAAATCGTTTTGCATTTGATTTTTTAAAACGTTGAAACGTCAAAATAGCGGCCGGCAATGTTTTGCTGGCCTGTTAGAGCGACCAGCAAAACTTTGCCGGCCGCTCCTTGAAACAGAACGGCAAGGTCGACTTTGCTCAAACAAGGTTGTCAAAATAATGACCACATTACATGCATTTTTGAGTAAAATATATTATGTAAGTTTCTAAAACTCTGAATCATAGTTATCATAATTTTTTTTTTAAGTTAAGGCCTTTACTTTACCTATACATAATTAACTAATATACGAAACATAACATCACGCCTGTAATCTCCTAAGGGTTAGGCAGAGATGTACCTAATAGTACACCCACATTTCGCCAGTATTTTGTAAGACCCGTCTTCTTCTTTGCGTGTCACGTGCCACCTGCACAGCTCTTTCGTTGGGTTCGTTTAAATCCTGGAAGCTGCAGGTGGCTGTGCAGGATGGGCAAGAAAGGAGGTGGGGCATATCCTGCAAAGGGGCTATACACTGGCATTGTGCTTGGAACGGGTCAATGGTACCCCATTTGGCCAGATTATTTTTATAGCGGCCAACCTGGGCCCGCAAACGGTTAAGAGATTTCAGATTGGCCACTGCAGTTCCTCTCCTGGAAGGAGCTGCTCTGCTGGATTGATGAAGTGGGGAGGGGTGGGGTGGTTAATCACACGTAACAAACATCCATTATTGATGATGAACGCACGAACGTGTAATAAAATCCCAACAAGTTCGGATTGATTTCGGACGTCGGACTTGCACGTACGTATATGTACGACTAACTCGCGCGCAGAGTGAGCGCTTTCATAGTACTCAGAAGGTCGGGAATGTTCGTGCGTGTTCGTACGTTTCTGCACGAATGGAATTCGTACGAAAACGTATCCAAAGTGAGCGCGGCCTAATGGTTCTGCAACGGTTCTTCATGCTTTGGATTAAGTTATCCAAGTATTGCTGCGGTATATTGTCCCAGGTCCGGCTAAGATGCAAAAAAATTTGCTCTTCCGTCGCAATGTTTGCAGGGAAATTCCTCAAAGCCCTTCTTTGGAGCATGTCCCACGCGTGTTCTATGGGGTTTAGGTCAGGCGATTGAGCGGGCCAGTCTAAGACCGATACGTCGTGCTCGTGCAACCAGCTCGTCACCACTCTCGCTGTGTGTGGACGTGAGTTATCGTGCATGAGCGTGAATTCTTGGCCCATTTGTTGTCGATGGGGGTAGATTATTGGTACTAGCACTGTTAAGAAGCACAGCCATCCACACATGTGTACTTTACATTATAGGACCTAATTGTTACGAGATAAGTAGATATGTAAGGAACATCAGCCTTTTTTGTTAATATCTCTTAGGATCATGTCATAATGTTAAAATAAAATAACTCTAGTAGGTACCCTTTACCCTAGGGAAGCATAATGCAGTTTAATAAACTCAACATATAACGCAGAATCAAGTATCCACAGCTATTTACCAAGTAAATAGGCATAGTAAATTGACGTAGTTAGTTTGATACAGTTATAACCGCTAGAGTAAACAAACCCGCTGATTGGCTTAGAATTCCCATTTTTCGCCGCACCTGCATGTGCAGCTGCGTGTGCACCTGCTGTTGGGAAAGTCCATTTTATTTAGGTCACAGGGGTGAGGAAAGGGAGTCGCGGGACGAGGAATAACCGACTTCCGCGCTTTCTATAGGATAGTGGACGACGGCAGAATTTAGTCCGGCCACTACCCGCGAATATGTGCAAGTAGATAACTAGGGCTTTTTTTTGGTTGTTAAGACAGTCTCCAAGTATTTTAGTCTTCTTCAACCCTAGTCTCTAGTCTTGAGTGTGAAGTGTTGTAACCCTGTGCCAGTATAAGTATGTTTCTGTTGCTAAAGGACACTGTATAACTAAAATAATATTATTTATTATGACCAAATTCTTCAATTAAACCGTGTTTTCCTTAAAACAAACCCATTGCAAGAAGCCTATTTACATTATTTTGAAGTTCCGGTGTCAAATCAAGATAAAAAATAAAGACGTCACCTTGAGACGTTAGAAATGGATTGAAAAAATCGACGCAGTAAGTAAGAACCCCGTTACCTCGGTTAGAAAGAGCGTCGGATGTACTGAATCCGGAGGTCGCGAGTTCAAATCCTGCACGCGGTTCAAATTTTTCATTCCAAAGAAAATCTTTAAAAATGAATCTGTTCTAAGTTGGTAAATCTGTTCCAGGTTGGTAAATCCAACTTGGTAGTGTAAATTATGAACATGGTGAGCGATTTCACCAAGATTAAAAATCATTTCTGCAAAAATATCCAGGTTTTTGGGTTCAAAATATGCTAGGTGACTATTGTTGGTCTGTTGTGAGAGAAATAGATTAAAATATGTGTAAAAAGAAGCATAAATTACCCATTTTTAACTCTCTATTGATTATTTAGATGTAGTTTTTTGTAAAAAAATTCTTAATATTTCAAAAACCTGACGTGCTGGAATTTATTTTTATATTTTTTACGAAATGTAGATACCTTAAGTAACGTAACCGTATATATTTCATTTCAAGGACAAAAATCGTGTAAACTAGTGTAATTTTTTTTTTTAACTGATGATAAGCACCGAAAATGTAAGGTTGAGAGGCAACCGACTTTCTCTAATTAACAAACAATAAACACGGTAAATATTCCATGTTAAATCCTAATGTTTATAATAAATTTGGTTTTAAAATTCAGTTATGTATTTTTTATTTGTTTCTAAATTCGCATGATTAATGTTCACAACAGAATTGAACATTATTCATGCATTACAGAAGTCCGCATAGTCCACAATACTTGCAAAGTTAGAAGCAGGGACCATATTGGTTACCCATTGAAAGGGTTTTCGTTAGGGTTTTTCGAAGCGGTTAATAAAAAACCCATACGATATGGGTAACCCTTTTGAACGGCTTAATTGACCATTTTGGCTACCCATTGAAAGGGTTTTCGATAGGGTTTTTCTAGCAGTCAATCAAAAACCCATACGATGTGGTGTGGGACACCCTTGTGAACAGCTTAATTGATCATTTTGGTTGCCCATTGAAAGGGTTTTTGATAGGGTTTTCTAAGCAGTCAATCAAAAACCCATAATATTTGGATAACTCTTTTGAACGGCCTAAGCACGGTAATATTATCTATACAGCAGGGACCATATCGGTTACCCATTGAAAGGGTTTTCGTTAGGGTTTTTCGAAGCGGTTAATCAAAAACCCATACGATATGGGTAACCCTTTTGAACGGCTTAATAGACCATTTTGGTTACCTATTGAAAGGGTTTTTGATAGGGTTTTTCTAGCAGTCAATCAAAAACCCATACGATATGGGTACCCCTTTTGAACGGCTTAATAGACCATTTTGGTTACCCATTGAAAGGGTTTTTGATAGGGTGTTTCTAGCAGTCAATCAAAAACCCATACGATGTGGCTAACCCTTTTGAACGGCTTAATTGACCATTTTGGCTACCCATTGAAAGGGTTTTCGATAGGGTTTTTCTAGCAGTCAATCAAAAACCCTTACGATGTGGTGTGGGTCACCGTTTTGAACAGCTTAATTGATCGTTTTGGTTACCAGCTTAATTGACCGTTTTGGTATGGGTTTTTGATAGGGTTTTCTAAACAGTCACAAACCCATAATATTTGGATAACTCTTTTGAACGGCCTAAGCTAAGGGACCATTTTGGTTAACCAAATCGAATATGAA
Organism: Standfussiana lucernea; assembly: GCA_964057025.1. Classification (NCBI taxonomy): domain Eukaryota; kingdom Metazoa; phylum Arthropoda; class Insecta; order Lepidoptera; family Noctuidae; genus Standfussiana; species Standfussiana lucernea. The sequence goes on from OZ059784.1 coordinate 15,195,593, forward strand.
TGACATCGCACCGTGCGTTCAAGGACAAGTATACAAAACAACAACAAAAAAATTCTCGAGTTGGCGGAACAGTTTATGTGACATATAACATATTCAGTAAAACACCATCTTTTGCAAAGAGCTCTAAAGAAAATGATTAACAGATGGCTACTTCTATGGGATCGAATTGATCTAGAGCTTCATTTATCTTTTTTTGTAGAAATTACGTGATTTATGAGTAGACAAGGAAGTTTAGATTTTTACTAATCTCTTACTTCAGTCAAAATCTGCCATTTAACGTATTTTAGTGATTGTTTGTTTCATAATCGTTACCTATGCTGCAATCTATGATTTTCTTTACATGACTAATTATAATTTGTTCGAGTTCAGACCCCATGGTAATATGATCTCTCGCTGAAGGGCATAGGTTTCAAAACGGAATAGCATGCGTTGACGCGGCGGCGCCTTTGTGGCTACTTACCTAGCTGGTTGTAAACAGGGATCTATGAGCTATATTGAATGTGACTTAGAGTTCATTTTAGCTTTGCTGGCCGGATACCGAAATTACTTAATATTATTATGTTTTTTTCATTTCTGTTCTTGTTTATTACTTTATTGCAAGTACCAAACAAATGCTGTCATTTTTGCTGTTTGATTTTTGAACCTGGACGTCTTTTGCGGAGTTTTACTATATTATTATTTAGTCGGTGTGAAAACTTAGGGGTCTGCGAAATGATCAATCGTGATTGTAAATTATTACGTGTTTGTTGCACATAGCTCGTTTACGTACCAAGCGATTGATAATATTACTATACTACAATATAAATTGATGGCGATTGATAATTTCGGGGTCGCATTACAATAGGTAGGTATGTAGATATAAAGTTACGTAATTTATCAATCTAAATTTTCAAAATAGCAATTGTATAGTTTATTGCAATGGGCAAGTAGGTAAATATGTAGGATTGTCCTACATACTTACCTACTTGCCAATTCACGCAACAATTTGCGCAACGATGTTATGTCCTAAAGGTCCGACGTACCACTTCATTGTTGATTGATTTGTGTCATGGATAGATTATTGGTCACTAAATGTACAAAATGGAGTACCTACTAGACTGCCCTGTTAGGCCGAAAAGCGCTAGGTAGGTATCTCAAAGTTTTGAAGAAAATCGCCGAAATCTCTTAGCAATTTCAAAGAGAGATGTTTGACAAGAACCAAACTTATTAGTTGTTTTATTTTTGTTTAAGTTAGATATCGCTATGTGGCTTATATCATTACATGCGAAATTGTAAAAGCTATTAAATGTTATTAAAAAACAAAAGCAGGCCTCCTTCACTCGTTCGAAGTCATGCACTAACGTACATACCTACGGGGCTACGGCTCGCATTCACCCAAACGAATTACATTTAACCTTATTTGTGTCATAGTCCTATACTTACAGTCGTCCAACGCAGACGTCTTTTAAAGGCGTTCTTATGCCTACGGAATAGAAGTCAAAATCGGTTGAACGGACTGTAAAAAGTTTTTATTAAATGTCTTATCTTATTTCAAACGACATTTATAATAAAATAAAGACAAAATTTCTACTTGCTCATTGCTCATTCAATTGATTACGATAACACGGGTATGTATTAGCGAGCGAGAATTTTTTTGCATTCCGCCTCGGATCGGTTGATTTCTTTATAGTTGTCCGAGATTTAGGGGTCGATTTAGATGTCAAAACCCCTCCCGGGTTTGAACCCCAAAACCCGACTTACGACCCGGCCCCTGAGATGAGTAAGAGTTTCAAGATGAAGAGAACGCAAGAGCGAGCGAAGCGAGCCGGACCTAAAGAGCCTAAGGGAGCTTTAAAATTCAAGCTATTGCATATAAAGCTATAATAGAAATAAATCAGGCGTAGAAACATCTGGATCGAATGTAGGTGACAAAGACATTCCTGCTGATGTTTTTGACAATTCGTCATGGATCTGATTGACGTGTTGAGATTCGTCATCTGAACTTTCTTCACTCTCTGATATACTTAGTAATATTTTCTACTACCAAATATAAAATGATAAGTATAATAAAATGATACAAGGCATCCGGCCCCAACATTCGTTTTTATAATTTTGAAACCTAATACCTAAATAACAAACGACCAACAGAGAGTCTCTATGAAGTACTTACCTACCATCTTCTGCGCAACTTCGTGCGAGTTAGCAAAGAAATCTTAGCACTTGGATGGATTTTGAGCATAAACTACATATCTGCAAACATCACAAATAACGTCACGCCTGTATTCCCCAAAGAGGTGTACCTAATAGACTAATAGTACACCCACATTCGTCAGTTATGTTTTTAAATCTCATGTAACAGGGGGCGAGTGAGCCTATTTGTAGGCAATACTATTGCCTACAAACTATCTACAAAGAAAAACTCAAACTATCTACAAAGTACTTTAATATTCAAGAAAAAACTAACCTTATAAATGAATTAGCTTGAAACACGCAAACGCATCCCAATTGATAAAAAAAGTCTACACGCTACTTTCGGCTCGGATAGATCAAAAGAATAATATAATATAAACTCAAAATACGCAACTATAGTTATTGGAGCTCTCGCTCGTACCTACTCTCGCTATTTGTATAATACCGTCTAGTGAATTATAGGCAATGAGCGCCCGGCCGCCATTCCCGTACCACCGACCTAGCACAAGTTTATTGAATAACCCGAACAAAACCCTTATAATATATGGGTTTTTATAATGCCCTTCATTATAATAACCCATATATTATAAGGGTTTTGACCCTTTCACTGGGTTTCTAGTATAGAACCCATTCAATGGGTTTTCATGCAACCCTTTCACTGGGTTTCTAGTATAAAACCCATTCAATGGATTATCATGAAACCCTTTCAAAGGGTTTCTAGTATAAAACCCATTCAATGGGTTATCATGTAACCCTTTCAAAGGGTTTCTAGTATAAAACCCATTCAATAGGTTATCATGTAACCCTTTCAAAGGGTTTCTGGTACAAAACCCATTCAAGGGGTTACCCAATGATAGAGGTAACCTCATAAACGGCTTACCCCTTCGAAAGGCTTAACTCTTAAGCGGGGTTGTACGGTCCCTGCTATACAGTATTGTAACTGGGCCGTATCTTTGAAATAAATGCCTACAGCCGCGCGGTACGTAAACATGCGATAGGGCTGCCCGCCTCCAGCATTTTAATTACATTTGCCTACTTTGTGTTTCCATTTAGTTTTGTGATTGTAAATATACTTTTTTTATATAAACAAATAAAATACTTTGTGAATTGAATAGGAAGTGTTCAATAAAAATGCGTGTTGTTTTTTGATTGGTATTTGCTCTTTTTTTTTTTCGGGAGATAAAAGGAAATACTTATCCATTAAAAAGACACACATTATGTACCTACCTACTAGTAAGTAAAAATATTTTATAATCTTGCCTTTCAGAGTTTCCAGGCAATCTAAAAAAAAATATCTCTGGGTGCGTTATTGACGAATTCATGCAACCAAAAACAGCACAATATATCCTACTCGTCATATTAAATATGTACTTGAACTTATTTTTAGTGAAAAAATCGCGCGGTTGTTGTTAAAAAAACAACACACCGTCCGTTCGTCACCACCGAGATCGAGGCGCGTAGGTATAGCTCGCGCTTCGTCCGTTTGTATGAAGTTGGAATACTGTATAGATAATATTACCGTGGCCTAAGGGACCATTTTCGTTCAAGGACAAGTAATAACAAAACAACAACAAAAAATATCTCGAGTTTGCGGAACAGTTTCATTTGTGTGAGTGAGCTTTCACGCTGCAGTTTATGTGACATAATTATAACATATTCAGTAAAACGCCATCTTTTGCAAAGAGCTCTAAAGAAAATGATTAACAGATGGCTACTTCTATGGGATCGAATTGATGTAAAGCTTCATTTATCTTTTTTTGTAGAAATTACGTGATTTATGAGTGAGTAGACAAGGAAGTTTTGATTTTTACTAATCTTACTTCAGTCAAAATCTGCCATTTAACGTATTTTAGTGATTGTTCCTTTCATAATCGTTACCTATGCTGCAATCTATGATTTTCTTTACATGACTAATTATAATTTGTTCGAGTTTAGACCCCATGGTAATATGATCTCTCGTTGAAGGGCATAGGTTGCAAAACGGAATAGCAAGCGTTGACCGGCCGCGCAGTGCGGCGGCGGCGCCTTTGAGGCTACTTACGAATCTGCTTGTAAACAGGAATCTATGATCATTATTGTTAATAGAGTTCATTTTAGCTTCGCTGGCCGGATACCGAAATGACTTAATATATTTTTTTTCATGTCTGTTCTTGTTTATTACTAAAGTAAGCGCCAGATAAACGTGGAATAAAGTTCATTGCCCTTTCCTTAATTTCTCTGCGTAGGTACGCGGACAATCAATTATGAATCGCTTTTCATTAATAAAAAAAGGTAAGGATCACGATAGATGTCGATTCAGGACAGCTTTATGTCATTATTATTGTTTTCGGAATTAAGTATGTCAATAAATGTATGTGGTCCATGACCGTTATTCCACGTTTATCTAGCGCTTATTATAGCGACTCGCGCCACTTCGTCTGCGTAACATTTTTAATTGATGTTCTGGTCCTATTGGTCGCAGCGTGATGTTATATCAAAGTTATATCAAGAAAAAAAATCTCAAACAGCATTAATTTTTTAATCTCTCTTATCTTAACGTGTTGAGTTTTCATTATTTTTATTATAAGTTGTAAATCAAGTATCCTTAAGGCCGGTTACAGTGCTCCACCGACCGTCAGTCCGTTTGTAACGTTCAGTGTTCTCCAGACTGACCAACTAACTGTCCGGACTGGTACAGGCGGCACACTGAACGTGGTTAAATACATATTATATATTTGACCATGTTCAGTATGAAGTCGCATTCTTGATGATATAAAACATCCGTACGGTCGGTCCACCGATCGGTGCAGCACAGCAGCACTGAACGCGTTCATTTTGTTTCCATAGTGCGTCGGTCGACCGACGACGGCACGCATGCGGACGCGTTCGACCGACGCGCGACGGTCCTCGTAAACAGTGCGTACCAATAATACCAATATACGCGTGCGTACGGTCAGTCCACCACGGTAACGATTTATGAATTTTCATAGAAAAGATAAGCGTGAATCACGTATGCACCGACGGTCGGTCGAACCATGTAACCGGCCTAAGGGGGAACCGTCAAGGTAGCCCGCGAAACTCAAATTGTATTATGATTTTTTGCTAATTGCAGTACAGTAATAGATCATGTCGTATGTTTGCCAAAATGTGATTCGCGATAGGAATGGTAGTATAATAACTGATTAATAATAAATAAACATGAAATAGTAAAAAAAAATTCCCATCAAATATAACTAAGAGAAATACGAGTATGTTGATGATTTCTTTTATTATAAATAAGTAAATATACTACTATTTCTTCAGCGAATCACATTTTGACAAACATACTACCTGATCTATTACGGAGCTGCTGGAGCTGCAATTAGCAAAAAACGTAATACAATTTGAATTTCGCGGGTTTCCTTGTCGGGGGTGGGCGGGGGTGCCATATAACAAAAAATAAAACTTGTGTTATGATTGCTGATTACTTTGAAATAAAATAATAAAACTGGAAATTTAATTTTTATTATACCCTGTCCTTACTTCGTTTAAACTTTAAATGATGGCCTTTTGCTTTTTGCAAATATTTTAACATTTCTATAAGTATATAACATTTGGTTCGCAAGCAGGTTGCTTTGGTTGGCAATGAATTTAAATTCTTCAGCGATTAGCTGTCCAAAAATTTCATTTTTATTATTATCGCTATCGTAAAACGCACTACATTAAACTCATTACATTTAATCTTATTTGTGTCATAGTCCTACACTTAAAGTCCTCCAACGCAGACGTCTTTTAAAGGCGTCCTTATGCCTACGGAATAGAAGTCAAAATCAGTTGAACGGACTGTAAAAAGTTTTAATTAAATATCTTATCTTATTTCAAACGGCATTTTTAATAAAATAAAGACAAAATTCCTACTTACTCATTGCTCATTCAATTGATTACGATAACACAGGTATGTATTAGCAAGCGAGATTTTTTTTGCATTCCGCCTCGGATCGGTTGATTTCTTTATAGTTGTCCGAGATTTAGGGGTCGATTTAGATGTCAAAACCCCTCCCGGGTTTGAACCCCAAAACCCGACTTACGACCCGGCCCCTGAGCTGAGTAAGAGTTTCAAGATGAAGAGAACGCTAGAGCGAGCGAAGCGAGCCGGATCTAGAGAGCCTAAGGGAGCTTTAAAATTTAAGCTATAGCATAAGCTATAAGTTATGACAGAAATAAATCAGGCGTAGAAACATCTGGATCTAATGTAGGTGACAAAAAAATCTTGATGATATTTTTGGCAATTCGTCATGGATCTGATTGACGTGTTGAGATTCGTCATCAGAACTTCCTTCACTCTGATATACTTAGTAATATTTTCTACAACCAAATATAAAATGATTAAGTATAATAAAATGATACAAGGTGGACTTGGATGGATTTTGAGCATAAACTATCTATAAACATCATATAACGTCACGCCTGTATTCCCCGAAGAGGTGTACCTAATAGGCTAATAGTACACCGGGTACATTCGTCAGTTATGTTTTTAAACCTCATGTAATAGGGGGCAAGTGAGCCTATTTGTAGGCAATACTATTGCCTACAAACTATCTAAAGAAAGTACTTTAATATTCAAAAAAGAACTAAGTAATTACCTTTGCTCATTTTGAAGTGTGGACCTTATAAATCAATTAGCTTGAGACAGGCAAACGCATCCCAATTGATAAAAAAAAGTCTACACGCTACTTTCGGCGCGGATAGATCAAAAATGCAGCGGGCGCCTCAAAAACTCAAAATACGCAACTATAGTTCTATTGGAGCTCTCGCTCGTACCTACTCTCGCTATTTGTATAATACCGTCTAGTGAATTATAGGCAATGAGCGCCAGGCCGCCATTCCCGTACCACCGACCTAGCACAAGTTTATTGAATAACCCGAACAAAACCCTTATAATATATGGGTTTTTATAATGCCCTTCATTATAATAACCCATATATTATAAGGGTTTTGACCCTTTCACTGGGTTTCTAGTATAGAACCCAATCAATGGGTTATCATGTAACCCTTTCACTGGGTTTCTAGTATAAAACCCATTCAATGGGTTATCATGTAACCCTTTCAAAGGGTTTCTAGTATAAAACCCATTCAATGGGTTATCATGTAACCCTTTCAAAGGGTTTCTAGTATAAAACCCATTCAAGGGGTTACATAATGATAAGGGTAACCTCATAAACGGCTTACCCCTTCCAAAGGCTTAACTCTTAACCGGGGTTGTACGGTCCCTGGTTAGAAGCAAGATTACATAAATTTTATCGATATCAACAATCGACCTTTTAGTCGCCCTAACATACAAGAGCTTTTACGCGTGTACGAGTGTATGTCAAACGCAGTGATTGCGTTAGTGTGACAACCAATAGCAAACTCACGATCTAAGTGCGTGTTGTTTATTTGTGTGCATAATCCGCGTAGGCATTGGTCTCTTGCTTGTAGTGAAGTTAAAGAGTGGGAGACAAGCGGCGACACGCGTTCTAATACAAATCAGGAACTATTTCCTTTCTAACCTCCTTTATCTGTTCTGTGGGTTTAATGCACAAGTATAGTGTGTAACTTAGAGAAGGTATTAGTTTTTGTTTCATTGCAATCTCTCTCTCTATCAAAAGATATATTATATGAATTTATTGGGTTCAAGAAGAATTTATCGCCTTTACGTAAGATACATGCAACGACATCTATTGAATCAAACTGGTACTAATGAATAAAGATGAAGAGCTAACAAGATAACTTAAAATCGATTTATCGGGTTTTCAAAAGTTATGGTAGCAAAAGGTACTTTAGATGGCGCTGCTTTGAAAATCTTCATAGCCTATATTGTTTGTTCGATCGCTTTCCATGCATGAAATTTTAGCAGTTTAACTCCGTTGTCGATAGATGGCGTTATTCATTTGACGCTAATTTCTGAATCGCGGTGTTAAGATTTTCCATGAAAGAACGACTCTCGCCGGGTAACCTGCATCGATGTCGGTTGTTGAGTGTCTTTCCTTTCATGTTGTAAAAGTATTTGGTTTTATATTATGGTATATAATATATATGTTACGGCTAATACCCGAAGTGCGGCTACACCTAGTTTTAGCCGGTCAGAACTAGGTGTAGCCACTTACTCTTGGTTAAACCTAGTACGAGCCGATTGTTTTCGGGTAAAACTAGGTCTAGCCTTCATCATGCCGGCTACAACTAGGTCCAGCCATTCCCTGTTGGATAAAACTAGGTCTATCCGTTATCATTCCGGCTAGAACTAGGTCCAGACAATCCCTGTTGGATAAAACTTAGATGCGTGTCCCGCCAAGCCTTCTGCCCCGCGTCACACTCATGACTCACAGCATCTGCAGCAGCGGCGCGGGGTGGAGGGCATAGCGAGGCACGCGCCTCTGCAGGTTGTGAGCGCCAGGTGTTGCTGATCTACTGCAGGTCTACTAGCGAGTGTGACTCACAGCGTCTGCAGCAGCAGCGCGTGTCTTAGTTTTATCTAATAGGGATTGGCTGTACATAGTTGTAGCCGGCATGCTATCGGCAGAGCTTTTTTAGATATTAAAAAAAAAATCCAATAAAAAGAAACGTAGAGTTTTTTTATTCTTATAAATCACATTGTAATAATTAACACAAATTATTAGGAGTACAATTTTTAATATAATAGGAACAATCAAGAACATTTTTTTAACAACAGACAATAGTTGCATATTATAATTTAAAGAATGTTATTATAATTATAAATCACACTTTTATAAAGTAACATAAACTACACACATCAAAAGTGTCTAGGGATCAAGCATTTTTATGCGGATTTCTTGAGATTGAGATGTGGCTTTGTAATAAATTTATGATTTTATAAATTTATATGGATCCTTTTTGGTGCATTTCATAATTTGAATCAGGAACTCTCAATCAAATTCGAGTAAAAGATGAAAATAAGCTGTCAATATTTTCCCTATAAAAACATACAACGCATTGAAGACATTATTAGTGCTACTGTTTCCCTACTACTGATTAAAACCAACGTTATTATGGAGCGGCGACGTCATTTAAGCAGGGAAGAAATGCTCAGAGCCGTGGGAATGATAGAAGCTGGTTCCCGGCAACGTACTGTGGCTTTAGCTCTGAATACAAGTCAGAGTGTTATCAGTCGACTTTGGACACGTTACCGAAGCACTGGTACCGTGGCTGAGCGCCATGGAGGACGGTATCGCTGCACCACACGGAGACAAGACCGATACATTCAAATCTTAACTCGAAGAGCTCCAACAATAACCGCCATGATGTTAGCCGTGAGGCTTCATCACTCTTCAGGGAACTTAATTAGCGACCAAACAGTCAGAAACCGCTTGCATGAAGTGAACCTTCATTCCCGAAGACCGCTACGGGTACCACCTATAGCAATGCACAATCGTAGGATTCGATATCAATGGGCTCTTGAACACAGAAATTGGGCAGAAGAACAATGGCGTTTCGTGTGCTTTTCTGATGAGTCTCGTTTTGGTATGAGACCGGATACAAGACGTATACGACACTGGAGAACCCCTGGACGCCAACAGCGATTAAAATCCTGCCAGGAAGTCCATCCTTATAGTGGTGGAACCATCATGGTATGGGCGGGTATTTGGATCGGCGGAAGAACTGAGTTGATTTGGATCAGAGGCAACCTCAACGCTCAAATTTATGCTGAGACGATTGTATCAGACGTCATCGTTCCTCTACAAGTGCAAATCGGTCCCTTATTTCAGTTAAGAGCGTTTACGCCTAGCGCGGAACGTCAAGTTTAGGTAATTGTTTGCAAATTTCACTCACACAGGAGCATGCGTAACTGTGTGCGTAGAGTTGCCGCGTTCGCTCTCTTTATAGTTAGACTAACCAACTTTGATCCGTTCGCTTTAGAGCAATAATAATTTATTTATAATTATAGCAAAATTCAATTCGAAGTTAAATCCAACTTCAATTTATTGGTATTCTTATAATTATATTATATTTAAATGAAATATTATTTTGCCTTTACAACTTTTCTTATCTGAAATCCTCTACAGACAAAATCAAGTTATTTAGGAGAAAAATAATTAAATTATTTTTTACCTACTGAAGTGTTGGTAATTAGTTCTATTTGGTTGTTGATAGCTTTTTCATTTTTATGCTCATGGTAATTAAATAAAGATTTATAATGTTATGTTTAGTAAATCATTTAATATAAAAAAGCTGTATAAATTATAAAATGGTTTCCCTCAATTGAATTGATCGGCTCTTTCTGGGATCAATTATTTCGGGAAGAACGCACACATAATAAAATTTTGTTAAACGAGGAATCATTTTTTCTTTCCAAAATTGATCGCTTTGTAAATTTTTACATCTTTAATTGGAAATTCAGGACCAGTGTACACCGCAAACAAACACACATTTTTGTTTGCAATATTTAGTTGGCCCTGAACTTGGTAATACCAGTCATGGTTAACATTAAAAATTACGTTATCGCCATCAAATAAAAAACATTTCCAATTTTTTTTGACGGATTGCTGCATCACGGTCAATTCCGCGTATAGAAATGGGACATTTGATTTCTATGAGTCCTTCCTCATAAATTCCGTCTTGAAATATGTACTCACCAAAGTTTGATTTGTTAAAAAAAAAAAAAATTAAAACAAAAAGTATCAATACGTCCTAGTCGCGCTAAAAACTCGTCAAACTTTAATGCTATTTTACGCAGCACGCGGCGACGGGAGCGACACACATCCTACCTCTGAAAGGCCTCGGCCGGCAATGAGCGCGATTATATAGTAGTACTAAATAATTCATAGTAAAATAAAAATATAAGTTATTAAAACAAAAAATATACCATATTTTAGAACGTAAATGTCTCCATTTACTAGGTCTAAAAAAAAACAAAAATACCTTTGATTTCATCCTAAACTAACACGTTTAATAACTCGAAAAGTGGCTAAAAATTACACTTTTGACTATACTTTTCTTGAATGAAAACTTACAGTAATTACGTTTTTTTTTCAGCCATGCACTAGTAAATGTTATTGTTTTTATAATAGTAATATTGTTATAAGTTTGTCGTTTATGGTTTTACCATTATCTAGCATCTGCGTAGACCATCGACCGCTAGTTTAAAAAAGGGTTTGAATAAAATCTGTTCTAATGAGGAAACTATACGATTATTTGAAAATATTTTTCAGCCATGCATTAGATTATGAAATCCTCAATAATTTGGCATCAATATCTTATCTACGAATTAAATAGATTATCGTTTTATTGTCCGTCGGAAATCATCAATTTTGACTCCAGCGTGGTTCTTACGGATGAACGCTCTTAATGCATGATAATGCACGACCGCACACCGCAAGAGTTGTAAGACAGACTCTCGCCGCAGCTAACATCAATGTCCTGCCCTGGCCTGCTCAGTCGCCAGACTTGAACCCGATTGAGCATGCATGGGATATGCTACAGAGAAGAGCTCTGCCGAATATGGAGGGTATCCAGTCGCAAGAAGACCTTTTTTTGTTGTTGCAACGAACATGGGCGGCCATTCCACAGCGTGATTTGGATGAACTCATTTTGAGTATGCCAAACCGATGTTCTTGTGTTGTTAGTGTTCGCGGTAGAAACACGGATTATTAATTGTTTAAGTTACCCAATAAAATTTTAAAGAAAACTGTTATTTCAGTCTTTTTTTCGAACTTTAATGTTAGTGGTTCAAATGTCAAAAATCCCTTTATTAGGAAAATGGCAAATTTCTTTATTAATGCAAAGGTGACTTGGTTTATCGTTACTGTGACAAACGAAAACACTTTATTTGATGAATCCTTAAAGAAAATTTTAATTAATATCAATCAGGAGAAAAGTTATTGCAAAAATATATGTTGATCCCTAGATACTTTTGATGTGTGTATTTATTAGAACAACTTAAACTTGAGTGACATTTTGAGTTGCACAAAATACCAGCAGCTTTGCAAAGGCACTTTTTGTTGCCACATTTGGTTTTGCAGTGGCATCTTTTATAGCCTTGCCCACCAGAGGTCGATTGTGCATTGGCTATTTGGCGTAGTGATTTCTTTTCGGGTGAAACCATGTCAATATCTAAAAATTTTGAGTCACACACAGTGAACTGATTTCTTGAAAATAGTTCTGTTATAGTGCCGTATTTGTTTCCTAATTTGTATAACCCCTTGTCGTTACATTCAAGTACAACCATTAACACATTGGGAAAGTCGCCTCTACCTCTGTCCACGTCAGGAATTTTTACTCGGACTGTATCACCGACTTTACATGGGGGAAACTTTTCATTTGATGAAGCCGTCATTTTTATAGCTTGTTTTACCAAACCTTCCTGTGCGCCTTTCCTGTTAGTGTCAATTTTTAGTTTCTTTTCACACAGCTTACATTTTTTCTCCTCATTCTGGTCACAGAGCCCGCAATATGTCATTTCGATTTCTCTCTGGCAACTTCCTGATGTTGATGGCTCATTCTCTTTTGATGGCTCATTCTCTTTTGATGGCTCATTCTCTTTAGTAGCTTCGTCACTCTCATCATCAACTAACTCTCTAAGAATTTTCTCAAGATCTTCCTCACTTTCTATATTTGCAAGGACTTCAGTTGGTAGATCAGATGATTTCAGACCGACCTTTACATCAGAACCGAACATTGCCTAGTACGGCGATCTTTTAATTCCGTGATGATTAGCTCTATTTTTCATTAGCTGAATAAATCGTAAGCCTTCGGACCATTTTTGGCAGTTCTCGTCAGCCATCCAAGTCATAAGCATTTTTTCGATGTCTTGATTGGCACGTTCAACACTACCTTGTGACTGGCTGTGTCGTGGTTTCCCATGCACAATCTTCAAACCTGGCCACATCTGCGTCAAACTTTCCACAACTCGATTCGCGAACTCTCTGCCATTGTCGGATTGAAGTATTGAGGCTGATCCAAAGATACAAAATATATCAAGTAATTTCTTTGATACTTCTTCCGCAGTCTTACTTTGTAACGGATGAAGTTGTACGAATTTCGTGAGGTGGTCCTGATAAACTAGTATAAACTTGTAGTCACCATCTGGGTTTGTCTGCATGTCTATCAAATCTACTTGGCAACGGCTGTTTAGCTCGCTGGATAAAATAGGCTTTACAACAAGGCCTTTTTTGGTAGATTTTTGTTTCATTTGACATTGCTTACATAAACGAAGATACAAAAGAATCGCCTCCTGAGTAATATTTGCATACTTCTTTTTAGCTTCTGCAACCATTCTGTTTCTTCCGCCGTGCCCAACACACAGATGTATTTCATGAAGAACATCAAACAAGTCTTCATTCTTGACGTAATATTTGATATTTTCGGAATTTTTGGTGCTCGACACAGGAGAAATCAACTTTTCCATGTCGCCAATACAACAAACATCGAAGCGCTTCAAACGGCGATATTGTAACGTAGAACGTTTCATGGATATTTTGGCAGCTTTAACGTCTTCTATAAACTTGGAATACTGCACATCATTCATATAGCTTTGATTTTCACCATGTTTTGTGGCTAATAAACACTGAAACTGTTCCAAAAAACTTGACTTCATAGTCTGTAGGTCTTCATTCACAGCCATTCTGAATTCGAACGTATGAGTGCGCAAAAACAAGAAAGTACGTCTGTTTTGTACAACGGCACAACGCGTACTAAACTCAAAGCGCAAGGGCAAACGCGGATAAAGTCAAACGAAGTTAAAAAGCGGAGAAAGACAAACGAAGTCAAACGAAGTCAAATGAAGATAAAGAGATTACCTTTATTTTTTAAACAATAAAAATCGTGCACTTTTTTTTAACAGAATCAGTAAATGAATTCGATAGTTGTTTTACTTTATTAATTTTAGTTGTACTCAAGTAATTTTCCGACATTCGGAATAAATATTCCAAAAAAATATTGTCGTAAGGAAGTCTCCACTTTTCGTTTCTGTTCCTTGAACTTTAGGCAAATTAGCTCTACCTATTCCGATCACAGCTAATTAATCAAATAAAAAATTTACAGCAGTTCAAACATTAAAGTTATTATTAGTAATGCGTTAATTTAATTGTGTTCAACATTCGCATTTTTTTAAAATCATTTTGTTTTATTTATGGAAATTCCTAAGTAATAATTATGACCACTGCTATTACAGCAACTGCAAAAATAAAGCATCCAAGATCACTTCCACATGTTGGTAATTACACATTCTAAGCTTGTAACAAAACATCACATTATCAAACAGATTTGATAATGTGCTATTGACCGTTCAGGAGTTCTCAAGGAAGGAGACGATCCTGGTAGCAGCGCCGAGTTTTGACATTCATTCGATACTTCATAATCAATACATAATGAGCTCTGAACTTGTGTATAAATATGGTAAATACAATAATTAAGTTCAGGCAATAGACCACTATTGCCTAATAATTGGTATTTTAGAAGTGCTGTATCTTGTTTGTTTAGTTGATTAGCGTCATGGTTTCTTCTTATAAAATGTTAGTATTGATCAGACCTTCACTTTAAGATAGGTTAGAAAGTGCTACAACACTGGGCCCAGAGTCCATATAAATTGCCCCTTCTTCTTTATCTTAATAACATTAATGTGTTAAAGAGAAATTTACAGTTAATTCTTAACATTTTTAGTAGTATATAATATTCATTCTATAATTATATAATATTTCAAAATTCTGAGGTCACTACGAACTAATTCACTATTTAAGAGATATTATACAGGAAGAATTTTTTATCACGTTCCAATTTTTTTCTGGGAATTAGGTATCTTTCAAAGACACCATTTTTGAAAAAAAAATGGTATGTAAAATTTTCAAAATAAAATATTATTCTATCCGGAATTTCAATTTTGCATGGTGAACTAGTAACGCGTAAATAAAACGAGCGGGTGGCGCGGTACTGCGAAAGGGAAGGGGTAGCCGGCGCCAGCGCACGAATGTGTCGTCTCTCTTTAAAGCGCCTACACACGGCCCTAAAATCAGAGGCAATATCGGGAGAGTGGTGGGGAGCGCCCTAGATAACTCCCTTGATCGCCTCGTGAGTAGGCAAATCGTAATCAGTATTATTATTATTACCCCTAACTCAGAAATTGGTTCGGGCGAGCTTACGATTTAGGGCCGATTATCGTCTAGGGAGCGTTGTCCGTGCGTGTGTAGCGAAATCGGAACCGATTTCATCGCAGTGCGCGTGCGACTGTAGTGGCAACAGGACACGTTCCGGTCTGGACGAAAACAATTGATCTTTTCAAGGATTTGTCGTATTTATGGGATAAAAAACATAAAGATTATTTTAACCGCGACATGAGGCAGGAGGCCTATAAAATTCTAAATTTCTCATCACGTTCAATCATCAATTCATGGCGTTTCATCAACCACCTCTTAACCCAGGTCATCCTCTTTTGTTTTTGTATTGGTCGCACCGTAGCAAGTGCCAGAGCGATGCCTATTTTTTGATTTTTTGAAAGTGTAGGCGGCATCTTGGTTTGGCGAGCGCTTTGCTGCACGATCGGTTACGTACTAACTGGCAGGGACGTGTGTAGAGTAGTGGCCGATTTCATCCCCACCACCACTCTCCCGATATTGCCTCTGAGATTTTAGGGCCGTGTGTAGGCGCTTTTAGTCATCGTTTCGCGCCCTTACGCGACGCGCCCTTAGCCCGAACGCGGGCACTGTCGCCATCACCCAACAAGGGCGCCGACCCGCCAACGAGAGGCCACCTCCACCACCAACCACGGACGACCACGAGGCCCCCAGCGCCACACTGATGGCGACAGCAAACGGGCCCGCAAACAAAGAAGCTCCTGCCTTGAGGCGGAGGAAGAGGGCGCGCGGGGGAAGACGAAAGGGGGGTAAACAGCCCCAGCCACCCGCGTCCCAACCTAGACAAGTTCTTGCCCCCACGGCGCAGGCTCAGCAACCAGCCGCACCCACCACCATCAACTCGAAGCCTACCGACGCCGCTGCTGGCGCCGGCAACGAGAAGGGGAAGCGGGCGGGAAAACGCGCCCCACCCACAGACGCGACTACTACCGCCGTCGCACAAGTAGCGGCGGCGGCCGACGCACACACACAACCAGCCGACGCCGGCGATCAACAGCGGCGCCGCGCACCACGCACTGGCGCTCCCTAAGGAAGAGCGCCAGAAGGAATTTACAGCCTGCGCCATAAAACTCCTGATGGACCTGATCAAGGCCATCAGGCAGGGGCAAGACGCGGAGCTGGTGATCCTCGACGGACTGGCCGAGCTTCTCACCTTGTACCATGGCTAGTCCGTTGAGGGTCATGCACTGGAACGCCCGCGGCCTGAGAAACAAGGTTGCCCCACTCCGCCTCCTCCTCAGGGAACAACGAATCGACGTGGCGCTCATCAGCGAGACGTTCCTGGGGCCTGCGGACAATCCCAGGTTCCCGGGATACCACCTCTACAGGAAGGACGAGAAGTCGCCGTCACCTACCGCGGTCTGGCGGTACTGGTGAGCCGAAGAGTCGTACACCAGCCACTCCCTCTGACGTCACCGGCTTCCTTCCACGCGCTGGGTATCCAGCTGCACGTCGCCGGCGAGGACATGAACATCTACGCGTGCTACTGCGCGCCCAAGGCCCCGCTCAACCTCTCTGAGCTGCGGGCGCTGCTGCATGGCTCGCCGAACGCGACACTCCTCGCAGGCGACTTGAACGTCAAGCACCCGGCATTGAATAGCCGGACCACGAATCCCGGAGGGAGGCGACTCTTCGCGGACGCAGAGGCCTGTGGATACACGGTGTCCGGCCCTGACACGCCGACCCACTACCCAGACGACCACGCGCACGCACTGGACGTGCTGGACATCGTGGTCCACAGAGGCCTGAGTCACCAGCTCACCCAACAGGTGATAGACGACGAGATGCAGTCGGATCACCAACCTGTACTCGTCGTCCTGTCACAGATGCCGACGCGACTCTCTCCTCCAGCACCACGTCGAAGGACGGACTGGCAGGCGTTCGCGGAAGCGATGGAGACCACCACTCCTACTTGGCCCATCGAAACCGCCGCAGACGTCGACGGGCTGGCAGAGGAGGTCACCGCTTGCATTCAGCGCGCCCTCGAAGGGGCGACAACTACACTACCGCAGCCGCAGGGGCTTGTTTACAAGCCTCTGCCCACCCACATCAAGCAACTGGTCGCCCAGAGGAAGCGCCTTCGCAAGCGGTGGCAGGACACGGGCTGCCCACGAGTCAAGTCCGACCTCAACCGTCTCGCGGAGAAGGTTAGGGCCAAGCTTCAGGAGCACAACGCCGCGAGCTGGGAGGAACGTATCGACGCGGCAAACGGAGACTAGACGTCGATACACAAGCTGTGCAGACAGCTTGCGAACACCCCGGCTCCGGTGCGCCCACTACGCCACAGCGACGGGGCGCCGAGATACATCGCAGCAGACCGTGCGGAGATCTTTGCCGAGCACCTGGAGCGTCAATTCGAGCCTAACCCAACTGACGACACCGAGCACATCGCAGCAGTCGAGAGACACCTTGGGGAGTACTTCGCGACGCCGATAGCTCCCGAATAGGACCCGATCTTCTTCTCGCCTTGCGCGGTTAGACGCGCCATTCTCAAAACCAAGCCGAGGAAAGCCCCCGGAGCGGACGGTGTGACCAACACAGCGCTGCGACACCTGCCATACCGTACGGTAGCGGCGCTGGCGCGCCTGTTCACGGGCATACTGCGCACAGGGGCCTTCTCGGCCTCGTGGAAGGAAGGGCGTCACGAATCCGGAGAGCTATCGGCCTATCACTCTCCTGCCAACCATCTCCAAGGTGTTTGAGCAACTCCTGCTGCGACACCTCTCCCAGCACTACACTCCACGACCGGAACAGTTCGGGTTTCGCTCGGAGCACTCAACGACGCTCCAGCTGTCGAGGGTACTGCACCTGCTAGCGGCTACGCTGAACAAGAAGGAGCGTGCAGTTGCAGTATTCCTCGACATGGAAAAGGCGTTTGATCGCGTCTGGCATGCCGGTCTGCTGTACAAGCTGTCGCAGACAGACGCGCCTCGTCGCTTGATACAGGTGGTCTCCTCCTTCCTCTCTAACAGGTTTTTCAGGGTGGCGGTCGACGGCGCGCTATCTAGCGCCCGCCCGATTGCCGCGGGCGTGCCGCAGGGCAGCTGCGTCTCGCCGCTCTGCTACTCCTGCTTCACCGACGACATCCCCACCACACCCAACACCACGCTCGCGCTGTACGCCGACGACGCCGCGTACATCGCTACTTCGCTCAATGCGAACCACGCGGCCGTCAAGATGCAGCGCGCGCTCGACCTGCTGCCTGACTGGCTGTCGAAATGGAGGTTGTCGGTGAACGTGGGAAAGACGCAGGCGCTGGTCGCCGGCGGCACCATTCTCCCGCCACCCCTGAAGCTGCAGGGAGTCGACATCGCGTGGTCGCCCCAGGTAAAGTACCTCGGGGTCACCATCGACCGTCGGCTCTCCATGGTAAGTCACGTCCGCTCGGTTGTCGCCAGATGCAGGACTGCCCGCAACCTGCTCCGCCCAGTACAAGACGTACATTCGCCCACTGCTCACGTACGCCGCCCCAGCCTGGCTCGCCCTCACGAGCGAGAACGAACGAACGAACGAGGAAGCTCCTCCGCGCGCAACAGAACTTGTCGCTGCGGAGGGTCGTCGCCGCTCCTCGCTACGTGAGGAACACCACCATCCAGCGGGACCTCAAGATAGAGAGCCTGGAAGACTTCTGCTGCCGCCTCGCGTCCACCATGTTCGCGCGTGCCGACGCTTCTGCCTGGCCCCATGTGAAGCACCTAGCGCCATGGCACGCGCGGCCACCTGACGCGAGGCGCCTAACGCGCGACCTCATACCGGCGGACGTGGCCACCCCCCCCCCCGGTCTTGACGCACCAGAGTAAGCCGCACTCATCCACACGCGGCCTACTCAAACAATGAGACTACACAATCACAACATGCACTCGGTGCGCGTCGTGTTCTAGGTTAATATAGGCCAACAGCCGCGGTAGGGAGCGCCGAGCCACCTCCGTCGTACCTCACGTCGCTGGTCGTCACCCGCTAGGCGGCCTCCTCCGGGTAACCGGAGGTCTCACCTGGCGGTGACGGACCGCCGAGGTGGCGTGAAGATAGCGGCGCTATACATAGCGCCGTAGCGCCTCCTACCGGACACTTTCGCAACTACACATAGACAGGTTGCGTGAATAACGCGCCTGTCGACTGCCGGGCCTATACGGCCACCTTAAGGAGGGTGCCCGTTGTCACGGGCGCCGCAGAAGATTCCGCGGGTCCAAGGACGCTGTCCACACCCCGCCAGCCGCGCCTCCATGCGGGGGCGTAGCGACAACCACCAAGTTACGCGACGCAGGCGCATTACTTCCGTGTTCCTGGGAGCTGCGCCGCCGCCCGCGCGCCCTTTGTGTTTGTTAATCATGACGTCGTATTCAAATCGCGAGTACTATGAAATGGTGCGATGTTACATACTGAGTGGCGAAAGTTTAAACGAAGCCCAGAGACTATACGAGGCAGAAAGTATACCTCGCCTTCGCCGACAGGGATTTACAAACTCAAGAACACCAAGCCGTCGAGTGATATTGGCAGCCAATCAAAGATTGTTAGACCATGGCCAATTCACAACACCATTTCACGCTCAAGGACGTGGTAGGCCAAGGCTAGCAGTAGAGATCGAAGAGGAAGTATTGGATTTCTTTGAGCGAAGCCCTAGATCGAGTACGCGTGATGCAGAACGACGTTTCGGCATAAGTCAATACGCAGTTTGGAAGCTACTTAACGCCGAGGGAATGCGCCCGTACCATTTCCAAAAAGTACAGGCTTTAAATGAAGCAGACGTTGTGCCCCGTCGTGCCTTATGTGAGTGGCTGATTGCACACCCCGACGCCAATGTTTTATGGACCGACGAAGCCCTATTCACTCGTGTAGGGCTTTACAATCAACACAATGAGCATTGGTGGTCGTTCCGAAACCCGCACATGATAAAGGAAACCTATCACTAAGTCCGCTTCAGCGCAAATGTATGAGCCGGCATTGTAGGTAACCAAATACTGGGGCCATACTTTATTGAGGGGCGACTGACCGGGGGCTCGTATTTGGACATGTTACGTGGTGTTATTTCCGATTCGATGGACGATGTGCCGATAATTTATCACCGAGATTTTTATTATCAGCAAGACGGTGCACCGCCTCATTATGCCCTAGCCGTTCGCGAATATTTAAATACCGAACACGGTAA
This sequence comes from Standfussiana lucernea, assembly GCA_964057025.1. Taxonomy (NCBI): domain Eukaryota; kingdom Metazoa; phylum Arthropoda; class Insecta; order Lepidoptera; family Noctuidae; genus Standfussiana; species Standfussiana lucernea. Next base: position 15,215,987 of record OZ059784.1, read on the forward strand.
TCGCTGGATCGGTCGCGGAGGTCCCGTCCCCTGGCCACCCCGGTCACCTGACCTCACACCTTGTGACTTTTCTGTGGGGCGAAATAAAAAGACGTGTGTATGTGGAAGAGGCCCAAAGCTTCGCTGACTTAAAATTTCAAATTGAACGCGCATTTCATGAAGTGAGAAATGACACTGTAGTGCTCAACAAGATGAAAAACAATTCACAAAAACGTGCAAGACTCTGTTTAGAGAGAAATGGTGGACATTTTGAACAATTATTAAAATACGATTAGTGGTAAGTGATAAGTGGATTAATTGGATTTTTGAGTAAGTTGATTTTAGTTTAATTGTTGTACATAAGTGGATTAAAATTTTTTAAATACGCCTTAATGTAAAATGTATGTTGTTTTTGTTTTTTCTACCGTTGTTATTAATTTGTATTCTATTAATTACGGATTACTTTCGAATAACAGTGAACAGCACGACATGCCCTTCCCATTTGACGGTCCTAAGCCCGTGAAAGTATGAAGGGTTTTCCCTTCATACTTTCACGGGGGACTTATGTTTTGATTGTAAGCTATCAATGTTTGGGGGCGGGGCCAGGCGCGCGAGTCGGGCGGTCAGTGTTCGACGCGGCGCATGATGTTCACAACCATTTAGTTTTTTCGGACAACTATGTTATGCTATATCTCAATATTTTAGTACTGAGTGATAATAAAAGAAAAAACACGTATTTAATTATTTTCAATAAAGATCATAATATTTAAAGGAACGTGATAAAAAATTCTTCCTATATAATACTAGCGGATACCCGGCGTGTGTACCTAATGCATTGTTTTAGTGGTCTAAACCATCTTCGCATTGTTGCCTTATTAGATTGAATTTCGTTTGCTTACGAGTATGAACAATAGTTCAATCCATTAGTTCTGAAAAGTGCCGTCGCGCACTTTCTGAAAAACTTGCTACGGAATTTTTGCTTTATATAAATACATAAGCAAAATTGGGAAAAAGGAAACCGCTATAAACTATACTATTAACTATTCTCTTCCACTTAATAATTAAAGCGGTGTTTCAGTTTCTCACGACAATACATAACGCCAAAGTTCGCCATTTAACGCAAAAATCACGCTCGAGATGTAATAGGCCTCTTAACCCGTTAAGTCCCGTCAATAATAAATCTATATTAACATTATAAAATACACCAGTATTAAGGAATTACTAATTTCAAACATTTTGTAAACATTACAGGTTTGATGCAAGTAGGCCTCCACCTCCATTTCCTACATGTACAACTCCAAAAAAAAGTGGTTCAATCAAACGAGCTGGAGGATATTTTGAGGGTAATTATCTTGCTACATTAATAAACAGATTTTTTTGCCAAATTACCAAGTCAATATTAAAGAAAAATGCGTATGTGAATTTACCCCATCATCCTTTAGCCATAAGATAAAAACCAATGCAATGATTGACAACATGTTTTTTAATCTACATTTTACATTACAAGTTATATTTCAAGGCAAAGAACTATTTCAAGTACACTTGAAGTTTTTCCAAGTGTAGAAGACTCAGTTGTCTTCAAAGTAAAAAAAAACAACAATTTTAGTTTAATTTTATGTCTTTTTTCTGAATTGAGCAATTAAAGTCAGGACATGAATGTCAAAAACATGAATTTTAAGTGCTACATTACATTGACCTTAAGTTGAGTTTGACTAGTTCTCTCCAGTAGTCCATTGGTATAAATCTTATTGCTATTGAGGGGTGGGGCAGTTTAGATGATTTAAATTCAAAGGAGTTAATTGCTCAGCGAAAAGCAAAAAAAAACTGTCAAATTGTTTTCAATATTAAGAGCGTTTACGCCGTCCATGCGCTGTTTGACTCCAAAACAGTACTTTTCAAACCCTTTAATACCATCAACCCTTTATTTTACAAAAATGATAATTACTAATAACTTTAGGAAATTTCGTTGTCTCAATAGTTGGAGAGAAAAATATTTCAATTAATAGAGTATTGGTAAATTGTATCAAGATAACTCAACAGAGGTTTTCTTAATTTCCCTTTTAGCGTCAGTTTCGACGCTCTAATTATAGGAAACCACTGGCAAACCTAATTAGATTTTTTTTTTTACCTATTGCTAAGATCCTAAGGAATATAGTTGGAGAAGAAAATTTTTTGATTTAGGTTTCTTTATATAAGAAATTAAAGTTCAAACAATGTGAAATATTAAGGAATTAAAATGATTTTTTCACCGATATATCTTACTTGATTTAATATAATAATAGCATAATATAATAGAAGAACATATGCTTTAAAACATCCAATTTAAAATTTCAAATAATTTACAGTAATTATTTTTCTATAAATATTTGAAAACTACTATAAATCACTGCGCGCGAGCAATTTCAAATCAGACCGCCGCGAGGCTTTCTAGAGAGAGGACATGTCGCTCGGCGCTCTGCCTGACCCGAGTTGACCTTAGTCGTACTTGGAAGGATAGCGGACGTTTATAGTGTGATTAAAAAATCTTGGTACTTTGATGATTAAATTTTTTTATTATTATTTTTGATGACTGACAATATTTTTAGTGACAACCAATATCTACCCAATTTTTTTACATACGAATTTTATTTATTAAAACTTTGACTTATTTTTTTGTAAATAAGAACATAAATTGTTTTTAAAGTTAACGCCAACCTATTGTATTTCCCTCATAAGAGGTGTCACTAAGAGGAACATCGCGTCAGGTTAAAATATAATATAAAATAAACGTAAGTAAATCCGTATAAAGTGATTTATTTGAATAGAATAAGAAATATTTATTAATCAGTCACAAATCAATAATAATTAACGAAGTTCGGTTCTTTCTAAAGTTTAGATCAACAAATTCATGTTTGAATAACTAAAAAACGACTTTAATATTAATCATAATTATAGCTATACTTGCAATATATTATTGAATACTTATTTTATGCACTCGTACTTTAGTAATCCGTGTACGTTCAAATTCAAATTCAAATTAAATTTTACTACAACAATTGCACTCGAACGGATCATAGTGGGTTAGTTTGACTATAGCGCGCGAGAGCGCGCCAGCGCTATGCACACAGGCACGCGTACTTCTGTGTGCGTAAAAAATGCATTGAATTACCTAAACTTGACTTCGCGCGATAGACGTAAACGCTCTTAAGATCAAGAAAATTTAAAATCACATTAAATCCTTCTAGCATGCGCGAATACTTAGCACACAATATTACTGAATACCTTAAATTTAATTATGGATTTACTGTGACATACAATATCCCTTTTACAATAATTACATAATCAGTTTGTGCGTGCAACAGATTTTTGTTTCTGATAAGTTGTAACAACTTGGTCTACTATCGTTCTAATTCGTTGTCACAGTTTGTACTGTCACATTCAGTTTTTTTTTTATAAATTTTCGTAATTTGGCGCCATGACAGATTATTTTATCTAAAATAATGTTAGATTTAATTCACTCAAGGTGCTTTCAGATGTTAAGAAATGTTAAAGGTGCCCCATATGGCTCTATTTATTTAGGTGTAAACCTAAACAGCATTAGTAGTTTTTTGGAGAGCCTATTCACAATAACCAGTCTATTTACAAAAACGACTGAATTTATTAAAAATCTCTTGCTGGGTTTGATCCTTACTAGCAGTACTGTCGCTGGGTGCCAAAAAATTTTGGATTGTCTTATACTTTTTCTCAGTTTTCTTTGTGCAAAAAAAAATATTATTTCATCCTCAATTTTGTTTACTAAGCATTTATTTGTGTTGAAAAGCCTTATAGTATATATTTTTCATCCCACCATCTCGGAAAGAGTATTTTTAATCTTCAATATCTGAGTGGAAAAGCCGTTTTTATTCTCTAGAGGATAAAGTAAATTGAATTTAGAACATCGTGTGCACTAAGTTTGTGAATTAAAAAAAACATTAAACCTATTTACTGCTACCTCTATGGTGCCGAATATATCATACAACTTTTTTTTAATTTGTTAAAAACTCAGACTCGGAACCTTCTTGGTGTTCTTTTTTCAATTTGCTTTGTACGCGGTTCTTTACGCGGCATTTTTTCACGTCATTGTTAAACCTTATATTAAAAACAAGAAACTTGAAAACAAATGAAAAAACTAAAATGAGTGATTCTAGCGACGAGTTAGTTTGCTTGACGCCAACAGAATTGACTGAAACTGTTAATAATGCGCAAATGAGCTTTCTCCCTCAACAATCACGCGAGAAGTATTTAAAACAGTACGATATGTTCAACACGTGGCGACTAGCAAAAGGAGCCAAAACTTTCTCAGAAAACGTTTTGCTGGCATATTTTATAGAATTATCCGAGAACAAGAAAGCAAGCACTCTATGGAGTACGTATTCGATGCTAAAAGCAACAATAAAGATGAAAAAAGACAAACATATCGATACCTATCCTAAATTAGTGGCATTTTTAAAAAGAGCCTCATCTGGTCATCAACCAAAAAAATCGAAGGTTTTCACAGTATCTGATATTGAAAAGTTTCTTAACGAAGCACCCGATTCCGTATATTTGGCGGCAAAAGTAAGTCAGTTGCACATTCAGTATCTACTTAAGTATATTAATCTCAATTAAATAGTATACTTAGTAGATGTTGATAGGCATAATTATGCGTTCATATCAATTTTATTCATTTATCTACTACAATACCTACTCTTTACGTTACAGGTTGTTCTTATTATTGGAATAAACGGAGCATGTCGAACTAATGAACTAACACAACTTAATGTCAAAAACATTGAGAAACATTCAGATGACTTACTATTAATTAATTTACCTAATACAAAGACAAAAAGAGACCGCAACTTCGTCATTCGCAAGGAATACGTAACGATTGTTGAGAAATATCAAGCCTTACGCCCGCCTAACACTCCAATCAATCGATTTTTTCTACAGTATCGCAATGGAAAGTGTGTTAGACAGCCTATGGGTACTAATAAAATTGGCAGTATCCCACGAGAAATAGCAACATTTCTTGAACTTCCAGAACCCCTGTTGTACACGGGTCATTGTTTCCGACGAACTTCAGCCACACTTTTGGCTGATTCCGGAGCTGATCTCCTGTCCCTTAAGCGCCACGGAGGCTGGAAGTCCAATGCAGTTGTAGAGGGATACATAGAGGATTCCATCCAAAATAAGTCTAAAATATGTGAAGGCATCGTAGGAGCCATTACACTGAAAGAGCCTCAATCGGATCCTTGGACTGGCCCTTCTACATCAAAAATAAGCCGTTATGAAACACCTAACCATCTCCCTCTCTCTCCAACATTCACGCCAAGGGAATCCGATGAATCGGTACAACTATTAACCTTTTGAACGCCAGAGCATAAACACACGCGCGTGCCCTCCACGCCAAGCCACAATTTCACAGCATACAAAAAAAGTACCTTCAAAAAGAATAGGGATTCTAAAACTTTATCAACAAACAATATTATTAAAGAGACAAGACAAGAGCTACAATATTTAAGGTATACAAATAAAAACACACAAAAGTAATGATTTTATTGTTTATTTCGTGTTATAGTGCATCGCATTTTTTGTCACACATTTGTGTCGTTGGCGTACAGGGCACGCGCTCGCTTGTCACGTATAGGCGACAATGGCGTTCAAAAGGTTAAGTATGACAGATAGTTTACCGAAAAACAGTACACAAGTGACTAACACCAATATTACAGTACCAAACAAAAATATTACACTCAATTTAAATAACTGTAGCAACGTTACTTTAAAATTTTCTTAATTATACCTTAGTATTATTTTGTTATAATTTAAAGATTATTCTGTAATACTTACCTGTCATAATGTAGTAATTAATACCTAAACTGAAATAAAAGTGTACCTATCTTGTGATTATAAACGTTTTTTTTTTGCATTGAGTCATTTCCTCGCTGAGGTGGAATGAAAAGTTACGTGTTGCACTCGAGTGCAAAGATTTTTCACCTCGTGCTCTTTTGATTCCCTCGCTAACGCTCAGGATTCTAATTTTGAATCACTCGCTGCGCTCGTGATTCAATTTTAGAATCCTTCGCTTGCTCGGTCATCAAAATTGAACACGCGGTTAAAAAGCAACTTTGCACTCTTGTATAACAAATAACTATTTTTCCATTATTCTTTTATATTAAATATGGGTCCATGTGGTCCACATTATGGAAAGTCATTGAAAAGTCAGAGCAGCTCAAGGTGGTCAAAGAAAGTCAGGTAAATCGAGGGGCCACCTGGAATGTCAGGGAAAAACTGATACAAACTGATACTACATTATTCTTTTATATTAAACTAGCTGTCCCGGCGAACTTCGTACCGCCTAACAGTCAATGAATCCTACCCCACCTACCCTACCTACTCTACCCACCCTACCTACCCACCTAGCCTACTCTCCTAGTACCTACCACCTACCTACCACCTACCTACCACCTACCTACCACCTACCTACCACCTACCTACCACCTACCTACCACCTACCTACCACCTACCTACCACCTACCTACCACCTACCTACCACCTACCTACCACCTACCTACCACCTACCTACCACCTACCTACCACCTACCTACCACCTACCTACCACCTACCTACCACCTACCTACCACCTACCTACCACCTACCTACCACCTACCTACCACCTACCTACCACCTACCTACCACCTACCTACCACCTACCTACCACCTACCTACCACCTACCTACCACCTACCTACCACCTACCTACCACCTACCTACCACCTACCTACCACCTACCTACCACCTACCTACCACCTACCTACCACCTACCTACCACCTACCTACCACCTACCTACCACCTACCTACCACCTACCTACCACCTACCTACCACCTACCTACCACCTACCTACCACCTACCTACCACCTACCTACCACCTACCTACCACCTACCTACCACCTACCTACCACCTACCTACCACCTACCTACCACCTACCTACCACCTACCTACCACCTACCTACCACCTACCTACCACCTACCTACCACCTACCTACCACCTACCTACCACCTACCTACCACCTACCTACCACCTACCTACCACCTACCTACCACCTACCTACCACCTACCTACCACCTACCTACCACCTACCTACCACCTACCTACCACCTACCTACCACCAACCTACCACCTATCTACCGACAATTTACGCTTTCGCGACATAGACAATAGTTTATTAACCTTTCTATTAGATCAAAATAAAATAAATTTCTGAACGCACGCATAAATATTTGACAATCAATAAATATGTCAATCATTTGTCACTACTGACAGTATTTGACAGGATGGACATCAAATGTTTGACAGGTACGAAACCAAGGAACATTTTGGGAAAATGATTTATCTTTCGTAATTTTTTATTCGTCGATTTTTCATTGTTTTTAAGATTTATTCTGCTATTCTAGGCAGAGACAAATACAACAAATCAATAACCATGAAAATTGGTCCAGCAGATCTAGAGTTATAAGTGTTGTAACAAACCCGACTTTGTTTTATATATATAGATATGGGTCCATGTGGTCCACATTATGGAAAGTCATTGAAAAGTCAGAGCAGCTCAAGGTGGTCAAAGAAAGTCAGGTAAATCGAGGGGCCACCTGGAATGTCAGGGAAAAACTGATACAAACTGATACTACATTTTGCGTCCATAGTTTCCCAGTTATTGTAAAAAGGATTGATATAATGGATTCAAGCTCTAGTCCATTGGTTCCCAATTTACCGCAGATCGCGGAAAATGAAATGACACAGGTTTTTTTTAATACGTTTCAAATATCTAGTCTTTAATGTTGGACTGCTAGTGTTAATAACATGTGAAGTATGAATCACTACTTCATTTATTTGTTACTTGAAATTATTCATTATAATTCTTTTATATAATTGCACATTTAAATAACAGCCAACTACCTCATTGTATTCATATAAAATATGTTCTTCAAATGCTAATCTTCATGCGCCAAATATATTTTTAAGCAATAAATTTGTTGAACACATGAATGCATTATAATTTGCATTTGCGTAATTTCGCATTAAAACACTAACAAAATCACAATGGTATAGATTTAATTAGTAAGAAGTGCATATTTGAACTGAAGCAAACTAAAATTATGTATCTGATTTTGAACCTCACAAAAGTACGTGAGACCGTACAGTGCGAACTGCTAAATCTTGGAAGGTCAACAGTGTTAAAAATTAGTACATTTAGATAAATGTGGGCAAACTTTGTCATTGCAGCCGAGGCGGAATAACACACCATCCAAGCCGAAGGCGAGTCATTAACTAATATAACTATGACTTTCGTAATCTGTAAAATATTTCCTATTCGTTTATATGACATTTCTGTTATTTGGTTTAAAATAAAACTAGTAATTTGTAAATAAAAAAATAGGTATTGTTACTTCACCAATTTTTTTTTAAAGACGATATAACCATCTATTTATGAATGTCGTTAGTGTCTTTTTGCGATATAAAATAATAATAAGACTTAAAACCTCAAACTATTTAAAATAATGTGAAATTGCGTTTATAGAATTTCACGGCACCAACCTGAGTCATTCAACAATCTGTATAAACTGTAAATATGTTAAAGCTACATAAATGTTTGGTTGTTTTGCTACTTTTACCCATAAACACAAACATATAAATATTCAAAAATATTAATAAAATTACTGACTAGAAACCACATTCAAAAACACTCAACCCAACGGTTGCGCCACATAATTTATAATATACTACTCTGTCAAGAAAGTAAACGAAACGATCGAAACGAGACGATGTCGGGAAACGATCAATAATACACAAAATGTAAGTTATTAACCCAAAGTTATTTTATCGCCTTAAAAGTATGCTCCTTCAGAAACACACGCCAACGAATAATCCAATCATCAAAACATTTTTTAAACGCTTTTTCCGGAATTGAGTTCAGTTCTCGCCTCGAATTCTCCTTTATATCTTCTACCGAATGAAAACGGGTGCCACGAAGTGGTAATTTGAGTTTAGGAAAAAGAAATAAGTCGGCTGGACCCATACCTGGTGAATAAGGTGGTTGCTCGATGGTATTTGTTGAGTTTTTGGTCAAAAATTCGTTCGATAGCCTTGTGCGAAAGTGCATTATAGTGGTGCAAAATCCAAGAATTTTCTTTCCACAAATCTGGCCTTTTTCGTCGAATTTGCTTATTTATATTAATAAAACCTTGTTATTATTTTTAATAATTGCACAAATAACATATTAAATCGATAAAGGGTTGGAAGATTTTTGTACGAAGCTTGGCCTGCCTAACTTCCGCCATTTTTTTTTGCATAAAAGCGGCCTAGTATTGAACCCTTATTAATCAATAGCTGGATTATTAGCTACAGCTTGCATCAATATGAACAAGGATTGTATGGGGAAAAATCATCTAATGCACGTTTCTGTGAAGTCACGTTTCTGAGATATCAAACCTATCAAAGTTACAATTTTCGCCATCAGTACAACACTTGTAATTCGGAATGTCTTTGCTGAGAATATAAAAAAAACTTTCACCCCTGACTTACTTTGTTAGCTGCTTCGTATTAATATTTCGACGATTTTAAGTTACATACAGACTGGTCTCTAGATAGTCTAGTCATTATACGTAGTGCTTATGACTCGCAACATTCATTTACGTTTCTTAGCGTTAGTGCTGTTGATTAAGTTATATTTGGCAGTAGTTACAGGTAGTCGATAGCGCGAAAGTCAGCTAAACCAGTTTTATCAAAGGACGTCATGGAACACCGTAAATTTAAAAGTCATTGCTGCTACATGCTATATACTAGTATTCTGATCCATCTGGTTAGACTGGAAGTCAACCCCAACAGAGTTTGAAAAAGACCAGGCATAAAAAGAAAATCTGATTAAAATGTTCTGTTTGATGTAAAAAATTAAATCAAACACTGCTCAATTTTGTACAACAAATGTGCATTTTATTTTGATGCGGCCGGGTAATCTAAGAATAAGGATAATCTAAGAGTTATTATTTTGAAACGATTACATATAGGCTCTAAAAAGCATACGTTTGTGTTTGGTTCAAAATCAGATACGCCTTTAAACATGAATTGGTTTGATAAACCAAGGATGACTAAAATAAATTTAATACTCACATGACTAATTAAATTACACTACTTAAAGTCAAGCTATGGTATTTTAATTTATTATGTTGTATATTTATTTAGCATTATTCTGGTACACTTAACAGCAAACGTTAAGAGTCTGCAGTGTTCCAATTTTAGTAATCCTTTGTTTATAAAAAAATGTGTTTGTTTAAGTTCAACTTCTTTTAACCGTTTCACAATAAGTTTAATGCAATTGCTCATATTTATATACCTAGTAATAAAATAAACTTAGGATAGCTAATGTTATTTGCTTGGCGCGTATTTATTTTGTTCCCAGCCGGGCCAAGCAAAGCGAGGAAAGCGGAGTGCCTCAAAGTAGTTGAAACTGTCTGCGACGATTGTATGCAGCATCAATACAGGTTTGAAATGATAAGATTCTTCTCCATATTAATTTGTACGCATGATATGAATTGAGATATATTTAAGTAACAATATTTGACGCTGTGTTATTTTACCGGGAATTTGTGTTTGATATGATGAAGTATGAGAGTGGTCATGAATCGGCGAGTGTTTATAAGCGAAGCGCGTTCTGATTCCAATTATAATATTTTGAAAAGCGAATTTTTAGCATTCAGTATGTAATAATGTTTACAGCTTGCATAATGCAAAATTTTTATAGACTGGACAACTTTATTTGACGAGAAAGATTTCTCGTCAAATAAAGTTGTCCAGTTTACTTAAATGAAAACTAACATCTTAATGGTAAAGAATTTAACGGTAAATTACCTGCAGGTGAAAATGGAAATAAAATGCTGTGCGATATAACAACTAAAGCAAAAGGTCAATTCAAAAAACATAACGAGCCAAAATATTTTTTCGAACTAGTATTTAATTCAGTAAGCAAAGGACTATATTATGCTATATTATGTAGACAGGGTGAATTTTTCAAGTGGGCGTGGGTGGCCAAATCCGACACTATGAGGATAAGCATAAAATACTCAAGGAGTCTCTGGCCCGATTTCGATGAACTCTAAAACTGCTGATTGGATTTTTGAAAAATCAATATTCCTAGCCAGGAATCGAACCCGTTGATTTTGGAAAAAAAACACTATTATTACACTATTCGATTGTGTCGCTAATAAGGATCAAGTTCTGGGAAGTAATGATACGGCAAATCAATCAGTCATGCTCACTCAAACGTCTTGCTGATGGTGGCGGGTGTGTCGCATGATTTCGGTGGATGGTAGAGCTCAATAGTGTTGATCCATGCGTCATGTTCGTGAACGGGCGCTGTCATCTCTTAGCTGCCACTGCTTATTTTAATTACTTACTTGGTTTGAGCTGTTTATTAATTCTTTTTACTTTTTACTCTGGACGCACTTAATGAGCATGTCTTTTTATATCGTTATCACATATTCAATATGTTTTAAAAAAACCTGTCCGATCTGAATGGGGCATATAGGTAATTAGGTATCCCAATGACATTACCAAATCAAATAGGAAACAATATATTCATGAAAGTAAACATATACATATTTTAAATATATATTATGTAGACTTGACTAAAATGCATGATTATTGTGCCCAAATTACCACCATTTCCACAAATGCTAACAAAAGTTTTTAAAACGTGACAAAATCTTTGGCGTTAGTATGTTTGATCGTCAGTTGATTGTTTATGACGTCACTAGCCGAAAAGCGATCAAAGTAAACTTACTCAATTGATTTAAAATTTAATCGACTTCAAAAAAAGGAGGTGGTTCTCAATTCGGTTGTATTTTTTTTGTTTTTGTTACATCATATGTTCGTCATTTATGAACCGATTTGATTTTTTTCTTTTATCTGAAAGGATATACTTCACAATTGGTCCCATAGAAATTTCATCAAAATCGGTTCAGTAATTTGGTTTTTAAATCAAAATAGCTGGAAAAAATATGTGTGATACGATACCTAAAAAGTATAAAATAAAAACTTTTTTGAAAAAAAAATAACCGACACAAAAAAAATACAAAAGAAAGTGGAAAATAACTTTACTTTCGGAAGTCGGTGGCAAAAAAGTCAATGAAACAAATGGTAGTCACCGACTTCCGAAACTAAAGTTATTTTCCACTTTTTTTTTGGAAGTCTGTTATTTTTATAGGGTATTTTTTTATTTTAAGGAGCTCGTGGCTAAATAATAGCAGCCGCTCGGATCAATCTTCAGGTTAAGCTGCGCTTGCCTAGTTTGGTCTGTAGATGGGTGACCACCCATTACATACCGAGTTTCCTCCGTGCCTCGGAAAGCACGTTTATCCGTTGGTCCCGGCTGTCATTTGAAGATCTTTGACAGTCGTTATAAGTAGTAAGTGGTCCGAAAGTCGGTTGCTCCATGTAAAATACTGGTATTCAGCTTCATCCGGTTAGACTGGAAGCCGACCCCAAACGTAGTTGGGAAAGGGCTAGGCAGATCATGATATATATATATATATTTTTTACTTGTTGTCCAAAAAGGATATCATAAATAGAATCTAATCTCGATACCTAATAACACTCACGGATCGGATAGGGTTTTTTATACATTCATACACTCAGCTGCAGAAAAAGTGGCCAAAATGAAAAGATGATCAATTTTATTATAATAAAATGTTATTTTTATTACACGTAATGCGTTACGAGCGTTGTTCCAAATCTACGCGCTCGGGTTTTAGGTTTTTATCGCTCGACGCCGCTTAGTGTGCGTTTTTCCTCATGTGCGGCACACAGTTGCGACGCTGCGACGACTAAACGGTCTTGATCTGTAGCTATGGCGTACCGCGTACCTATGTATATTTTATTGAAGTAAAAAGCTAAAGGTTTTCGGAGAAAATAAAAAGACTGTCCACAATAGATTATTAGTGTATTTTAATTAAATTTATACAAATATGGATGAAGAAAATAACATTATGTAGCTACTTATAATACAAATAAACTCATTTTATTAGTTTATTTGTATAAGTACCTACTTAATTGAAGTTTTTAAAACTATTTGTCTAATGGGCATCGCTCGACTTTTCCTTGGACCTATAATTGCTAGGAGAACACAATCAAAATAAAATGTTGTTAATCGTGGAGCCATCTTTTGTCCCCAGAAATTATCATCTCTGAAAACTTTGACGACTTTTATGTTAAATTCACAGCCACACAGCAAACAAACACACTGAAATATCTGTACTGAAATCACTGAAATAATAATAACAATTTTCTACTAACGATGTTTAATTATTGAGGTTATTGGTACTAGGTGTTTTTCTGGGTAAATCAAAAGTCACGTTTGGGTTTCGTCCTTCAATTAAACCAAGGTCCATGTTTTCAGTCCTACAAATAAAATTGCTGATATTAAAGAAAACAAAACAAAAGTTCATCTACTAGAATAAAAACAACTACACTCGCGAGCAAAAGTATGGAATCACTTACTTGGAATTGGTTCCGCGCGATCTTGAGTACTTAATAACTAGTTAAGAATAATAAAAAATATACCATTTTAAAGGTTTAACTGTTAACTTTAAATTGATATCAAATTCATTAAAATCACGCCATTATTTAAGAAGCTATCCCGGATTACGTGAAGTAGAAAGGAAAAAGATACGTTTCATTTGTTTGATACGCCACGAGTTGCGGCCTATTGACCCCCTATAAAAGCACGTGTTATCGGATTTTCTTTATCAAGACATCTTGTGGCAAGCCACGGGATGCCCTAGACTGAAGAGCGAACTCAACCGTCACGCGGAGAAGGTGCGGGCCAAGTTACAGGAGCTCAACACCGCGAGCTGGGAGGAACGTATCGACGCCGCAGAGGGAGACTGGACGTCGATACACAAGCTGTGCAGGCAGCTTGCGAACACCCCGGCTCCGGTACGTCCACTACGCCACAGCGACAGGGCGCCGAGGTAAAACGCAGCAGACCGTGCGGAGATCTTCGCCGAGCACCTGGAGCGTCAATTCGAGCCAAACCCGACTGTTGACACCGACCACATCGCAGCAGTCGAGAGGCACCTTGGGGAGTACTTCGCGACGCCGATAGCTCCCGAAGAGGACCCAATTTTCTTCTCGCCTTGCGCAGTCAGACGCGCCATCCTGAAAACCAAGCCGAGGAAAGCCCCCGGAGCGGACGGTGTGCCAAACTCAGCGCTGCGCCACCTGCCGTACCGCACGGTAGCGGCACTGGCGCGCCTGTTCACGGGCATACTGCGCACAGGGGCCTTCCCGGCCTCGTGGAAGGAAGGGCGCGTCGTCATGTTGCCCAAGGCGCACAAGGACGTCACCAAGCCGGAGAGCTATCGGCCCATCACTCTCCTGTCGACCATCCCCAAGGTGTTTGAACAACTCCTGCTGCGACACCTCTCCCAGCACATTACGCCTCGCCCGGAACAGTTCGGGTTTCGCTCCGAACACTCGACGACGCTCCAGCTGTCCAGGGTACTGCACCTGTTGGCGGCAACGCTGAACAAGAAGGAGCGTGCAGTTGCAGTATTCCTGGACATGGAAAAGGCCTTCGACCGCGTCTGGCATGCCGGTCTGCTGTACAAGCTGTCGCAGACAGGCGCGCCTCGTCGCTTGATACAGGTGGTCTCCTCGTTTCTATCCAACAGGTCCTTCAGGGTGGCGGTCGACGGCGCGCTCTCGAGCGCCCGCCCGATCGCAGCGGGCGTGCCGCAAGGCAGCTGCGTCTCGCCGCTCTGTTAATCATGTTTCACCGACGACATCCCCACCACTCCTGACACCACGCTCGCGCTGTACGCCGACGACGCCGCGTACATTGCCACCTCGCTCAACGCGAGGCACGCGGCCGTCAAAATGCAGCGCGCGCTCGATCTGCTGCCTGACTGGCTGTCAAAATGGAGGTTGTCGGTGAACGTGGGTAAGACGCAGGCGCTGGTCGCCGGCGGCGCCACACTCCCGCCACCCCTGAAGCTGCAGGGAGTCGACATCGCGTGGTCGCCCCAGGTGAAATACCTCGGGGTCACCATCGACCGTCGGCTCTCTATGGTAAGTCACGTCCGCACTGTAGTCGCCAAGAGCAGGACGGCCCGCGCCCTGCTCCGCCCAGTGCTCTCTTCCCGCCTCCCGCTGCGTGCCAAGCTGGGCGTGTACAAGTCGTACATTCGCCCGCTCCTCACGTACGCCGCTCCAGCCTGGCTCGCCCTCACTAGCGAGAGCACCAGGAAGCTCCTCCGCGCACAACAGAACCTGTCGCTGCGGAGGATAGTCGCCGCCCCTCGCTACGTGAGGAACTCGACCATCCAGCGGGACCTCAACGTGGAGAGCCTGGACGACTTCTGCTGCCGCCTCGCGTCCACAATGTTCGCGCGTGCCGACGCTTCTGCCTGGCCCCACGTCAAGCACATAGCGCCATGGCACGCGCGGCCACCTGACGCGAGGCGCCTACCGCGCGACCTAGTTGCGGACGTGGCGACCCCCCCCCCCCCTGACTTGACGCACCCGAGTGGGTCGCACCCATCAACACGCGACCCACTCAAACTCTGAAACTCCACACACACTACACTCATCCGGTGTGTGCCGTGTGCTAGGTTAATATAGGCACGTCACGCACCGCACCATACAAACATGACTCCTCATTCGTTTAAACTCACGCGATGAACGCGCGGCGCGGGCTCGCCATTCTATCGCCTACATGAGCGGTGTTACACAAACACATTACCGCTCACACACACACACACGGCCCCTCTGCCTGGCGCGTAATCGGCTAGATCTGAAAGCGCGACAGGCGGGGGCCTCCAGCCGCGGTAGGGAGCGCCGAGCCACCTCTGCCGCTGGTCGTCACCCGCTAGGCCTCCTCCGGGTAACCGGTGGTCTCACCTGGCGGTGACAGACCGCCGAGGTGGCGTGAAGAAAGCGGCGCTATTTACATAGCACCGTAGCGCCTCCTACCGGACACTTCCGACAACCACACATAGGCAAGTCGCGTACGCGCGCTTGCCACTTGGCTATGGCCTACAATGGCCACCACAGCGAGGGTGCCCGCTGTTGCGGGCACACCAATGACCCCGCGGGGCAAGGACCTAGTCCACATCCCGCCAGCCGCGCTCCCATACGGGAGCGTAGCGACATCCTCTGGCTTTCTTTATCAGTCGGCTTTCAAACGTTCACTGGTACACATCTCCGCTACTTTCGACCCTTGAACTTGGACGACAATGGATACTACACCTACAGAAGCAGCACAAATCGTCGCCCTATTGCAAGAAGGGCTCAGCCAGCGGGCTGTCGCACGTCAGCTCCACATAAGCCAGTCCTGTGTTTCAAAAGTTTATAAACGCTTTCGGGAGACTGGTGGCTTTATCCCGAGACCAAGATCTGGACGGTGCCGGTGCACATCGGAGAGGGATGACCGTTTTATCGTGTCAACCTCTCTCCGAAATCGACATTTGACTGGTGTCGACGTCCAACAGGAGCTCCGAAATGTTTGTGGGTTAGCTGCCAGCGAGTGGACAGTTTGTCGAAGACTTACGCAAGCTAATTTGACTCCAAAAAGGCCTGCCACGGGCCCGAAACTGACGGCAGATCACCGACAAGCACGCCTTCAATTTGCTCGATCCCATCTTGAATGGGAGGTTGAGCAATGGAGGTGAGTCCTGTACTCCGACGAGTGCAGAATGTGTTTGCACGGCAGCGACCGAAGAGGTCGGGTCTACAGGCGGCCTGGGGAGCGATTTGCGCAGTGCTGTTTCGCTGAGACAGTGGCTTATGGGGGCGGTTCTTGTATGATGTGGGCCGGCATTTCCTTCGACGGTAAAACGGAGCTTGATTTCGTGCCTGGCGGGGGACGAGGAGGCGGTCTAACTTCAGACCGCTACATTTCCGATATTCTGCTGGAACATGTCGTTCCTTATGCGGGATATATCGGTGACGACTTCCTCCTTATGCACGATAACGCTCGTTGTCACACTTCCCGTGCCACAACTGAATACCTCGAAGAAGTCGGTATCACTACATTAGACTGGCCAGCGCTCAGCCCGGACTTGAATCCCATTGAGCACTTGTGGGATGAACTGAAGAGGAGGGTTCGTTCCAGAAATCCTTCTCCTTCAAGTGTGAATGAGCTGAAATCGGCTTTGATAGAGGAGTGGGAAGGTATCCCGCAAGAATCGATTCAGAAGCTGATTAGATCAATGAAGAACCGTCTTCGAGCAGTTATTAGGGCGAGGGGAGGGAACACAAAATATTGAAACTTAATTTTAAGGCCAAATAATTTTTTTATTAATAAATTTTTGTTGTTTTCTTCATTTATTATTTTTCCATTATCCTTATGATTTCCTAACTCCTTCACTCAATCCGGGATAGCTCCTTAAATGCTGGTGTGATTTAAATGAATTTGGTATCAATTTAAAGTTAACAGTTTAACCTTTAAAATGTTACCATTTTTATTAGAATTAACTAGGTATTAAGTACTCAAGATTGCGCGGAATCAATTCCAAGTAAGTGATTCCATACTTTTGCTCGCGAGTGTAGTTTCAACTTACGATATTTGATGATAACTGATATCAGGTTCTTCTCTTATATCCGTGGATGAGTCAAAAGTTGGGAGCGAGTCGGAAGCTACATTTTTGGATGAGCCAGAAGTTAAATTTACTGGTTATACAGTAGGAAGGGAGACAGAAGTTACAGTTGAGGATGCATCGGGGATTATATTATTTACCAAAGATGCTCTTAATTTTGATCTGAAAGAAAAACATAGAAAATTATTAAGTTAGTTATTAATAATAGTCATACATTTTAAATAATTTTGTATAGTTTAAAAAACTAAAATCACACTTTAATTCTTATTTTTCGTGTTCTTCTTAGCAAAACCCTTCATTTGATACCCATATCATGGGAATGCATAGAAAATAACTAGTCTGCCATCTTTGGGAGTCCGCCATATTGGATTCAGAATTACGTCACATAGCTTACCATACATTGTCATCCAAACTAAACATGTAAGTACGCAACATTTCAACTTAATAGAAAGCCGGGAAGTGGGTCAAATTTTACTTCTAAGATTTGCTTTCATAGTTAGTTAGAAGTGAAGGTTATACATATAAGTGTGTTCAAAAGAAACGGTTACGGTTGATGGGTCACCGCTAGTGGATTTGCCATTTACCTGACTACGAGTGTTATGTTGGTAGAAAAACAATAATTTACACAAATGTATTGACCTCCTGTTAAAAAATTAAATAAGTACTTACGCAGCTTCTCTTGCCTTCTGCAAATTATTAATCATTTTACTTTTTCGTGACTTAACAGATTTCTTTGATCCAAAATAATATGTTTTGTTTATTCTACCCATGTTCTGTAAGTAAAATAATAACAAGTTTGTAGAGAAAATAGTTTTAAGTACATAGTTCCACTTTACCTAATTATTAAAATATTACTTAAATGAACAACCTCATTCAGATTCACAAATAAAATAAATAATACTTACGGATCAAAAATATTTGGTCGCACTATAATTTACGTATATATCACGCGTGGCGCTTGCGCAGCGGCGGGAGGTAAACCGACATAGGTCCTACGTCGACGAGCGCCAGAGCGCGACTGCTTTAGGCACTGGCACTGGTGGTTGTCGCTACGCCCCCGCAAGGGGGCGCGGCTGGCGGGGTGTGGACAGCGTCCTTGGGCCCGCGGTGTCATCTGCGGTGCCCGTGTCAACGGGCACCCTCGTTGAGTTGGCCGTATAGGCCCAGCTGACGACAGGCGCGTTACTTACGCAACCCGTCTATGTGTAGTTGCAAAAGTGTCCGGTAGGAGACGCTACGGCGCTATGTATAGCGCCGCTATCTTCACGCCACCTCGGCGGTCTGTCACCGCCAGGTGAGACCTCCGGTTACCCGGAGGAGGCCTAGCGGGTGACGACCAGCGACGGAGGTGACTCGGCGCTCCCTACCGCGGCTGTTGGCCCCCGCCTGTCACGCTTTCAGAGCTAGCCGATTATGCGCCAGGCAAAAGGGCCGTGTATGTGAGTATGAGCGGCAATGTACTTGTGTAACACCGCTCATGTTAGCGATAGAATAGCAGGCCCGCGCCGCTCGTTCATCGCGTGAGTTTATTGTTTGTGGAGTCGTGACTGTGTGATGCGGTGAGTGTCGTGCCTATATTAACCAGAACACGACATGCACCGGGTGTATGTAGTGAGTGTGGAGTCTCATTGTTTGAGTAGGCCGCGTGTAGGTGGGCGCGTCAGGTGGCCGCGCGTGCCATGGCGCTAGGTGCTTGATGTGGGGCCAAGCAGAAGCGTCGGCACGCGTGAACATAGTGGACGCGAGGCGGCGGCAAAAGTCCTCCAGGCTCTCTATCTTGAGGCCCCGCTGGATGGTGGTGTTCCTCACGTAGCGAGGAGCGGCGACGACCCTCCGCAGCGACAAGTTCTGTTGCGCGCGGAGGAGCTTCCTGGTGTTCTCTCGCTCGTGAGGGCGAGCCAGGCTGGGGCGGCGTACGTGAGCAGTGGGCGGATGTACGTTTTGTACACGCCCAGCTTGGCACGCAGCGGGAGGCGGGAAGAGAGCACTGGGTGGAGCAGGTTGCGGGCGGCTCTGCATCTGGCGACAACCGAGCGGACGTGACTTACCATGGAGAGCCGACGGTCGATGGTGACCCCGAGGTATTTCACCTGGGGCGACCACACGATGTCGGCTCCCTGCAGCTTCAGGGGAGGCGGGAGAATGGTGCCGCCGGCGACCAGCGCCTGCGTCTTTCCCACGTTCACCGACAACCTTCATTTTGACAGCCAGTCAGGCAGCAGATCGAGCACGCGCTGCATTTTGACGGCCGCGTGCCTCGCGTTGAGCGAGGTGGCAATGTACGCGGCGTCGTCGGCGTACAGCGCGAGCGTGGTGTCAGGAGTGGTGGGGATGTCGTCGGTGAAACATGAGTAACAGAGCGGCGAGACGCAGCTGCCTTGCGGCACGCCCGCTGCGATCGGGCGGGCGCTCGAGAGCGCGCCGTCGACCGCCACCCTGAAGGACCTGTCACAGAGGAAGGAGGAGACCACCTGTATCAAGCGACGAGGCGCGTCTGTCTGCGACAGTTTGTACAGCAGACCGGCGTGCCACACGCGATCAAATGCCTTTTCCATGTCGAGGAATACTGCAACCGCACGCTCTTTCTTGTTAAGCGTTGCCGCCAGCAGGTGCAGTACCCTCGACAGCTGGAGCGTCGTAGAGTGCTCGGCGCGGAACCCAAACTGCTCCGGGCGAGGCGTGACGTGCTGGGAGAGGTGTCGCAGCAGGAGTTTCTCAAACACCTTGGAGATGGTTGACAGGAGAGTAATGGGCCGATAGCTCTCCGGCTTCGTGACGTATTTGCCCGCCTTGGGCAGCATGATGACGCGCCCTTCCTTTCACGCGGCCGGGAAGGCCCCAGTGCGCAGTATGCCCGTGTGCGCGCCAGTGCCGCTACCGTACGGAAGGGCAGGTGGCGCAGCGCTGTGTTGGTCACACCGTCCGCACCGGGGGCCTTTCTCGGCTTGGTTTTCAGGATGGCGCGTCTAACTGCGCAAGGCGAGAAGAAGATTGGTTCCTCTTCGGGAGCTATCGGCGTCGCGAAGTACTCCCCAAGGTGCCTCTCGACTGCTGCGATGTGTTCGGTGTCATCGGATGGGTTAGGCTCAAATTGACGCTCCAGGTGCTCGGCAAAGATCTCCGCACGGTCTGCTGCGATGTATCTCGGCGCCCCGTCGCTGTGGCGCAGTGGGCGTACCGGAGCCGGGGTGTTCGCAAGCTGTCGACACAGCTTGTGTATCGACGGCCAGTCTTCCTTTGCCGCGTCGATACGTTCCTCCCAGCTCGCGGCGTTGTGCTCCTGAAGCTTGGCCCTAACCTTCTCCGCGAGACGGTTGAGGTCGAACTTCGCCCGTGGGCAGCCCGTGTCCTGCCACCGCTTGCGAAGGCGCTTCCTCTGGGCGACCAGATGCTTGATGTGGGTGGGCAGAGGCTTGTACACAAGCCCCTGCGACTGCGGAAGTGTTGTTGTCGCCCCTTCGAGGGCGCGCTGGATGCAAGCGGTGACCTCTTCTGCCAGCCGGTCGACGTCTGCGGCGGTTTCAGTGGGCCAAGTAGGAGTGGTGGTCTCCATCGCTTCCGCGAACGCCTGCCAATCCGTCCTTCGACGTGGCGCTGGAGGAGAGAGACACGTCGGCATCTGTGATAGGACGACGAGTACAGGTTGATGGTCCGACTGCATCTCGTCGTCTATCACCTGTTGGGTGAGCTGGTGACTCAGGCCTCTGTGGACCACGATGTCCAGCACGTCCGGTGCGTGCGCGTGGTCGTCGGGGTAGTGAGTCGGCGTGTCAGGGCCGGACACCGTGTATCCACAGGCCTCTGCGTCCGCGAAGAGTCGCCTCCCTCCGGGATTCGTGGTCCGGCTGTTCCACGCCTGGTGCTTGACGTTCATGTCGCCCGCGAGGAGTGTCGCGTTCGGCGAGCCATGCAGCAGCGCCCGCAGCTCAGAGAGGTTGAGCGGGGCCTTGGGCGCGCAGTAGCACGCGTAGATGTTCATGTCCTCGCCGGCGACGTGCAGCTGGATACCCAGCGCGTGGAAGGAAGCCGGTGACGTCAGAGGGAGTGGCTGGTGTACGACTCTTCGGCTCACCAGTACCGCCAGACCGCGGTAGGTGACGGCGACTTCTCGTCCTTCCTGTAGAGGTGGTATCCCGGGAACCTGGGATTGTCCGCAGGCCCCAGGAACGTCTCGCTGATGAGCGCCACGTCGATTCGTTGTTCCCTGAGGAGGAGGCGGAGTGGGGCAACCTTGTTTCTCAGGCCGTGGGCGTTCCAGTGCATGACCCTCAACGGACTAGCCATGGTGCAAGGTGAGAAGCTCGGCCAGTCCGTCGAGGATCACCAGCTCCGCGTCTTGCCCCTGCCTGATGGCCTTGATCAGGTCCATCAGGAGTTTTATGGCGCAGGCTGTAAATTCCTTCTGGCGCTCTTCCTTAGGAGCGCCAGTGCGTGGTGCGCGGCGCCGCTGCTGATCGCCGGCGTCGGCTGGTTGCGAGTGTGCGTCGGCCGCCGCCGCTACTTGTGCGACGGCGGTAGTAGTCGCGTCTGTGGGTGGGGCGCGTTTTCCGCCCCGCTTCCCCTTCTTGTTGCCGGCGCCAGCAACGGCGTCGGTAGGCTTCAGGTTGTTGGTGGTGGGTGCGGCTGGTTGCTGTGCCTGCGCCGTGGGGGCAAGAACTTGCCTAGGTTGGGACGCGGGTGGCTGGGGCTGTTTACCCCCCTTTCGCCTTCCCCCGCGCGCCCTCTTCCTCCGCCTCGAGACAGGAGCTTCTTTGTTGGCGGGCCCGTTTGCTGTCGCCATCAGTGTGGCGCTGGGGGCCTCGTGGTCGTCCGTGGTTGGTCGTGGAGGTGGCCTCTCGTTGACGGGTCGGCGCCCTTGTTGGGTGATGGCGACAGTGCCCGCTCGCTCGTTCCGGACCTCCTTCCGGAACACTGGGCAGCCGCTACTGCACGCTGGATGGTCACCCGCGCAGTTAGCGCAGGTGGCCGGCTCAGTCCTTGGGCGCGGGCAGTCGCGGGCGGCGTGCTCTCCGCCGCATCTCACGCAGGCGAGCGGGCGGTGGCACTGGTGCGAGCTGTGACGGAACTTCTGGCACCGGTGGCACTGTGCGGGCCCACGTTTGCCTCGCCACGCCTCAATACGGACACCACGCACACAGGAACACGGTGGTGTCGTAAATTTGGCGGATGTCCTCCTGCCTCCTCAGGACTGCATGGAATATGCAGCCGGGTCGTCCTTGTCGTGCTTGGATGTTGCGCACGTACTCCGGCTGGTATCCCATCAGCCTGAGCTCCTCCTCGATGTCGGCCGGGTCTGTGTCCGCCGGCAGCCCCCTGATGGCCACATTTAGGCTACGCTCCGCCGGCAGCGAGTAGGAGAACCAACTCAGGCCACTCGACCTCTCTAGGTCGGTGAGGTACCGCTGGACCACCCGATACTCGTCCTCACTTTCGGGAAGGAAACGAATTCCCCCTTGGTAAGGGCGGGCATTGGGTGGGTGGCCCAGCTTGGCCCTCACGGCCCTGAAGTGAGTGGCCCAGTTTGGTAACCTTTCCACTACCAGCGGAGGGTAGCGTGGCCTCTTCTCCTTCGTCGTCGTCGTTGCCTTGGCAGCTGCGGCTGCGCTCGCGCCTTGTGCAGGGGCTGCGGCGGCTGGCGTCGTCTTCGGGCTTGCGTCTTGTCTGGTGAGCGGGCAGCGTGTTGCCTCGGCGAAGGTTGGTGAACCGACTCCGGCTCGACCGCGCGGAGCGTGCTGCGGGAGCGGGGAGTCGGTGCAGACGCGCTTTGCCTCTTCGGCGGCCTCGTCGTCCGAGCTTCGTGGGCGGCGCTGGGCTCTGGCGTCGAATCGCAACTTGTAGCCAAAGGCCAGCGCGTCGTCGTCGGTACACATTAGTCCACTAACCTCTGTGTCATCCGGAGAGTCGGGGCGTGCGGGTGTGTCAGCCGGGGCGCCCTGTTGACCGACCGTGGAGCCTCCCGACGTCATCGAGAGGTCACTGCCCTCCCTCGACGAGCACGGAGACATCGCGGCCGGGGAATCCCGGGCTGCGCTTCTGGGCGGTGGTGGCGACAACATGCTCCCATCGGTCGTTGCGGCGGCTGAGCCTGCCAGCAAGAGATGGGGAGCGGGCGATGCGGTGCGCACGGCTCGGGCCGTAGTGGCGGCGGAGCGTACGCGCGCAGGGCGAGTCGTGGTACTCGCTGTTGCGGGCGCAGGGCGCGCGGCTGCAGGTCTGGGTTGTGCGGCTGTTGCGGGCGTCGGTCGGGACGCGGACGGCACAGGCGCACGCGTCACCTGCGCAGCGGAGCGCGCGGTGGGTGCAGCGGCACGCATTGCGGGTGCGCGGGTAGCACTACCGGCGGGCCCCGGGGCCTGAGTTGGCACGGGGCGGAACGCCGATGGGCGGACTGGCACTGGGTGGCGGCTGGAGAGCGGCGGCGTCGGTGAGGGGGCCGTGGTGCGCGCTGGCGGCGACGCTTGCGCCAGCGGTATCGGTGGTGATGGTGGTGGAGGATGGCGCCTCCCTTCTTCCTCTTCGGTGGTGGCGGCAACAGGCGGAGAACCGGGCGGCGGGTTCCCAACGCGCGGGAGCGACGTCGTTCGGTCCCCGAGCGCCTGTTCCGTCGGCGGAGTTGTGGGCATCTTCTTGTTGGTGGAGATCGCTGGGGGTGATCCTCCGCAACCGCTACGGTGAGCAAGCACCGGGCGGGGCTGGGCTCTCGCTGTGAGCGCACAGGTACTACGTACCCATCACGGTCACAGCGAGAGACACTTTTCAACGGAAAAGTTTTTTTTTTTTTGTCGGTTCGGGCGGTGGCGGTTATTTTTTGAAAACACTGTGTACCCGCACTTCGTTTTATTATTGCGTCGGAGCGAGAAACACGTATACGCGCGCGCGTGGATCACTGGCTAATCCTGATTTAGGCCGTAAGATGCAACCGATTTTATACTTACTTTGAAAAATTATTTTTATCAATGATTGAAGACATATATTTTTTCTTTTTTACACATTTATGGTGCAATGTTTCTTCTTACATTATAAAATTATTTACGTTGCCAAATGACTTTTAGATTATGAGATATGACGTGTTTTTTTGTGGTCGATTTCTCGTTTTTTTATTTTTTTTGACGTGATAAAACTACAAGTTCATGAATTAAAAATCGATTTTTTCTCAATGCACTTTAAATTTCAGGGTATGCCTCTTCGAATGAATACCTTTTCACCTTCTTAATAATATTTGGTGTAAGATTACTTCAAAGTTGTGCCCTCGCGCGTCATCTGGAAATCGCACCTTCGAAATCCGCTATTTTGATAGTCAATAATCCAATTTGAACGAGTTTTTGTTAATAGACTTTAAACAAAAATCTATGATAATTACGATGTTTGAAGTCAAAAGAAGCTAAAACAATAAATTATATGACTAAAATCACTTCAAAATCTCCCAAGATCGCGATTTACGTTTGTAAAATGCTAACACGCTCTTAAAGGTTTATAACGTAAGTAACGTTAAAATTAAGACTTTAAAGTTAAAGTTTTAACAAAAATTTGGAAAAACAGTAAAAATAAAGCTTTTAAAAGAAATCTAAAATTTCTTGGAATGACAACAAAAAGTCACTTAAATGAAAACCGCGTATAACTCCCCTTTGCTTCGATGACGGCTTGCATACGTTCTGGCATGCTTTGCAGTATCTTTTTTATGTTCACTTGAGGAATTTCGTCCCACGCTCTGACGAGAGCCACCTTTAGCTTACGGAATGTCACTGGCGGGCTTGGCAGTGCTCGGACCCGTCTTTTAAGCATGTCCCAGACATATCATATAGGAATCATGTCTGGGCTGTGAGCCGGCCAAGGCAGTTTCTGAATACTAACATCAGCTAAGTAAGACTCAACGATGCCAGCAGTATGAGCTTTTGCATTATCCTGCATGAGCAGAAAATCTTCTCGACCAATAAAGTCCACAAAAGGCACAACATGATCTTATAGGATTTCTTCAATGTACCTGACTGCTGTTAGGCGTTGATCCACGGTGACTTGCTCCGTACGCGCTTCGGAACATCCACCTTCCCACACCATGACAGCTTGGTAACTTACTGTCTGGCGTGTCGTGATGGGAAGGAAACGATCTCCACGGAGCCTATACACTCTCACGACCATCCGGTGCTCTTAAGGCTACTCTGCACGCATCAGTAAACAAGACCTTGCTCCATTGGTCCAAAGTTCAACTTACGTGTTCACCGGCAAATCTTAAGCAAGCAACTCGGTAGTGTCTCTCGTGTTCTGGCCCTCGAACTGGTCTCCTGGCACGTAAATCACGTTCCTCCATTCTTCGCCATATGGACCGTTCACGATGATACCAAGTGCCGCTTGATTTCAACAGCGGGGAGGAAGCGATTTCTCAACTTAACTCTCGGATTAACGTTAAAAACAGTTCTGGGATAACCTTTTAGCCAGCGCCAATCTAAACACAAGTTAATTTCAAATTACCCACTTAAATAAACTAAACAGGTCACTTGAAACCAACCGACATCAAAACATCTCATAAATAACACTTGTTTGTTTACAAGCTTCCTTTATGCACTTGGGCTACTTTTTCGGCCGCTGAGTGTACACTCACAGGCACAATTAACCGCCCACCTATATCATTCGTCGCCCTGTTTGTTTAAGTTGACTATGGCTTATCAGCTGTTTTATTTTTTGTCAAGTGGGTACTCTAGCAATAAATTAAACACTTATACCCTTATTTCGTTTCCTAAATTTGTGTCACCGACGGGTTTTTGGAATTTAGTCGTTGTTTGACATTGTTGCCGTTGCGTTACCGTGTTAACATTTCCTGTTCTTTTCTGCCAATATGTGTGAATATTGTTTAATTTGAGTTTGTAGTGTTCGCTTATTGATAGTGACTGAAAAAATGCCACTGGATGCAACAGGTGCAGTTAGGGCAGTGGCTTTAGCTGACGGTGGGTACAGCCAACGTCGCATCGCTCGTACACTCGTGTCTGTGTACCTCGAACCACGGTACGTGATGCCATCAGACGATTTCTGGAGACAGGCTCAAACACCCGCAGGCCAGGTCAATGGCGACATCGATGCACTTCAACTCGAGATGACCGTTTCGTTGTCAGCAAAGTGTTGAGAAATCGCTTTTTCACCGCTACTAAAGCTCGTACGCGTCTCTTTGAGGTGAGAAATGTCAGTGTGAGTGAACGTACCATTAGAAGAAGACTGGCAGAAAGAAATCTGAGGGCTTTTCGTTCAGCTCGCGCCCCACAACTGCCTACAACACCGTAGAGCCAGACTTGCTTTTGCGCGAGAATATGCTGACTGGACTATGTAGGAATGGAAGGACGTACTGCTCTCAGATGAGAGCAGAATAGCCTTAAGAGGTCCAGATGGACGTCAGCGTGTCTACAGAAGACGAAATGAAAGGTTTGCTCCATGTGCTATAACCGAAACAGTGGGTTACCAGGGAGGGTCCATAATGGTTTGGGGAGGTATCTCTTACGAGGCTCGTACTGAACTTGTTGTGTTCGATAGAGGCAGCGTGAACGCTCAAAGATACGTGGAGTAAGTTCTTCAAGACCATATCATATCTTTCGCACCATTTATTGGTGACAACTTTAGATTAACGCATGAGAATGCACGTTGCCATACCGCAAGATCCGTCACTGAGTACCTTAACGAGGTCGGGATTCAAGTTTTACCATGGCCGGCACGCAGTCCCGATCTTAACCCAATTGAGCATATTTGGGACAACCTCGAAAGATGTGTCCGAGCGAGATTACCAGCCCCTGCGACTCTAGGAGAGCTCAAGACGGCTGTGGTAGAGGAGTGGCACAAGATATCACGGATGGATTGCCAAACCGGCTTCAAGAAGTCATACGGACCCGAGGCGGCAACACGCACTATTAATTTTTTTTTTTTAAACAGACCATTTTTTTTTTTCAAAATTAAATTTGTTAGATTTTCATCGAAAATTTTCACTAAATTGATTTTTGGTAAGCATCTTTTAATAAACGACTTTTGTTTTTTTTACCTTAAAGGTAGCTTTCAACGTACCACTCATAAAATGTGGTCTAAATTTGAAGATTTCTGCAAATTGAAAGAAATACAAGGTGGGCGGTTAATTGTGCCTGTGAGTGTATATGTATAATTTCAACATGAATGATGCAACCAGGAACTTTCTAAAAATAGTTTGATTTAAAAGAGTGTCCAAGTTATTATGCCATTGACTGGGAATGTAGCTTCATCCTTTTGTCCTTGATTGATGACACCAGCAGCGCAATGGACTTTACAACATTCTGGTCGTATTTTATTTTTATCATCTCTTTTTTTTAACGAGAAACTGTATAAAAACTTAAAGTGAATTGGCGTCAATTAGGGCTTCCATTACGTAATTACGTAATTACGCAATTACGTAATTACGGACAGATTTTAGAAGTTCCATAAATACGTAACTGAAGAGTTCAATTCCGTAATAACGGAATTATAGGATAATATTAATTAATCACTCATTTATCTGGTTCCATAGTTTATATCTACTCCATGGGCATGAGTTTATGTATGTATGTATTTACAATTCATCCTAATACAAAATAATTTATTATAGATTAAATTCCGACTTATATTATGGCAACTCTAAATGTTATGACAACACCGAAACTCTTTCAGTGGGTATCCCCCGAATTTCCGGGGCTTATTTTATAACTTCCAATTGAGTCTCCAAGATTTTATTTCTTAATTGTGCAGAATAGAGTTCATTGTTGAGCAATCGGGAAACGAAGGGAATCCCTGTTGGTTGTGGATAGTTGGGTACATAATAAAATCAAAGTTTAAAATTAGTGTTTCGCAAGTATTTGATCTAACTCACAGCGAATAGAGTTTAATATTGTGGATTGAGCTGGCTTAGGGAACCCCCAAGATTTTTCTTTACTTTTATGAATTTAAAAACAGTCTCAATACTCGGTACTCAGTCATCACGCACGGTCACCCGCGAGAAGCCTGACCTGGGCTAAGCTTAATTCACTGAGTTGTGTGTATGTGCCGCGAATTTCGGTGCTTGGTTTTCAGAGGCTTTTCATCACAAGTTTTTAAGCATCACATACGTAGTAAAAGCGTATAGATACTTCAACGAAAATGTAAGTATTTTAACATTGACTTGTCTACTTACTTTGTCTCTAGGTTATTTGTGTAAGAGTTTTTACACTTTGTTGTTGTGTTGTTCGATGTTTGTGGGAATAGACATTGATTATGTAATTAGTTGATGGTACGTGTGTAGTGCGTAACTATAGCTATGTTGTTTATATTAAATTATTTTTATATTGTTTTAGGTCTGCCGCAAAGAAGACTGTTTATAAAGAGTTTTTGAACAAACGCACACAATCCGC
The DNA here is from genome assembly GCA_964057025.1 of Standfussiana lucernea. Taxonomy (NCBI): domain Eukaryota; kingdom Metazoa; phylum Arthropoda; class Insecta; order Lepidoptera; family Noctuidae; genus Standfussiana; species Standfussiana lucernea. The sequence goes on from OZ059784.1 coordinate 15,244,977, forward strand.
TATATGGGAACACTTCTTGACTTGAGGGACTGAAAATGGGCAAAGTGTCCAATGTAAACATTGTCAAAAAAATTTGAAGACTCCTGGTGGTGCTACTGGAGCATTACATACTCATATGCGTGCTAAACATACTGGCGAGATGTCGAAAGAGCAAGATGCGCAAAGGGCGAGTACTTCATCGTCTATTCAAGTTTAGTATTGGAGCTTAATTTTAAAATTATTGTCTTATTTCTGTAGTTTCCTTTTAATTTCTTAATATAAATAATGTTATAATTTGAAGTCGTTTGTTTTTTGCACTTCTAAAATACCTAATACACGCATACAAAATCGTGGTTTAAAAAATCAAAACAGTTACGTAATTACGTAGTTACGTAATTGGAGAATCAAAATGCGTAACTAGTTACGTAATTAACAAATCCGTAATTTTGGAAGCACTAGCGTCAATAGTGATTTGACTTAGTGATTTGGTTCGACGTTTCGTAGATAAATATAAACTGGTTGCATACTGCTTCGTAATTTATCAAAAAAAAAAAATCTTTCCTCAAGCGTGTTGCATGTCATTACTTCCCAGAATTTGATCCTTAATTAATAGCGCAATATCGAATGGTGTAATAAAATAATAATAAAATGAATGGTGTAATACAGTATGCGTTTTTTTTTTAATCAACGATCCCGAGACTCCTTGAGTATTTTTCGCTATTCCTCATAGTTTTGGATTTTGCCATTCACGACCCACTTGAAAATTAACCCTGTAAACATCTCGGCTACATCACTTGAATCAATGAAGTTATAAAATATTCACATTGCAAGCAAAACACATGGGGTGAGCCTGCACAGCGATGACAATTATCTAAAATTCTAAATAATGAGACAGTGGCTCTTGGTTCTACGGTGTAGTGTTGTTATGCGTTATCGCGCCCTTGGGGGTCTGTTCACCAAACTATCCGGTAATCATCACGACTGTACGGTTGACTGGAGATCGCTTATTTGAAATTAGAAAATAGCTGCTACATGCTAACACACGCCTGTTTGTATGAAAGCATTACATAACTAAACTTTTCAACATGTCTTTAGAATGGAGCGAAAACGTCAGGAATTGCAACGATTGAAGCAAGATATTGCTTACAATAACGTCATCTATGAGAAAAAGGTTCAACAATTTAGACACCTTCAGATATTAATGCGCGCATCACTACCTCCAGAATTGAGCCGCATAGTGATGGAATATGTAAAGGTAAGTGGTAATGAACACCGTCACAAAATATTTCAGTGAAATAATTTCAGACACAATTTAGTCAATAATGAATGTGTTATCTTCATACAGGAGCCGTCGCCTCAGCTCTCGCCCGTAGTTTCAGTCAGCCCAGTCAGCTCACAGTCTGCTGTCTCAGATTACTAATCAAACTACGACATTCGATTCTGTAAGTTAAATTTATGTTGTTATTATGTACACTGCAGGCCAAAAGTTTAAGACCACCTTAATTGAAGTAGCAAAATAAAGTAAAACACCAATAAAATATTAAATGTTTAATTAACCAGTTTAACTATCTAATCAATTAGTCACTAATTAGTGTTTTGACAAATTGTAATTTAAAAAAATAAGGAAATATTAACAGTTCCCGCGAAAAAAGGCTATAAGTTAACTAAACTGATGTTTCATCAAAAAATCCTCCTTTACATTGTATGACTTTTTTCACAAGTCTCGGCATACGAGCAATCAATTTGTTGATGGTGTCTTGTGATAATATTGCTCCAACTTTCGCATAAAGTATTCCACATTTCTTCTTGCGAGGATGGGCCACGATTACGGACGTTCCTGTCAAGCTCTTCCCACAAAAGTTCAATTGGATTGAGATCCGGGCTCTGAGGAGGCCAAACCATGTTTTTTAACACCCCTTGCGCCTCTTTCTCTTCTAAATATCCTCTGCATAATTTGGAGCTATGCTTTGGATCACTATCTTGTTGGAATATGAATGCATCTCCAATTAATCGCAACCCGGAAGGAACGGCATTTTGTTCTAAAATGTTTTTGTACTGTTCCTTTTTCATAATTCCTTCAATTTTGACCAAATCGCCAGTTCCTTGGCTAGAGAAGCAACCCTAGACCATAATTGAGCCACCGCCATGCTTGACTGTTGGGACTGCACAGTCCGGCACCATCTTTTCTTGAGCATTGCGTCTCACGTAAATACTTCGTTTTGAACCGAATAGTTCAAACTTGGATTCATCGGTCCAAAGAACTTTTTTAAAATCTTCTTCAGTCCAATCTCGATGGGCAAGAGCCCACTGCATCCGCTTTTTCTTGTTTTGTGGCCTTAGCAGTGGTTTTCGGACGGCGCACATAGGGGTATTTTGCTGATCTAGCCGGTCATAAATCAGTTTATAAGAAGTTGCCGCAGGTAAAAAAAAACTGGTTCTTGTAGTTCTCGAATGGCTAGAGAACAATAGACAACCCGTCCCGGTCTCTTATCGGACGCGCCCGCGCGCTTGTTTTGTCGGAAGTTAGTCGTCGCTTGAAATGCACGTATCTTACGCGTTTCCTAAGTGTGACAGTATCTGACAAAAAGTTAAATATTTTCGTGACTACTGATTTCTTTCATAATTTTGTTATGGATATGGATCAAGGAGGTAAGTACGCATATTATCATTGAATGATGCTGTATTTTTTTTGATAGGATATTGTTATTTGACGTTTGAAAGTATAGTTTAAAATTTTTAAATTTCCAACCCAATTTTAAGTTTGAAAAGGGGTTTTGTTGTATTTCCGGTTTCGTCCCGGTTAATATGTTAATTGGTAATGACAGGTTATAGTTTATATTAAATTATTATGACCTAATTAGCCGCCCATAGCCGCCCCCTTTTTTGCAAGAGGTCACAGACCAACACAGTGAAAAAAATAGAATTTTTTTATTTGGAATTTATACTATGTTAACTTGGTTTCAGGCTCGCCTGGTCACTCAGGTGGTAGAGTTGTGACCCGTAGATCACTTTTTGATAAAATGAAAAATCAAAATTTGCCTAATTTTGCAGAAAAATTAAATTATTTGGAACATTGGATTTTGTCCAGCGAAAACTATTCTGAAGATGAATTAAAGTTGTATGTGGAAAATGCTATTAACGCCCTACTAAAAACAAAATTTTTACTGGAAGAAAGGTCATATTCTGTAAAACATACTATGATGCTTACAATGGTAGACGCAAAAGTATGTAATGCCGCCACACAGACCACATCAACAATGAGGTGCTACATTTGTGGAGCAACATCGAAAGAATTCAACGATTTAACCATCAAAAGAGATGTTGATGCAGACGCACTTTCATTCGGATTATCCACTTTGCACGCCAGAATTCGTCTGTTTGAGAGCATATTGCATCTCTCATACAAACTCACTGTAAAAAAGTGGCAGTTAAGATCTGACGGTGATAAAGCTATTGTTAAAGAGAGGAAAAAACCATTCCAGAGAAATTTAGACGTGAAACTGGTCTAATAGTGGATGTACCGAAAGCTGGGTTTGGAAATACCAATGATGGTAACACAAGTAGAAGATTTTTTCCAATCCTGAATTAGCTGCGGAAATAACTGGAGTTGATTATAATTTCATTTACCGGCTCAAAGTCATCCTTGAAGTCATATCAAGTGGTCACAAAGTACATTTAGACAAGTTTGCAGATTATTGCATAAACACTGCAAAACTTTATATAAGTTTGTATCCGTGGCATCCTATGACACGTACGATACACAAAATCCTAGTGCATGGTGCTACTGTCATAGATAAGGCATTGTTGCCAATTGGGTTGCTCTCGGAAGAAGCCGCTGAGGCACGGAATAAACATTTTCGGCTATACAGGCAAAATTTCGCAAGAAAATTTTCAAGGGTCAACTGTAACACAGATATTTTAAATAGATTATTACTCAGTTCTGACCCACTGATTACTGGAATGAGACCAACCCCCAAAAAAAGAACGTTGCCATTCACAAAGGAAGCAATTGCTTTGATGATACCTGCTGTAACTGACTCTGAAAGACACTCAGATTCTGTTTTGGAGGAGCTTTCTGGAGGCACTGAAAGTGATGAGGATGATGAAGAACCATGGAACTCATCATCATCATAGTTACATAAATTGTATAACCTTTTTTTAATAAACATCGAAGTTATAAATTACTTAAATGTATTTTCATTATACTTTCCCCAATATTTTAAGTAATTTTTCATAAAATAAAAAAATAATATGGCTCATAAACCAGGGCAACTCCCTGGAGTAAAAAAACTAAATAAATAATTTTGACCGGCTAGATCAGCAAAATACCCCTATGTGCGGCGACGCGACGCGACCATACAACTTTGCATCTCTCAGTCGCCGTTTTACTGTAGTCAATGATAAAGGTTTAACTCGGGTTTTGTTTACTTCAACGCGGATTTCTGGTGCTGTTAAGCGTCCATTTCGCTCGCTGGTAACAACAATGAAATTATCTTCACTAGACGTGGTAGCTCTCGGCCTTCCTGAGCGTGGACGATCTTGAAAACTGCCTGTCTCCCTGTATCGAGTTATTGTGCTATGAACACAAGTCTTCGATAACTTCAGTTGCGAAGCAATCTCACGTTCGGATTTGCCTTCATTATGCAAAAAAACGATGGCAGAACGCACTTCACTGCTAATTTCGCGTGCTTTTCCCATTTTAAGACGATGAAGATTTTCAAAGCAGCGCTATCTTAAGTACCTTTTGCTTTTTGAAAAACCCGATAAATCGATTTAAAGTTATCTTGTGAGCACTTCATCTTTATTCATTAGTACCAGTTTGATTCAATAGATGTCGTTGCATGTATCTTACGTAAAGGCGATAAATTCTTCTTGAACACAATAAATTCATATATCTTTTGATAGAGATCACGGATTGACCTTCTTTAAGTTACGCACAATACTTGTGCATTAACCCTAACCACATTGGTTTTGTAATTTGCACGTGATACTTAAACAAACAAACATAGCCGAAGACTCACACACTGCAGACAAACCTCAAATATGTTATTTCATGCCATCAGGACAAGGCTCCGGCCTATACGGCTCGCTGAAGAGTGTGGACTTGGCAGGCGCAGCAGGGGCCGCGCCTGCTGCCGCGCCCGCTGTTGCCGCGACAAAAATTCTGAAAATACTAGAAATGGGTTCTGTTTGTTATCCTTTAACACTCCTATTTTTTTTTTCTAAATATTTGCAATGTACAGAAATGCCATGTCTTCAGATTTATTATATGTATAGATATAGATAGATCACTATGGTCTAATCATAGCCCACGTTAAGACGTGCAAACAAAAATGGTAAAAACAATCCCGCACCACCATGATTTCGGAAGGAATATCTATTTTCGGTATATTTATGTACGATAACAGGTTTTAATTTAAATGTAAATATTTGCAATCGTAATTAAACTTTGTGTTCTAGTATTAAGGTTTATTTATTTGTATTATATTTATGTATACTGGAGTATCTAAAACAAAATTATTGTGATACAAAAGTAAGCCAAAGGAAGGGCCTCTTCCGTACTGATAATGACGACGAAACATTATTGTTATTACTTGGTGGCGACCAAGAACAATAAGATCAAACAAAATAAATCAATTTAGTTAATACAAAGGTACATTTCCTTTTTGATATTATGTATTTCAACTCGTGAGTCGTACCTTTAGTTCGTTCGTGCATAATAACTTATACCTACGCTCAATCGTTAAGGAAAACTAAGGCCTAATGTAGGCAAGCAGCTAAATATGGTGTAAATCATCCGTAATATTTAATGGAAATACCACACTACGTTTTTCGCTCATATTTTTTGATGTAATGTGTGTTATAAACAGTGATCAGAGTTAGATAAGCAATTTGGATTCAAGCAAAGCTAATTTTGATGTTGACATTTGGCCTCCCAAGCATTCTATCAATTTGTCACTTCGCCTGTACATAATGGCAATTTAATCGTTTTAAAACTTTAAATTGCTATTATGTTGATGAATTATTACGACCGACCACCACAGGAGGGATGAGAGACATGATGCGGATTTCAACCAAGATGATTGGTCGATTCCCGCCCGTCTCCTCTCTGCTTTGGTGGAATCCGAGCCTAATAAATGAACAAACACTGTGAATGGGTTGCCTGAAGAAATTAAAAGTAAATTCAACCTGTTATATAAATGTTATTTTAACAATTTTTTAACCAAACGATATTTTTATTTTTTTTATAGTTTGATTGATATTAGTACAAAGCATAATGAACGAGAAACTGTTTATTTACTTTTTCGGATGTTCCTAAAGATTTCCAAAATATATATAAAAACTCTTTAGAAATCTTAATACATGAACAACCGATACATTCGGTAAACAAGTAGTCCCTTCGCATCTTGACTTAAGTACGCCCAGTTAATAGATTTCTTGAAATACAATCCGCCAAGGAAGTGCATTCTTTAGCTGTACCTCCGCACAATGGATATACGAGCCCCGATGCAAAATAGTTCGTCTAGTATGGAAAGTAGTGCAAAGCGTAAAATATAGAAGTAATATTGGTAAAATAATTAAGAACGTTTAATAAAAAATAAACCACAATTTGGGGAACATTAAAGTTTATTTTAACATAACTGAAATTCTTTCATGACTTTACATAACATAAAAATTTAAAAAATATTCTAAAAAACATAAAGCAAAAGTATTCGTCTACCCTTGTCACTCACGCAAAATAGTTCGTCTACCACAGTTGTGTCGCCTTTGCTCTCAATGACAGCTTTAATGCGAAGAGGCATGGTTGCAACCAACAGTAAACACTCCTCAGGCGTAATTGACTCCCAGAGAGCCAAGAGTTTAGCCTTTAAGTCGCTCTTCGATCTTGATGGATTTTTACGCAGAACTTTTTTCATTTTCCACCATAGGGTTTCATCGGCGACAAGTCCGGGCTGTTAGATGGCCATTCGATTGTAGGGATGCTTTTCGCCAATAGCCACGTCTTTGTTGTCCTTGCAGTATGGCAGGAAGCACCATGTTGAAAAATGAAGGAATCTTGATGTGTAAGTGACGGAATAGAGGGCAGTAAATTCTCTTCCAACAGGTTTTGATACCTTGCAGCATTGATAGAACCATCCACAAACTGCATACCACCAACACCTTGTGCAGACATGCAGCCCCATATCATAAGAGACGCCGGAAACTTCACTTTGCGTTTGAGACAATCAGTATGAAATGCCTCATTTTTGTTCCGAATCACTTTTTTCCTTTCATCGCCGACTGTTACTTCAAATTTGGACTCGTCACTCCAAATAATACTACGCCACTGATCGGAAGTCCAATTTAAATGATCACGAGCAAACTTCAACCTCTTTTTCTTTTGTACAGCAGTCAACAGTGGTTTCTCCTTAGCGGTGTAAAATCCGTAACCCATTCTTTTTAGGACTCTTTTGCAAGTATCAACTGAGACGTCTTTGTGAATCATGTCCTTCCATTGCACCGTGAGTTCTCCAGCTCGAGCACGACGATTACTTTTGATAATTTTCTTCAGGATTCTGTTTTCTACTGCACTTGTGATGCGTGGTCGACCAGTTTTCTTGAAACAAGAAGTCGTTCTATTCTTTTTATAGTGCTGAATGATAGATTGGACTGTAGACCTGGGAAGTATCAAGTCTTTAGATATTTGGTAACTTGATTTGCCAGCATCGACTCCACAAACTATTCGCTTTCGAAGCTCTTCACACACGGGTTTGCCACGACCCATTGTTATTTGAAAACTAATGAAAAAAACTGAAATTTTCAGATTTTATACTGTCTCACTTGACAAATGACACAGAATTACTTTTACAAATTTAAATTTTGCAACATAATTGAATGTACAAAGAAGGAATAATCTTATTTAACTCACTGATAGACTAAAATAGTTTATTGGTTCATAATTAAAAAATGGCATAAGTAACGCGACCTATGATAGTAGAACAGCTTAATAATTAATATAGATATACTAAAATAATGAAGTTAGAAAAAATCTCACAGAGAAAATTTCACACTAGACGAACTATTTTGCATCGGGGCTCGTATTCCCACAACAATTTGTGCGAATGGATCAGATGTCCTCCAGGTAGCGCATCATCTTACATCCGTTCAATGACCAAATCTGATCACTGGTTATAAATCCTATTTAAAGATTCCCGTGAGTGATGAATTGTCGTTAAGTAATTTACTATTAAGTGTAGTTTACAATGTTCTGCCATATTTATGTAAGACCTCTGACATGTATCTGACATTTTAACTGAATTCGGAGAATACAGTTTCTAATAAAATATGATTAGTGTTTTATTTCTTAGCCACTTAAGTTTTCTTGTATTTATTTCGTGAGTTGGTTACATTGTTGTGGATGGTGACTTAAATCCATTACATGAGATTAAGCTCTGCGCTGCTCTGCGTTGCTCTGCGTGACTTAGTTAAAGTGGATGTGCTGAGGTAGACCATGTCTTCTTACGTTTTTGCAATAGGCAGATCAGTGTGGTTGATTGTTGATGAGTGACCGATTTTCGTCACGGTTGGCGCAAAGGCTGAGCGCTTGGCTGCAACGCTGCGTGTCGCAGGTTCGATTCCTGCACTGATCAAATATTTGTATGGCCTACAAATAGTTGCTCCGGGTCTAGCTGTTTGTCTATGAGAGTTTAAATAACTATTGTAAACGCACCACCCACGAAACCAGAAATTCTTACACCCGTATCTATAGTCAAATTAAAGTTATTACTTGTGCAAAAATGTTTATGCAATAGACAAGAATTTAAACGAAGTAAGGACCATCAAAGAAACCAATAAGAATTCTAACTTTTTACAGTTGTAACTTTAAGCAATTACTAAACTACATATTTAAAATCGTATCTTAAAAAATGACATTCACTCAAGTAAATACTTTGACTTGTTTATAGATATGACTGTTAGTGGGGGGCAACGTTTTAAGAAACGAACAATATACAAAAACGGGGTACCTACCTATTTTGTGTGTGTAGTCGCAGCGGAAGAATGCCGAATTTCATCATTTCAGTTTAGCAGATATTTAGTGTATGACGTCGTGTAATTGTGTATGGTAAGTACACATTTGTATGTGCATGTGGATTGAGTGATCCTCTCTTCAATCTTAACAAAAATCGAGGAAGATTTAGTAGAAAATAGTTAAAACATTATGGTGAAGTTAAAAAATTTGTTAAACCTGAGATAAAAATGATATGGTCAATAAAGTGGATCACTCAAACCGCACGCTTTAAGAAAACGTCATATGTATATCTCAGAATATATAGCCTTTGCACTGCTTATTTCAATATTGAAAAATTGTTAAAAATAGTTAAAAACTATTAACAATTTGAGAATTCACTAACACGTCCCGTTCCAGATTTATTACGATTAATTTGGATCACTCATTCCGCACACAGGCCGTATGAGTGCTCTTAAAAATCAATACTATATACTGAATAAATACGTATTATTTTTGTTGTGTAATATAACTAAACATAAGACTGAATTTGTTAAAGAATGAGTGTGACAAAACTTATAAGCTGAAGGAAGAAATTGATCTTTATGTTTTCCTCCAATATGCCGTCTGAGTGATCCATATTTCGACCTCTATCTACTTATATATACTTCGTAGGTAGACTGAGTTTGTACCCAAAATTGTTAATTGTTTTTAACTAAAAATTGATATATCTTCTGCTTTTACAAGGGTCATACTTTAAGAAATATCACGATTTTTTCATTCCTAAAGGAAAAGACTGAGTAGGGTAGATGTGATTTTTCTATTATGTGAGACTGTTTTGATCAAATAACCTCATAAAACCTTATTTTTAACGTTTATTAATTTATTGGTTGGATTCATCAGTCGCGACAACGCAACATTACATAATAATTCAGTTTTGTGGTGCAATATTATTTTATAGTGTTGTGTAGTGGATTTCCGTTTACTGATAACGTATAAAACCGGGAGTATCTTTTTAACCGACTTCAAAAAAAGGAGGAGGTTCTCAATTCGGTTGGTTTTTTTGTTTGCTACCTCATATCTTCGTCATTTATGAACAGATTTGCAAAATTCTTTTTTTGCCTGAAAGGATACTTTCCGATTGGTCCCATAGAAATCGGTTTAGTAGTTTGGTTTTTAAATCGAAATATCTGGTAAAAATAAGTTATCCAAGTAAAAGAAATTGCGAAACTGATAGTTGACAAGGCTTTGTGTGTGATACGATAACTAATAAAAAGGGTAAAATAAAAACTTTTTTGCAAAAAAATAACCGACTTCCAAAAAAACCCTAACAAATTTAAAATAACTTTACTTTCGGAAGTCGGTGCCAAAAAGTCAATGATACAAACAATAATCACCGACTTCCGAAAGTAAAGTTATTTTCAATTTTTTTTGTGTTTTTGTTTTGGAAGTCGGTTAAATTTGAATTCATATTACTTACTTATTTAATTCGATTTTCAACTCAATACTTGAAATGTAATTTTTCTATCGTACAAGACGACATGAAGCTAAACACTGCGGCACCTTATTTAGAGTAATAGTAGTAATTATGCAACAAAACTTATAGTATGATTTGCTGGCGCCGTACTTTTCTTATATTTTAGGTATTTGATGGTTTTTAGGGTTACATAGTCAAGAAAGAACCCTTATAGTTTTACCATGAATAACTGTCTGTCGCGGTTTATCTCAGATATTGTAATATAGCCGAGAGTGGTTAAAATGTTCATAAAAACTTTTTTTTGGGTTACCCGTAAAGTGGGGTGATGTTTTTTTATTTTTGCGCCCCATCCTGTGAGATATCGTTGAATAGGTCATTTAAAAACACTGTGTGTTTTCCTTTACATTTTTTTTATGTAAGATAAAAATTAACGATTTATTGGATTTAAAAGTTTATTTTTTTTTGTTCGAGGTGCGTGTCCCACCCCCTGCTAAAATCATAACCCCTATACACTGAGACCTAAATTATATGTACTCGTAGAATATTATAAACTTAACGAATTTTATAGGAAAAAATAATTGCAGGCAGAGAGAGAGAGAGAGTACGACTACAAAGCCCTACTGCGCGTGATGCAGCATGCACTTAGCCGGTTTTTTTACTTTATAGCAAAAATGCAACACCCAAAATTGTCTACAGTTTTTGTTTTCAGCAACGCTATGAAAAGAAGTCGGAAACCCGAAATGATCTAAAAAACGCAAATAGATCTTTTTAATAACATAACATTTACAGAAACCTGACATTAAGTACATCATCTGCCTAACCTTTTCCCAACTATGCTGGGGTCGGGCATGGAGCGTCTGCTTATCTGACCTCCACGTCAGACTTTCGGGCCACTGACTACCTGTAACGACTGTCAAAAATCTAAAATGGACAGCTGGGACCAACGGCTTAACGTGCTTTCCGAGGCACGGGGGAAATTCTGTATGTAAAGGGCGGTCACCCATCCACAAACTAACCTAGGCAAGTGCGGCTTAACCTGAAGATTGATCTGAGCGGCTATTATTATTTAGCCACGAGCTCCTTCTGACATTAATTACAATGACCCCATTTTCTCTGTATGTCGCAAGAGTTAAATGCAAAATTTTCGCCGGCACCGGTCTTATGGACTCACTGATTATTGAAAAGTTGTGCTCTTCATAAATTTTGTGAAAATAATGTATTTTATTGTGTTATTTCAATATGGTCACCCTACACGATGTTTTTCTTTGAGAAGTTAAAAATCAGTTATCTAATGAATAATAATAGTTAAAAAAACATAAGATATATCAATTTTTAGTTAAAAACAATTAACAATTTTGGGTACAAACTCAGTCTACCTACGAAGTATATATAAGTAGATAGAGGTCGAAATATGGATCACTCAGACGGCATATTGGAGGAAAACATAAAGATCAATTTCTTCCTTCAGCTTATAAATTTTGTCACACTCATTCTTTAACAAATTCAGTCTTATGTTTAGTTATATTACACAACAAAAATAATACGTATTTATTCAGTATATAGTATTGATTTTTAAGAGCACTCATACGGCCTGTGTGCGGAATGAGTGATCCAAATTAATCGTAATAAATCTGGAACGGGACGTGTTAGTGAATTCTCAAATTGTTAATAGTTTTTAACTATTTTTAACAATTTTTCAATATTGAAATAAGCAGTGCAAAGGCTATATATTCTGAGATATACATATGACGTTTTCTTAAAGCGTGCGGTTTGAGTGATCCACTTTATTGACCATATCATTTTTATCTCAGGTTTAACAAATTTTTTAACTTCACCATAATGTTTTAACTATTTTCTACTAAATCTTCCTAGATTTTTGTTAAGATTGAAGAGAGGATCACTCAATCCACATGCACATCACATTTGTGCACATTCATGAATAGTTCCATTAATACACTGAATATCGGAATATGTTGCATTTGGTTTTCCATTAAAAAGTCCTACAAACGGATGTCATACAATATACTGGTCCAGTCGTAGTAAATTATGCCATTGCTCATTAATTACTAAGAGCACATAAATGAAACTTTGCAATACAGTGTAGACCCTTACAAGATATAAATAAACGTTATAAGTTAGGCTCTAGAGTTCCTATTTGACGTACTGGGACCTAATAACCTTATTTTGCTTTTATTTGTATATCTTCTGAACAATATGTTGATTCTCTTTTCACAAACATTACACACAAATTATAAGCAACGTGCGTAAAAAATTACAACTCTGTACTAAACCGTTTTGTATGATTTTCATCAGATAGGAAAACGTCAGTGCAGCGGAAACTTTATTATCTTCGCAGTTTTATGACACACAAATTTCATTTAAACATAAGGTGCATTGGGGCTATTTCGAAAATGGGTATATTCCGAAAGTGCAAAAAATCTACCAAACGCAGCAATATATTCCTGCTGGCAACATTAGGCAAAGCGCCATCTTAGATTTACTTGTCGCGACAGACGTTGCGAGCACAGATTACTTATATGTAGCAAGCTACAGATGTGACAGTCGAATTTGCTTAGTTCCTACATTAACAGTTATGGCGCTGTTGTCGCTTCATTTGACATTTGCGGCGCGGCATGGACACAACACATGCAAAAATAATATATAATAGTGCTTTCAATCTAAATGGATACTCAATATGACCGTTATCGAGATTTTTTAGTGTAGTGTAGTGATGTACCCGATATCGATAAAATATACTACTATTTAGGGTTTTATCAGTTATTATATTAGATAAATAAATAAAACAAATTATCATATACTTTGTGGTCATTTATTCGTTTTCTTTTGCCGAAGGGTTTTATATTTTCTTAACGCTAACTGTTGCATGTTTTGCATTTTCAAAACATATTTTTCTTCTAATTGTCCTCTTAAAATTTTATTTATTATAGTGCACCAATTGTGGCATTGCAGGCGAATCACAAGTTGTATGTAATATTTAATTACATCTGTTTTGTGCTTTTTACAGCCCAACCAAGACATGTCGCGTTTAGCAATCAGCAGTTTTAGATTTTTTTTTACATTATTTTTGTAACCATTTTCATTTAAAAAATCGTGAATGCATTGAGAGTTTTCTCTGTACAGCCACAGTAGTTTCCCAACTGGGTAAGCCAAATTATTATTTTTTAATCTTTTGTATTCTCTGTGTTGTATAAATTCATGGATCCCTTGTATTTCTTTTGTTGCATAAGTTTTTGTGCATGAATAACAATTAAATTTTTTCGTGATTTTCCTGCATATGTATCCCGCAGTATACGCCGATGTTTGGACCCTTACTTTTTCCGATATAACATTTTTTATTAGAGTTCCCTCGGACTCTGTCGGACCCTTTGAAGATGACGGCGTATTTAAAATTAAATTAGGCGAAATATTTTCGTCATTACCTTTTTCAGCACAGCAGGTAAAAAGATAGTTCACATCAACTAATGTGTCGCCGTCATCTTCTTCACAATTGGAAAATTTTGAGTGAGGGCTCAATATATTAGACATTACTAAGGACTTGAAGGCGTACATAAAACTATTTCCATCAGGATTCACGTTGCGATAATTCATCGCTCTTATGCGACCAAAGAAATTCTCAAGAGGATCTTGATTTATTAATCTGGAGTAAAAGTATTTCACTCCAAATTCTGTAAATAATAATTTGGAAAGACCCAGAAAACTCTGCAACGTAGTGATCCACCCTTCAAGGCACGGAGGACGCACATGTCTCGGTTTTGCAGTCTGCCTAGCCAATTTACTATTGGTGTCAATATATTTAATATTTTTTAGGGATTTAATTGCTTTTTGCCAAAATTCTTGATGAGGAGAATTTGGTTTTACTGCGCATCTAAGTTTGCCCCTTGGTTGACCTGGCGATCCATTCACACTATCAAATAGGTCGTCAAAAAATGTCACCACTACTGCTGTAGTCTCCATGGTCTCTATAGGAGTGTTGAGCCGCTTATCTGAAATATTAAATTTGCTTTAAATAAATATTACCAACATTTATTGCTTCAATAATGTCACTACCTAGCATATAATATATGTAGATAGGTTAGGTAGACTTTAGAGCATTACATTTTTAGAAAAAAAATATAGTGTACAAGTGCTTTTTACATTTGTGTCTATGAAACAGTTGTAATGTTCATGCAAACATCACAAAAACATTTATTCATTTCTCAAACAATTATACCAATTTAAAGTTATAATACTACTTACGAAGAGCATCAGTATAATTAAGCATTGCAGCTGTTCGTGCACTTAGCACTTGAGTGGCTGCTTTAACTTTCATTTTATTTATGTGTTTTGGGTCCACATGTCGTGCAGTCAAATTCGGTAATGCTCTGGTGTGACCTGATTTACTGTCTAGATTGTAAATATATGAAATATCTGCCCATGATGCTCTTTTTCCATTATATAAAATATCCTTGGAAATAAAATTGTTGCGGACACTCTTTAAAAGATGTGGTGGATCGTGAAATATGAAAAGATCTTGTCCAGCTATGTTAATAGTAACATCTGAAACAATTTAAAAAATAAATAAATAAAAGAATACAATATAATGTCATGTAATGAAACTGTATACAATAGTTACAAAATGTAACGTGTTTTTTAAACTGTTACATGCTTTTCATATTTTAGTCGATTTCGGAACGATTTTTATACTGTCTTTTATTGGCTATGGTTCAGTTCGGCAACTGTCATTTTTTGACGTTTCACTTTACGACCTGATTTCGTCATCGAGGCATTTATCTCGCCAATTTAATTTTACAAATCCGGTATAATCACGGATATTTTTAGGCCAAATGATGCCATAATCGCTGCCTTAAACACCCAGGACAAGGAGTTCAGAAGGAGGGATCCTTAATTTCTTCGGTAAGATTTGTTTCTACCAGACCAATATGTGGTCATCATTTTAGGTTGGTTCGTGTTTTAAGTCGAATTGATGTTTCAGGATTTCAATATTGGACGATGCTCTAGTGTGATTTTCACCTACTTTGGATTTATCGGTGCATACGGGAAAAGTCATTTATTAACGGAAAAACGGTATGTTGCATTTTGTAAAAATATCCGTGATTATACCGGATTTGTAAAATTAAATTGGCGAGATAAATGCCTCGATGACGAAATCAGGTCGTAAAGTGAAACGTCAAAAAATGACAGTTGCCGAACCGAACCATAGCCAATAAAAGACAGTATAAAAATCGTTCCGAAATCGACTAAAATATGAAAAGCATGTAACAGTTTAAAAAACACGTTACAAAAATTACCATTTTCTCTGCATTGATTGCTGCGAAGTCGTGCAGTCGATTGTTTCAATTGTTTAAAACATGATCTAAACGTGGATCCTTGATCACACATAAGTGTCAGCGGTTTTAGACCAGTTTCAACAAGCAAAGGAATAATTTCTTTTAAAATTCTCATCAGCTCATGTGCTGAAATTGTTCCCTCACAAAAATAATATGCAATGGGTTGCCTCCATGAATGACATATGCCCCTAATCATAAATACCAGAGCATGGTCAGCCAGTTTTGGTTTTCTTTCTTCTGCTATCTCTACGAATCCGATAATTTTGTCTTTGCTTTCATTATATGTGAGATGTGGTGACAATGCTACCTCATCAAAAACTAAGGAGCAAAGCTTTTTTGTTGTGTCCCAGTCCTTAGTGGTGTGTTTGATATGCTCAAAAATATTTTTATTTATTCCGCATTCAAATTCAATTTTATTTGAAAGTCTAGCCAGTGTCCACATGGTAAGGAAAACATTTTTTCTAAAAGCTTATATCCCTTTGGACTTTGCTTCATCAGAGCAAGGGCGAATAATTTGTCTTCTAAAGAAAATCGTCTTGCCATTTTGCTTCTTCTAGCAAGTCTTAGTTGCATCAATAAAAAAGCTTTAGCTTTCTTATTAAGTTTTTCAAAATTTTGTATAAGCTCTAGGTTTTCGGGTTTGTATGCATTTTGGAGATTCTGAGCATTTGCGTCACCCAGACTATCTGAAACAATTTTTGTAAATTGCTTTACATACCGGTGAGTTTTAGCACGACACTGTGTTGCACTCTTTCCTGAAATCAATAATAAATAATTGTTTAGATTATCTATATACTAATAATAAAGCTGAAGAGTTTGTTTGTTTGCTTGAACGCGCTAATCTCAGGAAACAGTGGTCTGATTGGAAAAA
Organism: Standfussiana lucernea; assembly: GCA_964057025.1. Classification (NCBI taxonomy): domain Eukaryota; kingdom Metazoa; phylum Arthropoda; class Insecta; order Lepidoptera; family Noctuidae; genus Standfussiana; species Standfussiana lucernea. The sequence continues at coordinate 15,261,638 of OZ059784.1, forward strand.
ATCTTTCAGTGTTAGATAGCCCATTTATCGAGGAAGACTATAGGCTATATATCATCACGCTAAGACTAATAGGAGGGGAGCACTAATGAATAATGTGTCAAAATCGGAGGTTACTTTTTCCTTTTGAGACCTTCCGCTGCGTAAACGGTTAAAGTTTCGCAAAAATCATGTATGACAGAATTGTTCCCCTTTAAAAGTTCTAAAAAGAAGTCCGCGACAGCATGTCTATCTTTTAAGGTAGGCTCAATATAACCTTTTTTATGCTAACCAAATTTGTTGTAAAATAATGCATCATTTGCGAAGGTGTTTTCATAAACATGATATTAATCCTTATCCAAATAAATATGTTATTCATCACAAGTATTTAATTTAAAACAAAATTGCCCCTTGCATCATTCGATTTCAATGAATATCTTAGGAGATATCGCAATTTTAAAATAACTCCGCAGCAAAATAATGATCAAGTACTGCGCGCGCATTTATGATGTGCAAGGCGGCGGGCAGACATGAGGGGGAAGATATTATTTAAAAATATTTTCACCTACGTAAACAAAGTCACAACAAAGTTAGCGTTAGCCCATATAACTATTCCACGCGGACGAAGTCACGGGCAGAAGCTAGTAAAAAAATAAAAAATAAATCTATAATCCATAAACAGTATAAAACTAAGTTGCTTTTTGTGGCTTTCTGTTTGGCCACCACACCATATTTTAGCAAATGTTTAGTAAGCAATTTACTTACTTGATTTGGGTTTCTGTGATGATTTCTTTATTTCAACCATTTCAGAAACAGGTTGACATTCTGTAATCAAAGTTTATTTTATGAGTAGAATGCAAAATAAAATGTTTTGACATCTTTCGTATTCAGTTTAAGGTTGCCCGATTGGCACAGGAATCCTCAAAAGGAGAACGGGTGAGAAAACCAATGGTGAGAAAATAATTTTAGTAAGATTATTCATTAAGAATGGTTAGTGATTGTTCAATCATAGTACCTGTGCTTATCTGAATCTCCTTGTTCTCTGTGTTTGATTCTCTTTGTTCAATTTCTGTGGTTTCAGTTATCATACCAGCAAATATACAACCTAAAACAAAAAAAAATGTACATTTAAAGTGTGACTTTAAACATTAAATGAATACATTGGTAGTACTACTTTTGATGACATGACAGAAAAGGTTGCACTTTGGTGTTACACAAATCTTTCAGCACTTGCATAACATTGACAGGGGGTTGCTAAGTTCATTCTCATAAATAAAAAAATCTTAACTATTAACACTACCTCCCTGAAACACCATGGCGACCTTTGACTTGCCACACTCCGTGTGGTAAGGCTCAATATTAATTTAATAAATGAAAACACAAACCTGCATTTTGCAAATGAAGAGAAACTCCTGATTGGCTCGTTGAAGGAAGTGAATATTTATGTTCCTGGGAAATGTCACCTGCAAAAAAATATATTTGAATGGTAAGGTTTTGATACACAAGTTAAAGTGGGTACGAATGGCACCTTTGTCTTAGAGAAACAATAGGAGGGAAAGCGGACATTAAAAAAGATATCTCTGCCATTTTGTTGTGAAATAGACTGAAGAATCTATCATCACTTGGGATCGGCTGGACCTGGATCAAATTGGCATTTTGTTTTTTTCTCCAAAGTTCACAATAGTAAGAATAAGGTTTTTAAATTAAGAATAATTGTTAAACTGATAGTGCTTCTTTCTATGAAATTTGGACAGGACAACGTCTGTTAGGTCAGCTATTAAGTTTACAAAAGGGTTGACATTGCTGTCTGTTTCTGTCATAGGCTCTGTGAAGTAATTTTTTTCATACCTGTCATGGTAATTAGTTCTCCTATTGAATTGTTATCATGTTGTTCTTGGCTCTGACAATAATTATGTTCATTCAGAAAAGTACACCCTGGAAACAAAAACATCAAAGCATTAATGCTTAGTTGTATTAAGTTGATGCGACTGAGCTGGAGATGACTTGTGTATTTAAACTAATGATGTTTTGTGTAGTAAGAAGGGCAAACATGCACAGGAAACACGGCTTTAGGAAGACAATTACAAGTTACAACCACTGCCAATTTCATCCTTTTGATACTATGAATACTTAGTGAAATAATGATTGTGTGGAAAATAGACTATAAATGTACAATAACTTGGGTACTTTTTGTGATAGTCATGTTGTTAAGCTAGATTAAAGGTACATACCCTTAGCAAGTGGTACGCCATGAGCAATTTCCAGTTCCGTAAACAAGCAAGGATAAGAATATCTGATTCTTACACCTGTCTGGTCGAATTGACTTTGATCAAAATGTCTTTCACAAACACGTTTTGTCATTAATTGCTTCTTTGTCAGTCCGAGTAGATTAGAGTTTGTCGGAACTAGTAACGACATCCACAAATTGCGTAAATTATCATTCATTGGCATGCAAAATAGTCTGTGTGTGTTACTTGTTGAATCGCAACCACCAACACAACACTTTTTTGGCGCCATGACGAGAAAGTATTGAGCACAGTGAAAGAATCACGGAGCACAAAGCGTAGAATTGTATTGTACAACAGAGGAGGGTGGCTTCTCAAGTATCTCAACGGGGGGAAGACAAGGTAACCTGCTCGACTCGATGCTATACAAAACAATGGCAATGGCCGATGACACCTTAATTACTATACTCTATGATAAATATACACTGATTGTCACTTTTTTTTTTCTTATTTACCCGACTGTCAAATGACCAATGACATAAACACCTTAGACTATAGAAAAAAGATATATAGAAGAAATTCTTTTTTCCCTAGTCTAAGATAAACACACATTGACACACAATGACGTTTAATGTCACTATGGCGACCATACCGCGACAGCAGAGCCAAAACTATGAAATTGGAACTAAAGCTGTCAGCCCCCTGGTTGCGAGTCGCTCGCGCTAACATCACGCGAGTGTCGTCAAATTATTCAAGAGAAGTGATTTCGCGCCGAATTTTGGTTATTCGTAATAACCCCAAGATAGTTTTCTCGAAATCCTGGTAAGTTATTTCAATGTTTGTTTGTTTTTATGATAGGTTTTTGTTTTGTGCTTAATCATAATCTAATATATAAAATTCTCGTGTCACAGTTTTCGTTGCCATACTCCTCCGAAACGGCTTGACCGATTTTGATGAAATTTTTTGTGCTTATCCGGTATCTATGAGAATCGGCCAACATCTATTTTTCATCCCCCTAAATGTTAGGGGTAGTCCACCCCTAAATTTTATTTTTTAGACAAAAATTTTAATTTATATTTTTTTATGATACATCATACAAAAATACATACAATCCTCAATTTTCACCCTTCTACGATCAACCCTTATTTTTTAATAGCCATTTTAGTAATTTAATCATTTTTCCTCTCCGGTCGAAAACTATCAATCGTGAACGTTTTCTAAATAAAATGGAGAGTCAATTTGTAATTTATTACTGCTGCATAAAGTTCAAATTCGCGTGCGCGGTGGAGGATCTAATGTCGCGTTCCGAAACTCAACAAAAGTGAATCGCGAACGCGACAAAATTGAGGATAGGATATGTAGATAGGTACTAGGAGGGTAGGATAGGTAGGTAGGTGCTAGGAGAGTAGGATAGGTAGGTAGGTACTAGGAGAGTAGGATAGGTAGATAGATACTAGGAGGGTAGGATAGGTAGGTAGGTACTAGGAGAGTAGGATAGGTAGGCAGGTACTAGGAAGTAGGTAGATAGGGTAGGTAGGGTGGGTAGAGGTAGGGTAGGTGGGGCAGGTAGGGTAGGCGGGTTAGGATTCATTGACTGTTAGGCGGTACGAAGTTCGCCGGGACAGCTAGTAGGAATATAAGGTTCCAACTGTGTTTTATTATTTTTTTCTGATTTACCCCTCCGGGTTTATTTCGATATGATTGTTTCGCACTTTGAGAACTATTGACAGTTACAGTAGGAAAACGTAAGTGGGGTACTTACGTTTTCCTACTGTAACTGTCAATAGTTCTCAAAGTGTATCCGTTTTTTGACCCGCGACGTAAAAATGACGGAATGTTATAAGTTTGACGTTTCTGTATGTTTGTGTGGTGTGTCGGTGGCATCGTAGCTGCCCAACGGATGAACCGATTTTGATTTTTTTTTTGTTTTCTTTGAAAGGTGAATTAATGGGAATGCTCTTAGATATGTGTGATGAAAGTTAGGTCGGGGGTTAATTAAAATTCTTAACTTTGTTTTGTACCATGTCGACTTGGCTAGTTATATTTTTGGGTTGGGTTTGAAATCGGTATCCATAATGGGGGTTGTGAGAGGTGGGGAGTGGTGAGGGAGTAGTGTAGAGTCACCCCCACTTTTCAAAAAATACCCTCCCCCCCGCCTCTCACAATCCCCTATTATGGATACCGATTTCAAAACCGTAACCATTTTTTCCCCCTTAATACACTGCATGGTGTATAACGGTTCTGCAGTTGTATGTCTATGGTATTCCTCAGTTATTGCTTAATTATTGCATTTTTTGTGTTGACAAAAGTTATTTCTTTTTTCAGTGTCATCATGCCTCGTACTTATTTAAAAAACTTTAGAGGTGTCAAGGGACACCCGGGATTGTAATATTTTTTTTTTTTTAAGTTATAGTAATATCTTTTTATTATTTCCTTTATTTATTTCTCTTACTTACTAATTACACTTTTAAATCTATATATATAAAACAAAGTCGGGTTTGTTACAACACTTATAACTCTAGATCTGCTGGACCAATTTTCATGGTTATTGATTTGTTGGATTTGTCTCTGCCTAGAATAGCAGAATAAATCTTAAAAACAATGAAAAAACGACGAATAAAAAATTATGAAAGATAAATCATTTTCCCAAAATGTTCCTTGGTTTCGTACCTGTCAAACATTTGATGTCCATCCTGTCAAATACTGTCAGTAGTGATAAATGATTGACATAGATATATATAAAACAAAGTCGGGTTTGTTACAACACTTATAACTCTAGATCTGCTGGACCAATTTTCATGGTTATTGATTTGTTGGATTTGTCTCTGCCTAGAATAGCAGAATAAATCTTAAAAACAATGAAAAAACGACGAATAAAAAATTATGAAAGATAAATCATTTTCCCAAAATGTTCCTTGGTTTCGTACCTGTCAAACATTTGATGTCCATCCTGTCAAATACTGTCAGTAGTGATAAATGATTGACATATTTATTGATTGTCAAATATTTATGCGTGCGTTCAGAAATTTATTTTATTTTGATCTAAAAGAAAGGTTAATAAACCGGATAGGTCTATGTCGCGAAAGCGTAAATTGTCGTTAGATAGGTGGTAGGTAGGTGGTAGGTAGGTGGTAGGTAGGTGGTAGGTAGGTGGTAGGTAGGTGGTAGGTAGGTGGTAGGTAGGTGGTAGGTAGGTGGTAGGTAGGTGGTAGGTAGGTGGTAGGTACTAGGAGAGTAGGCTAGGTGGGTAGGTAGGGTGGGTAGAGTAGGTAGGGTAGGTGGGGTAGGATTCATTGACTGTTAGGCGGTACGAAGTTCGCCGGGACAGCTAGTATTCCTATAAAAAAAACATTTAAAAATATAAAAAATAGTAGCCCACCGGTATCGGGAACAGGGTCCAAGCTACCGGCGGTCAGGGCTCCAGAGAGAGGAACCTCCTAACAATACGAGCCGTGTCCAGGAGTACCGCTTTCTGAATCAAGCCCTTGATCCAGCCGCCTAACGAGAGCCTCCTCAGGTATTGGTCGAGGCTCTTGGCAATTAAGCCATGGGCTGAAACTACTATCGGCACAATGATCGCCGTGTCCACTTCCCACATGTCGACAACCTCGCGAGCCAAGTCAAGATACTTGATTTGTTTATCTTTCTCGGCTTTCACGAGGTTCCCGTCATGCGGGACCGTTATGTCAACAATCATTGCGCGCCGCTCTGATCGATCAACCACCACTATATCAGGCTTGTTGGCCACAATAGTCCTGTCAGTGATGATGGATTGATCCCAGTACAGTGTGATATTGCCATTTTCGAGAACTGGGTCGGGCACATACCTATAGTACGGCACTTCCGATTCCACAAGGTTGTATTTTAGAGCAAGTTGCTGATGGATAATCCTGGCTACAAGGTTGTGTCTATGCAAGTACTCACCGTTAGCTAGACGAGAACACCCGGAGATAATGTGACGAATTGATTCGCCCGGACGGTGGCATGCCCGACATATGTCAACCGTGCCGTCCTTCACAATAAATCTCCGGTAGTTAAACGTCATCATAACTTCATCCATAATTGCACAGACAAAACCTTCGGTTTCTCCAAAGAGGTCGCCGGAACGTAGCCAGGCTACGGACGCTGATAGGTCTACATCGGGCCCATGAAGGGCCCGGAAAAAGCGTCCGTGGAGCTCTTTACTCTGTCATACCTCCTTGCGGTCGTTAGTGTCAAGTACTACAGGTTTGCGCCAGTTCTCTTTAGCCAAGGAGAGCGGGGTGAGGCCCTTGTTCACCGCCACCACATCCCGACGCATCCCCACGTCGGTTTCTAGGAAAAATTCCCTGAGACTGCATATCTCGCGATTGTGGAGAGTCTTAGCGTTTAAAAAGCCTCGACCTCCGCACCTCCGTGGGATATACAGTCTCATAACCGAAGATCGTGGGTGATGCATTCGATATGCCGTCAACAATGTACGGACCTTCCTATCCCGGGCGTCTAGTTCTGTTTGTGTATGAGTATGAATTTATTGTTACAATAACAGTTATAAGACTACCAATATTTTTTTTCTACAAAACATAGTTAGGTGCATATCTTTTTTCTGCAATGGAATTGAAGGTGGTGCCCATAGTAACAATTTATGTACGTACAAAATCCTTTACAATGGCATATGTCACAACTCTGTTGGACACTGAGCCCAATCTGACGCATGGTCCTTTCTACAATCAATTTTAAAATACTTTAAATAACAAACAAAAACATAGCATATATAGTAATATTTAGAAGATATTGAAAATTTTTAAAAATTAGAAACGGGTGTAACCGCCGTTGGCCTCTATAACCTCTAAAAGACGGGTTCCCTATGTCAGTTCGAATCACTATTCTGCGAAAATTGTTATATCGATGACTATACATCGATGCTTTGTTACTGCGACGTTATGTTTCAACTAAGTCTTTTTTGTTCGCTGTTTCTTAATATCGACAACCTTACATCGAACCCTTGTTACTGCGACCTTTGTTTGTTCTATGTAACGTTACTTCGAAAATATTTAGTCAACACATTTTTCTCCGCAATGATGGTAATACATCCAAGATTCCGATGGGAACCATCAATAAAAAAAACTGTTTAAAATATAACCTTTTAATAATCAAATAATGTCTGCTCACATAATAATATGCTGAATTATGGTAAAATAATTTTTACATTATTAGCATGTTATATTATTAGCATTTGTTTGACTTTTGTTTTTCATCTCTTAATGTATCTTGCATTTAAGTAATCTTCACTAGAACTTACCTACGAGCTGTAGTAAAAATTATTTTACCATAATGCAGCATATTATTATGTGAGCAGACATTATTTGATTATTAAAAGGTTATATTTTAACAGTTTTTTTATTGATGGTTCCCATCGGAATCTTGGATGTACTTACCATCATTGCGGAGAAAAATGTGTTGACTAAATATTTTCGAAGTAACGTTACATAGAACAAACAAAGGTCGCAGTAACAAGGGTTCGATGTAAGGTTGTCGATATTAAGAAACAGCGAACAAAAAAGACGTAGTTAAAACATAACGTCGCAGTAACAAGGCATCGATGTATAGTCATCGATGTAACAATTTTCGCAGAATAGTGATTCGAACTGACATAGGGAACCCCTAAAAGACGAGACCTCATTGAACCAACAAGCCGTGAGCAAATATCGGTTCCCCGCATTTCCTCCCAGATATAATTACAGTGACTAATAAGAGCTTGTTTGGTTCTTTCATTTTGATGCGACCATCGTTGGACCATAAGGCCCCAAAGATTTTCTATCGGGTTGAGGTCCGGCGATCTTGAGAGCCACTGAATTACCCTTACGTCAGTGTGTGAACGAAACCAGGCTCTTACGATCCTCGCATTATGAATTGAACAATTATCTTGAACAAAATCAAATTGTGGCACTTCGTTCTCCGGGTAAACATTACGGACTGTCGGTAGCATTGCATTCTGAAGCACGTCGATATAATTTACAGCCGTCGCTCGAGGAGGTAGAGAACACAATTCTCCTACACCATCCGTACTCATCCAGCCCCAAATATTTACGGAAATTCGACCTGATTCTCTATTTGGGATTACATGATCATCTTTATACCGTGTTGAATTATATCGCCAAAGGTGAAGACGTCCATGCTGACTGGATTTAAACGTTTTTTCATCACAAAACACTGTATTAGACCAATCAAACTCTAAGTGCTCTCTGGCGAAGTTCAGACGAGCAAGTCTGTGAGCATCCGTCAAATATATTTTCTTGGCGTAATGCCTGTGGTGCAACCCCATGTAATGTAGATGATTCCTTATTGTTTGGGCACTCACATCGAACATCTCCGCAAAATGTTTTGTGGGCTTAAAACCATTGATTTCATATTCCCGTCTCATGAATTCTCTATCGTTATTGGAGAGTGCAGGCCGGCGACCACTTCTTCTGTGATCCAACAAACTTCCCTCCTCTCCTTCACGACGAATCCAAAAGCGGACAGAACGCCTCGATATATTCAAATTCCGGGATATCGCACTGATACTGCTTCCCTCATTAAATTGGGCAATTATTTGTGCTCTTTCGGCAATGGTCAAGTTGGCAGGCATTGAGATGATTTTATATGCAGTTGATTGAAAAATAACACGGAAAATATATCGATTTTTTGCATATATTTGACAAAATGTCAATTGTCAGTTTTCTTTTTCAAATGGAATTCGGTTGTCTAAATAGTTTTTATTACTTTTGTTTGGAAACATTTCAATTGCTTTGTAGAAACTAATGTCCTTTTCATTTATACTAAAGGTTAAAATGTCATGTACTTATATGTGACATATGACGTATGAATACTAAATACATAGGTTTACGTCATGATAATGTTGTCTCTTTCAGTAATATCTTTTTATAACGAACCTTGTTGTAATTTTCGATGACCGGGAAACTAAATCAAAACTGGTACACCACTTTCTTGGCCGACCGTACCTACTACTTACTGGTAGTAACACTGGCAAGTCACGGAAAATTCATACAAATTCGAAAGAGCTTTGGCGCTTGACCTCTCCACTTAGAAAATGCTTGTTAGGCTGCGCAGTTTACTAACGCGGCTAGCGATTCAATAGGTTTAGTTTCAAAACGTTCAAAACTGAAAAGAGCAAAGTCTCAAAAAGTTCTAGAATGTTCTAAGCGGAACGTCATTCTGAAGTCATACAAAATTCCACACTGCCTGAAGTCTGGCCTCTCAGTATGTTCCGCCCACCGTGACATACGGTGCTGAGACGTGGACGTTCACACATGAGACTGTATATGCTCAAAGTTTCACTGAGAGCCGTGGAGCGTTTCATGCTCGGCATAATACTTATACACCGAGTTCCAAACGTTGAAATCCGAAGGCTTACGAAGGTCTTCGATATTGAAAATCGCGTTTCGGAACTCAAGTGGAGTTGGGACACCTAGCAAGGCGCGGTGATGGCATTTGGAGCAAGGCTGTGACCGAGTGGCATCCAAGGCAGCGAGATGGTTGTTATCGCGGGTACCTAAAACCTGGATCAGGCTGGCACAAGAGCATGGAGATTGGCACAAATAGAGGCCTACACCCAACGGGGGTGAGTCGGGCTGTGGAGGATAATGATGATGCAAATGCAGAATGTTCAAGTCTGAAAACATCCATGTCCTACATAACATCGCATGTCCTCTAAAAAACTGTCATAACACAAAAATTTTAGGTTTTTAGATAACACCCATCTCAATGTCAGAACAAATATCAGACTTCCAAGCTTCAATGAATTTCTACAACGCACAATTTGAAACTCTCAAATCCAGCCTGGAGGAGAAAGAAGCTGTAATTAAAAAGCTAGAAACTGAAAATCAACGACTGTTAACCACATCCACAGACCACGCTATGAGGCTGTCATTGGTCGAGCAGAGTATTCGCGTGAACAACGTCGAAATCAATGGAATCCCTGAACATAAGACGGAAAACGTTATCACTACCGTAATACAACTAGCGAAAACTGTAGGCGAACCACTTGAAGACGGCGATATCGTTCACGCTACACGAGTAGCCAAATTAAGCCCTGATAACAATAGACCCCGCCCAATGGTAGTTAAACTGCGTACACCTCGTCTCCGCGATAGCTTGATAGCGGCAGTAGTAAATTTTAACAAAAAAAAACAACCACAAGATAAGCTCAACTCAACACACCTGGGTATAGGAGGAGATCGCTTGCCGGTGTACGTTTCGGAGCATTTGTGTCCGGCTAATAAGCAACTACACGCTGCCACAAGGAAGTTAGCCAAGGAGTTAGGCTACAAGTTTGTGTGGGTTCGAAACGGCCGAGTGTTTGTTCGCAAAGATATACCTCACGCCGCAATTCTTATTCGCAACCTGGAAAACCTATCATTACTTAAAAACAGTGACTAGCTCAACAACTTATTATTCCCCCTACTAACTCATTTAATGTATCTGGTTATAATTATACGTTTGCAATGTTCAATATATACTACCAAAACGTAAGAGGGCTAAGAACAAAAACCAACGATCTGTATCAAAATGCTTTACTGAATAATTATAAAATTATAGCTCTCACTGAGACTTGGCTGAATTCAAACATCCTGAATAGTGAGTTGATCGATTCAAGGTACACTGTTTACCGTCGCGATAGAATATGTCACAATAATGCCAAAAAAGATGGCGGTGGAGTTCTTTTAGCTGTTTCACAGGATGTTCCATCAGCCAGAGTCTATAGCTGGGAAAGCAATAACGAAGACCTTTGGGTGACTGTTAAACTAAATTTGAATAATATTGTTAAAAATGTAGCTATTTGTGTCTCGTATTTACCACCACCAGTAAAAACAGAATCTTTGTCAAACTTTTTAAATAATGTCAGTAATGTTTTAAATAACGTTGACGATGTTATCCTCGGAGATTTTAATCTCAGATTTATCAAATGGTCAGCTTTAGATGAATACACCCATTCCATTCCAAAAAATTATAACAATACTCAAGGGGAAATGTTTGTTGACTTTTTGGCAACAAACAGTCTTTTTCAATTTAACCATGTTTGTAATATCGATAATAGAACACTAGATTTAGTAATAAGCAGTATGCACGACCTTACTGCTTCCCATACCTCTGACCTTCTTACTAGACTGATCTTGATCCCAGACACCCTGCTCTACTTATTACAATATCATACGGAAATACAAAATACTTACGCTCAAAGAATAACATCCGTCCGAATTTCTACAAATGTGATTACGAAAAAATCATGTCAGACTTACTAGCTATTGACTGGCATCTTGAATTCTCTCACTCCGACAATATTAATAATCAACTTTCCATATTTTATGCAAAGCTTAAAGAATTGATCGACAAGCACATACCAAAACATAGTTGTAAAAACTCAAAATATCCTTCCTGGTTTAGTAAAGCGCTCATACAATTACTATCTGAAAAGGAGAAGTATCGCTATAAATTTCGAAAATACAACAATCCTCGAGACAAATTGAGCTACGATTTACTTAGAAGCCGTTGTCATACAATGATCAACCAAAATTACAGCGATTACAAACACCATATTGAGACAGAAATATCAAAAGATCCAAAAGCATTCTGGCGCTATATTAAAAACAAACGTAATAGTAAATCAACGATTCCGGCCAGAATGTATATGCGTGACGAAGTAGCTAGTAATGGAACTGATATTGCAAATCTTTTTGCTTCTCATTTTTCTTCTATTTTTACCGACCCAAATGGTAATGTAACATCAGATATCAAAGAATCAGATGAAGTCTTAAGTAATATTAAATTTACGCCAGAAGAAGTTCTAGTGAAAATTAAAAAATTAGATACCACCAAGGGTGCCGGTCCCGATTCTATTCCACCTGTTCTTGTGAAGTCGTGTGGTAAAGCACTTGCAAAGCCACTGTGCCTGTTATTTAACCGATCTTTGGAGTCGGGAGTATTCCCCGACGAATGGAAAAAGGCCCGTATTGTTCCTGTACTCAAAAAAGGTGACTCGAGCGACATCAAAAACTACAGGCCGATCTCCATACTATCATGTTTCTCGAAGCTTTTTGAATGTCTCGTTTGCCCCATTCTTACCAATTACTTAGATGCCAAGCTTTCTGACAGCCAACACGGATTTCGAGTTGGACGATCTACCGAAACCAATCTAGTTAGATACTTGTCTGATATTTCTGAAGCACTTGACAGCAGACACGAAGTCGACGCAATTTACACGGACTTTAGCAGCGCGTTCGACAAAGTGAGCCATTCACTCATGGTCGCGAAACTCGAGCTAATTGGTGTCCACGGATCGCTGTTGAGGTGGTTCGCATCCTATCTCATAAATCGCTCCCAGTTCGTTGCCGTCAATGGCTATATCTCTTATGAATTTCACGCACGATCCGGAGTCCCACAGGGCTCCCATCTTGGCCCAGTTCTGTTTTTGTTATTTGTAGATGACATCACAAGTCAAATTAAATATTGTGAAGCTTTGCTGTTCGCCGATGACTTAAAAATTTATCGAAAGATCACGGGACCTGCTGACAGTACACTTGTTCAAAGTGACTTAAAAAATATTGAAAATTGGTGCACAGCAAACAATATGGCCCTAAATACCCAAAAATGCTTCTTCATTCGTTTTTCCAAAAAAAAGTCATCTTTTCCCACCTCTTACACACTATGCAATACTACATTGACAAAAGTACGTCAAATACGTGATCTCGGGGTTCTAGTCGACGATGAGTTGAGTTTTAAACCACACATCAATGACGTTGTCAAGAAGTCAGCACAGATGCTGGGTTTCGTTAAACGCAACACTCGGGGCTTTCAATTTCCAAAGACCAGAATAGTATTGTTCAACACTCTTGTGCGTAGCCGGTTAGAATATGCCAGCGTTGCTCGGAATCCATTCTACGCTGTTCATTCGCAGAGAGTTGAGAGAATTCAACGAGCTTTCACAAAACATCTTGCTTTTATATCTAGAAAAATAAGCCATCGCTGTCCGTATGAGCAACGCCTTCACTTTTTCAATATAAAGACGCTGCGAGACCGTCGCCATTCGCGCGATCTTATTTTCCTGCATAAAATTGTTAATGGAATCGTAAAATGCAGCGATTTAGTTGAGCGCATTCCATATGCAGTTCCTTCAAAACCTCCCAGATATCCCATCACCAGACTGTTCCATATTCCTTTCCGCAAATCTAACCTCGGTCTTAACGCTCCCTTGCTACGAATATGTAGAAACTACAATAGCTCCTGCACATCACTGGAAACCGATTTATTTGGTGTTACTCTTAACAAGTTTAGAAGATCAGTTAGAGAGAGAGATAAGAGTAGATTACCTACTGATTTGCCTTTAAACAATTTACTTCAGCCCAACTAGTTACTATCACAACTGAAAATAAAAATCTTTAGATATCGCATTCATGATACATATCATGATAGTTCATTTCATTTAGTTTTAAGTAAAATTTATATTGTATTCACTTTGTATGATGTATTAGAGAACTTTATGTTGTTGTCACTATGGCGAATGCTGCGTATACCTGTAATAGGCATACATACCAGTACTTTTATATTTTTTTCTTTATTGTCTCCTATAAATGTTTCGTATGTATTGCTGTTGGTGTACCAAATAAATAAATAAATAAATAAAATGTCAATTCTCCTTGATCTATAATTGAAAAAAAAAAACTCCAAAAGTGTAGGTTCTGCGAAAATAATTAAATCACAGAATAACACACGCGAATGTTTTTTGCGGATATCATCGGCCGGACACAAAAAAACTTTAAAGTATAATATCTCAATACTGATTTTTTTGTGTTACGACGGTTTTTTTGAGGACGTGCGATATGCAATTTCTTTGTACGAGTGTGAATGTAATACTGAAGTTAACTGACAAATATTAGTTTGTGAAGTACCTACCTAAAATCACATTCGTATTTTTTTCGAGCCCTAGCCCGGTAACTGTTACATACCTTAAAACTCTTTAATTATTCATGCCCAATTATCCGAGTGCAAAAAAAAATAAAAGACAAAAAATACTCAAAAGGTGGAACAAAGTTTATAGTAGTCGGATTTTCATGGGACTTTTTATATTGAGTTCCTAGAGGTGAGGAGAACAAAGTTAAAAAAAAAATTCGCCGCTCGCAAGTTTTTTTTCTTCATGATTAACTTGAAATTCGACGAATTTATATTGTGGCTATATATATATTAGCGTGACTTGTGTGCACCAATTAAACGCCAATTACTATATGTTTGTTTGTTCATTGCTGTCGAAATGCGTAGGTATTTCAAGTATTTTTTGAAAATTTCCCGATTTCTTCAAATTCCTAATTTTAAGATTTGTTTCGTCATTTTTAACTGATACTTTTTCACTAATAACTGGACATAATAAATGTTCAAGAAACACATATTAATAAGTGTAGTGAAAAATTCCATCGCAAATTTCAGAAAATCTCTATGTAAAGTTAAAGATGGACATTTTTTTTTTCAAAATGTTTCTTTGGCGTTCAACGTAAACGGAAATTTTAAAAATAAAATCCAAAATTCACTTCCTAAGAACTCAATAAAAAACAGTTCCATGATAAATCCGACCACTACAAACTTCGTTCTCCCTTTATGTCTAATTGCACTCGACTAAATACATAGGTGAAGGAAAGTATTTCTAATTCCGGGCATTGTCCGCTAAAATACGATCACGGCACCTCGAGTTAGAGCTAAGACAAAACTATGACTGTGCCTTATGTTGGATTCTGATTTATTTACTTTTACTATTGGTAAAATTGATTAATATTTGTGAATTTTAATTATGTAACCCTCACAACCACTCGTTCAAAGAATTGCATATTATGAGATGGATCTTTTGAGACTTGAACAGCAACAGCAACGTGTGTTGCAACTTGAACTTTTTGAGATTTGAACGTTTTGCAACCGTATATTTTTTTGCCAGTTGAAAGTTTTGAGACTAAACGCTTCAATGTTGGTAGACCACAGCAAGTGTGTCAATTAAATTTCATATATTCAATTGATTTCGCAGAAATTTGCTGCTGTGATGATGTGGCTACTCATCAACCGCACGAAAAGAAGAACCAGGCGAAAGTGAAGTGATACGAACACTGTTATCTATAGATTTTAAATTAGTTATTCTTAGAATATTAATAATCCTAGAGAAGTGGAATTAGTGTACAAGTGGTTGTATACAGGGTGGCTTTATGAACGTAAGAGCTATGCCAACCGTTTGTTAAGCATTATTCCGACCTGTCTGAGAGTATCAGCAGGGATGAAATTTTTACGCATATGTATTCCGCTGAAACAAAAGAAGATGCGGCATCCGCCCACATCTGACCGGCAAGGAAAGTACGCCAGAATTCCTACTTATGAGATCTGTGTGATTGCTGTCGTACGTAATCGATGTTCTTTAATGATTATTACATACAAATATGAACTTTAATTGGACTGTACAAAACATACATGTCAACTATTGCAAAACAAAAATGCGCTCTTATTGCTCCCTCAGATCGGAATGGTACTTCAGGAGAGATACAAATATTTGATATTAAAAATTCATCTCTAACGTGGTCAAGTTCATTAAACTGCATATAAGATTTTACGGTAACTCAAACAGCGCAAAATAAATGCTTATAATCACGCGAAACACTATTAGCTACACAGTTGTGGAGGACAAGTACACGGCACGATTTGATAAATATTAAGATGAATGTCAAGGATTTTGATAACACACATAACTACAAAAGGGTGAGAGTCAAAGTGGCGGGTGTACCATAGCGAATCAAATTATACCAATTACCAAAAAAATGTACCTATAATGTACTATTTTGTACCTAGCTCCAAGAAATCTGTACCTCCTTCAGAACGAAATTATTTCGAAATTAAGGTACACCCGCCATATTGATGTCAATATGGCGGGTGTACCTTAATACTTTATTATTTAACCATTACTCTTAAAATATAATTACATCAAAAAAATGTACCTAAAAAGTACCTCAAGTAAAAAGAAACACACACTTGATCAGTGGGATAGTTCCTGAGATATAAAACAACCGTGTCTCGTTTACTTTTGTTTATTATTCTTTCCAGTTATTTTATGTTCTTCTCTCGTAAGAGAGTACAAAAACCTTACCCACGGGCCGGAGCCAAGTTTGTAGGGGGGAGTTTAAATGGTGAATGTGGGTGATATTGTAGAAGAAGTAAGGAATTTCCGGGTGATGTGACAGGTGTTGAGAATTGTTGCTTTTTGGAGCAGCTGAAGTGTGTGGGGAGGCATGTGTAAAGTGTGAAGGCTTTGTACGATACCAGTGGAAGAGAGCAATATAGGGACGATGTGGACGGTTTCTGCTTCGCACTGGTTTTTTATATCTATGGCGAGGTCTTGATATTTACTAAGCTTTTCAGATATTGTAGTTTGAATGTTGTGTGAGTTCGGGATAGCTATATCTATTAAGTAAACTGCTTTATTGGCTTTGTCGTGAACGGTTATATCTGGTCTATTGAAATGTATAGTTTTGTCTGTTATTATCGTCCGATCCCAATAGATTTTCTGATTGTTATTGTCTAGTATTAATTCCGGTTTATATTTATAATATGGTTTCATTTCATTTATGAGTTTATATTTAAATGCTAATTGTTGGTGTATAATAGCGGCAACTTGGTCATGTCGATGCTTATAGTCAGTCTGTGCAAGTGATTTATAAGCTCCTTTAATATGTTGTATGGTCTCAGAGGCGGTGTTGCAATGTCTGCATAAGTCAGTCGGTTGATGAGGGTCTTTAATTATGTATTTCCTGTAATTACGAGTAGCTATTATTTGGTCCTGGATCGCCATCATAAATCCTTCCGTCTCGGGAAACAGTTCGCCTCGTTTGAGCCATTCGTTCGACTTAGCTTTGTCGACGTGTGGTTGGCTCAGATAGGCTCGGTGTCTCCCATGAAGGGCTTTGGCTGACCACGCGGCAATTTTTTCTTGCGTGTTTATGAGTTGTTCATTAATTTGAGTGTTCTTATTGTGTAGGTTAAGAGGCGTAAGTTTCGTATCGTGTTCCATTTGTTATGAAAGTAAGCTCTTAGTGAAAGTATCTGTTTGTTGTGTAAGTTGTGTATGTCTATCAGACCTCTACCTCCTTCTAGGCGCGTTCTTATGATTAATTATATTATTAATCTAGGTACATACACGGTGTAAAAAGACACATCACATAGCCGTCAACTACGCATACTGTACATGTAACAAAGTAGCTTGGTGCTAAAATTATTGCTGAGAAACGAATTTTATTTTTAGGTATGAAAAAAAAAAGATTTTTTATTTCGCGCAATGTACTGCGAACCCAGGCAAGCAAAGTCAAACCCCGCCCCTTCGTTCTAAGCCACGTAGGTACTTGTCGGATATGTTTGATATTCATTGCGTTTTTGTAACTTCAAACGCATAATTTCGAATAAAACGGAAATTCTGGTAATGTTTGCTCGGAAAAAAGTTTAGTAATAACACTTGGAGTGCATTTTCGTAAAAAAGTAATAAAAAAATTGCGACTTTGACCTTCAATATCTCCAGAACCATTGGATTCCCAGGTATGGGGTCTAGTGGAAAAAAATTATCCAAATAATGGGTAGAATATGTGGCTTTCGGCTTCGGAAACTGTCTTTTTACACCCGATATAAATGTATATATAACTATTTCAATATATCATGATAATTATCGTGTTTATATACACCAGACACGGTTGTTTCATTTCTCAGGAACTGTCCCACTGATCAAGTGTGTTTCTTTTTACTCAAGGTACTTTTTAGGTACATTTTTTTGATGTAATTATATTTTAAGAATAATGGTTAAATAATAAAGTATTAAGGTACACCCGCCATATTGACATCAATATGGCGGGTGTACCTTAATTTCGTTCTGAAGGAGGTACAGATATCTTGGAGCTAGGTACCTACAAAATAGTACATTATAGGTACATTTTTTTGGTAATTGGTATAATTTGATTCGCTATGGTACACCCGCCACTTTGACTCTCACACAAAAGGCAGGGTCATCTCTGTTTTATAAAGACGAAGTGAAAGCAAACGGATGTTGTTGTTTCTATAAGCATTAGAATAGACCTTCGTCGTTCGTACGAGGGTGGAGGATTGCGGGGCCATGATGTTAAATGTATGACACACATAAACCTTCCAGCACAAATTCTCTAAATGCAATCAAAATCCGTTCATAGTTTTGAAGAATGACTTTATTCAGCTATATTTACATAACAGTGTGGAATTTTGGGGCAGTAAGGGCAGGCACCTTAACCGCTGCAGCTGCAGGAAAGTCAAGTCAGACTAACCATAACTTTTTAAGAAATTTCGATCTGTATTCACAGCTTTTGGAAAAAGTGTACATTCAGCAAGAAAATGGCCAACTTCCTTTTTAAAAAAAAAAAAAAATCCTATTGCGTATAAGGATCAACACTATTGGACCAGAGGTTTCAGTACTAGATTCCGTCCAACCATTTATTTTACTTTTGACAGCTGCTTGTGGACGTTACTGTTCCATGGTACGTAAATGTGAACTTTAAAATCCGTGGTAAAAATATATACCTAATTATAAAACTTGCTGTACCGTTGCAAAACACTTTTTCCGACTACTACCTCTTTGTATTTTTTACTATTCGACCCTACCCTACCTTCAGAAACCATCCCTGGCGTATGTGGAAAATATCCATTTACTTTTTAATAGGAGACATCTGACCTGTTCTACTAAACTGATCCGGGCGAATCTAGGTACCCTTGCACATTTGAAAAACTTGACAACTAGGCCTCAGACCAGATTTTGCGTGGGCGAGATGTCGCATAACCCGCGCAATTTTATGTTTATGAGCACCATATCCGCGATAAAATAAGAAATAGTCGTTTAAAAATTCTTAAATGCAGTTTAAACATCGAAAGTCAACCACACAAAATACAAACACTATCATCATCATCTTTGCCCTAGTGGTCGAATGGTTAACACATGTGTAAATTTGCTCTTTGGTTAAATATAAATATGAACTAAATTTGTACTTATTTTCCAATTAAAACCGACATAAGTGATATAACTTCCTATTAGCAAGTGTTATTGGTGATAATAATCGTTAAAACAATGTAAAAGAAACGATTTTCGATGTGAACTGTCAAAAAATTTAAATCAAGACTGGTCAACCGGTGACTGCATGATAAGAAATTTTACGCACAGTGCAAGCTACTCTCGCGGTTACACAGCGCGCATAAGTCACATATCAGTGTGCGCCCGTGCTTGGTGACGCATGCGAGCGCTCGCACCAAAGACTACTCATCGAAGACGGCGCAGTATTTCAAACCTACTTCACTCTGCCTCTGGGAGGACAATTAAGTATTTTCTTTACCATTTTTTTTAAATCTTTTATGTACTATCATGGCTAGTGAAGGTGA
Organism: Standfussiana lucernea; assembly: GCA_964057025.1. Lineage (NCBI taxonomy): Eukaryota > Metazoa > Arthropoda > Insecta > Lepidoptera > Noctuidae > Standfussiana > Standfussiana lucernea. The sequence continues at coordinate 15,281,281 of OZ059784.1, forward strand.
GCAGTCTAACGACCCCTGCCCGTAATGTATCAACGAATAGAGGAAATAAGAGACTTGCTATGGGATCTCCATCTCCACCATCGCCTTTGTGCAATAAAGATGGTATTCGATCTATTATCCAAGAGATAATAAAGGCAGAATTCAGTAATATGTTGACCCAACTCAAATGAAAATATGGTCAGCACAATGAACAATGAACTTGAAACAGTTAAGGAAGAAATGAAGGAGATGGTTAAGTCAATGCAATTTTTTAACCAACAATTTGAAGATTTTGAGATTAAGCAGAAGGCTTCAAACGAGACAATAAAGAGGCTGGAATTAGAAAATACGGAACTGAAAACATCTATGGCGAATCTTAGTATGAGAATTAATAACTTGGAGCAGCAATCTCGATCAAATAATCTTGAGGTACAATGTATGCCTGAAACAAAAAACGAAAATGTGTACACTATTGTCACCCAACTCGGAAAAGTTGTCAACTGTGAAGTTCAAGAAAAAGACATATTGAATTGTACGCGAATAGCCAAAACCAATGCATCAAGTACCCGTCCTAAATCTATAGTAGTTAAGTTGGCATCATCTAGGCTGCGGGATCAACTCCTAGCTTCCGTTATTAAGTATAACCAAAGTAACGCGCATGATAAACTCAACTGTGTAAATCTTGGATTTGTCGATCGGAACACACCTGTATACGTTGTTGAACATCTTTCACCTACTAACAAAACTCTTCATGCTGCGGCTAGGATTAAGGCTTAAGGAAATGAACTACAAATATGTTTGGGGTCAGAAATGGCAAAATATTTGTTAGAAAAATCAACGGCGCAGAATACATACTTGACGGCGTAAGCGATGGCTGAGCGATAGCGCCGTTGTCATTAGGGTTCGGTGGTACCGGGTTCATGATGAAATGTTAAAATAATAGTTTCGGTTTCGGTACACAAAAATCACAGTTTATTATTTAACACAAATTTACATTAAATAACACTAACAAATAATCTCCACAAAATGGGCAAACCGACAGTTTCGTTCTGAAGGAGTGACTTGGTTGGAGTTCCGAGCAAAAGTGATCTCGGCACAATCCCCACTCTACAAAACGACTCTGTCCACGTGCCGCCATTAAAACAACATCTGACGTCACGGCGTTTACCCCTACTACAATGGTCAAATCAGCAACTTGATGTTTAAAAGTTATCGCTTTCTCCGACATACTCATCAAAAACATGAATAGTTTAAGTAAAATCGTATAATGCGATTCATATTATTTTTAGAAACCTGTCTTAGTACCTATTTTATATTTTAAAATTCATGAAATTAACAATATTTTATCAAAATTGTAGAGGTTTGAGAACTAAAACTAACACTTTTTACCGTAACCTTTGTTGTATGGATTATGATGTATTCATTTTAACTGAAACCTGGCTAAATAGCAGTATACTTAGTAGTGAACTATTTGATGATAGGTATGTGGTTTACAGAAGAGATAGGGAGACAACAGGCTTCCATCCTAATAAAGATGGGGGCGGAGTTCTAATCGCTGTTTCAATTAAAATTAGTTCAAAACGTATTGACAAATGGCAAAGCAAATGTGAAGATCTTTGGGTTATCATCGATATTCCGACTGCACGTAAATCTCAACAACTGGCTCTTTGTGCAATCTATCTTCCTCCACCTGTATGTCTCCCAACAATTGATCACTTTATAGAACACTGTAATAACTTGTTTGAGACAACAAATATTCCAATTTACAAATTGGAGATTTTAATTTGGGTAAAATAGACTGGGCCCCTGGTGCTGCTAACGGTTCATTACCTAACACTTGTTTAAGATTGTTGGAGTTCATGAACGTTAGTAGACTCACTCAGCACAATATAGTAAAAAACTGTTCCGCGCGTATCTTGAACCTAGTTTTATCTACGATATCGTCATGTACAGTAAGTGAATCTAGTTGCTCCTTAACCGCTATTGATAAACTGCATCCTCCACTTGATGTTACTGTAGCATTTTTAAAAGAATCTCATCTCCCATATAATAAGCTCAACAAGAAAAAAAACTTTTATAAGGCAAATTACGAACATATTAAAACCTATATAAACGACCATGACTGGCTTCATCAATTTGCTAATAGTACCGATGTAGATAGCATGTTGAAAGAGTTCTACAAAGTTTTAAACACAGCAATAAATAGTTTTGTCCCAGATTGTAAGCCATGTACTTGCCGTTATCCCCCATGGTTTAATAAAGCGATTATAAGAACGCTCAAAGAGAAAAACAAATTAAGGTTGCGCTTCAGGAAATACAAAAACCCATTAGATGAACTAGAACTAAAATTAGTTTCAAAACGTTGTCAAGACCTGGCCAAAACTTCATATACTACATATATGGAACACTTAGAATCACAAATTAAAGAAAACCCTAAAGTATTCTGGACCCACGTGAAAGCTAAACGCGGTGGGTCTAGTGTTTATCCACTTACAATGACTGACGGTCACACTACTACATCAAACGGTTCAGATATTTGTGATCTTTTTGGTAATTATTTTTCATCTGTTTATACCCCTGAGCTTGATTGCACTGATTTCAGCAATAAAATTTCCCATACTATACTAATTAATAAATTAGCAATGTATGGTATCACTGGACCCTTGCTGAAATGGCTGAAATCTTATCTCTCAGAGCGTGAATTTTATGTGGTAGTTAACGGTTTTCGATCCACAAGCAATTATTGTATGACTTCTGGTGCACCGCAGGGGTCGCATCTGGCTCCTATATTATTCATTATATTTATAAATGACCTTCCCCACTGTTTTTACTTTTCCGAATGCTTTCTGTACGCTGATGACCTAAAGTTCGCTCGAAGAATCGAAACATCGAACGATATTGCGCTTTTGCAAGAAGATTTAAACAGTTATTGAGTGGTGTGCGAATAACAGAATAGAACTTAATTATAAAAAATGTTATCATCTGTCTTTTTCTAGAAAGGCTCATCCTATAAACTCGGAGTACTTCATAGGCAGTGAAAGAATACAGGAAGTCGACACAATTAGGGACCTGGGAGTACTGTTTGATAAAAAAATTACTTTTGTACCTCACAACGAATGTATTATTAAAAAAGCATCCAAAATGTTAGGGTTTGTACTGAGAAATACCAGAGGCTTCAAACAGACCGGCACTAAAATAATGCTATACAATAGCCTTGTGCGTGAGAGTCAAAGTGGCGGGTGTACCATAGCGAATCAAATTATACAAATTACCAAAAAAATGTACCTATAATGTACTATTTTGTACCTAACTCCAAGAAATCTGTACCTCCTTCAGAACGAAATTATTTCGAAATTAAGGTACACCCGCCATATTGATGTCAATATGGCGGGTGTACCTTAATACTTTATTATTTAACCATTACTCTTAAAATATAATTACATCAAAAAAATGTACCTAAAAAGTACCTCAAGTAAAAAGAAACACACACTTGATCAGTGGGATAGTTCCTGAGATATAAAACAACCGTGTCTCGTTTACTTTTGTTTATTATTCTTTCCAGTTATTTTATGTTCTTCTCTCGTAAGAGAGTACAAAAACCTTACCCACGGGCCGGAGCCAAGTTTGTAGGGGGGAGTTTAAATGGTGAATGTGGGTGATATTGTAGAAGAAGTAAGGAATTTCCGGGTGATGTGACAGGTGTTGAGAATTGTTGCTTTTTGGAGCAGCTGAAGTGTGTGGGGAGGCATGTGTAAAGTGTGAAGGCTTTGTACGATACCAGTGGAAGAGAGCAATATAGGGACGATGTGGACGGTTTCTGCTTCGCACTGGTTTTTTATATCTATGGCGAGGTCTTGATATTTACTAAGCTTTTCAGATATTGTAGTTTGAATGTTGTGTGAGTTCGGGATAGCTATATCTATTAAGTAAACTGCTTTATTGGCTTTGTCGTGAACGGTTATATCTGGTCTATTGAAATGTATAGTTTTGTCTGTTATTATCGTCCGATCCCAATAGATTTTCTGATTGTTATTGTCTAGTATTAATTCCGGTTTATATTTATAATATGGTTTCATCTCATTTATGAGTTTATATTTAAATGCTAATTGTTGGTGTATAATAGCGGCAACTTGGCCATGTCGATGCTTATAGTCAGTCTGTGCAAGTGATTTACAAGCTCCTGTAATATGTTGTATGGTCTCAGAGGCGGTGTTGCAATGTCTGCATAAGTCAGTCGGTTGATGTGGGTCTTTAATTATGTATTTCCTGTAATTACGAGTAGCTATTATTTGGTCTTGGATCGCCATCATAAATCCTTCCGTCTCGGGAAACAGTTCGTCTCGTTTGAGCCATTCGTTCGACTTAGCTTTGTCGACGTGTGGTTGGCTCAGATAGGCTCGGTGTCTCCCGTGAAGGCAAGCAAAGTTAAACCCCGCCCCTTCGCTCTAAGCCACGTAGGTACTTGTCGGATATGTTTTATATTCATTGCGTTTTTGTAACTTCAAACGCGTAATTTCGAAAATTCGAAAAAAAAACGAAAATTCTGGTAATGTTTGCTCGGAAAAAAGTTTAGTAATAACACTTGGAGTGCATTTTCGTAAAAAAGTAATAAAAAATTGCGACTTTGACCTTCAATATCTCCAGAACCAGTGGATTTCCAGGTATGCGGTCTAGTGGAAAAAAATGATCCAAATAATGGGTAGAATATGTGGCTTTCGGCTTCGGAAACTGTCTTTTTACATCCGATATAAATGTATATATAACTATTTCAATATATTATGATAATTATCGTGTTTATATACACCAGACACGGTTGTTTCATTTCTCAGGAACTATCCCACTGATCAAGTGTGTGTTTCTTTTTACTTGAGGTACTTTTTAGGTACATTTTTTTGATGTAATTATATTTTAAGAGTAATGGTTAAATAATAAAGTATTAAGGTACACCCGCCATATTGACATAAATATGGCGGGTGTACCTTAATTTCGAAATAATTTCGTTCTGAAGGAGGAACAGATTTCTTAGAGCTAGGTACAAAATAGTACATTATAGGTACATTTTTTTGGTAATTGGTATAATTTGATTCGCTATGGTACACCCGCCACTTTGACTCTCACACTTGTGCGAAGCATCCTAGAGTATTGCAGTGTTGTATGGAGGCCACACTATGCCACACATAAATTACTTTTAGAAAGAGTTCAGAAACGGTTCCTGTGGCACCTCGCATTTTCTAGGGGAATGGGTAAGCTGCTGCTCTCTTACAATACTAGACTGATTTTTTTCAAAATACACCCATTGTCAGCCCGAAGAGAAGTAGCTGATGACTTGTTCCTCTATAAATTGCTTAGAAATAAAATTGACTGCCCAAACATATTGAGTCTCCTAAAGTTTCGTGCCCCGGCCCGTTACCCACGAAATCCCATCACACCGCTATACCCACCCTTGCGCAGAACGGTTCTGGGTGCAAACTCTCCGATCCCACGCCCGTGTAAGATTCTTAATAGCTGCAGTGATCTCATTGATATCCACCACGACAGCATCCGAAAATTTTGTACAAGAATCATTGAGCACAATTCTCCCAGCCAATATCGCTATTGAATGTTAATTTTAATATTGAATTGAATGTTGTGATATTTTAGATAGTTTATAATTTAATTTTAATTTTCTGTTTTCATTTATTGATTTTAGTGTCTATTAACTGTTTTTATTGTTTGTTAATCTGTTTTTATATACCTATATCTGATGAAGCGAACACTAACAACACAAGAACATCGGTTTGGCATACTCAAAATGAGTTCATCCAAATCACGCTGTGGAATGGCCGCCCATGTTCGTTGCAACAACAAAAAAAGGTCTTCTTGCGACTGGATACCCTCCATATTCGGCAGAGCTCTTCTCTGTAGCATATCCCATGCATGCTCAATCGGGTTCAAGTCTGGCGACTGAGCAGGCCAGGGCAGGACATTGATGTTAGCTGCGGCGAGAGACTGTCTTACAACTCATGCGGTGTGCGGTCGTGCATTATCATGCATTAACTGAAATAAGGGACCGATTTGCACTTGTAGAGGAACGATGACGTCTGATACAATCGTCTCAGCATAAATTTGAGCGTTGAGGTTGCCTCTGATCCAAATCAACTCAGTTCTTCCGCCGATCCAAATACCCGCCCATACCATGATGGTTCCACCACTATAAGGATGGACTTCCTGGCAGGATTTTAATCGCTGTTGGCGTCCAGGGGTTCTCCAGTGTCGTATACGTCTTGTATCCGGTCTCATACCAAAACGAGACTCATCAGAAAAGCACACGAAACGCCATTGTTCTTCTGCCCAATTTCTGTGTTCAAGAGCCCATTGATATCGAATCCTACGATTGTGCATTGCTATAGGTGGTACCCGTAGCGGTCTTCGGGAATGAAGGTTCACTTCATGCAAGCGGTTTCTGACTGTTTGGTCGCTAATTAAGTTCCCTGAAGAGTGATGAAGCCTCACGGCTAACATCATGGCGGTTATTGTTGGAGCTCTTCGAGTTAAGATTTGAATGTATCGGTCTTGTCTCCGTGTGGTGCAGCGATACCGTCCTCCATGGCGCTCAGCCACGGTACCAGTGCTTCGGTAACGTGTCCAAAGTCGACTGATAACACTCTGACTTGTATTCAGAGCTAAAGCCACAGTACGTTGCCGGGAACCAGCTTCTATCATTCCCACGGCTCTGAGCATTTCTTCCCTGCTTAAATGACGTCGCCGCTCCATAATAACGTTGGTTTTAATCAGTAGTAGGGAAACAGTAGCACTAATAATGTCTTCAATGCGTTGTATGTTTTTATAGGGAAAATATTGACAGCTTATTTTCATCTTTTACTCGAATTTGATTGAGAGTTCCTGATTCAAATTATGAAATGCACCAAAAAGGATCCATATAAATTTATAAAATCATAAATTTATTACAAAGCCACATCTCAATCTCAAGAAATCCGCATAAAAATGCTTGATCCCTAGACACTTTTGATGTGTGTATATATGCACAGCTCAACATTGTATGTATTTGATATATTTAGTAGACATTTATACTAAATGTTAGTGTCTTTGTTTTTTTTATTCCGTTTTGATCTATGATAACTCAAGTATCTTCTCAATACAGTAATGTCAGGATTGAGGAGCCAAAGAAAATACGTTTATTTACTAAATTCACTCAGTTTTACTACTTTGTCCATATCGTCGCTGTAGAATGAATACCTCGTATGTCAAAAATTCTTTATTTTTTTGTAAAAATCGTATGAAAACCACGTATTTTATAATACGGCGAAACTGTGAACCCAGTATATGACTACTAGTGCCATCTATTATATTCAAAACATGAGACAAAAGCACGTAAAAATATTTTGAACATTGACAAAATTAAACGTGTTTTTCATTTCCTGTGAAGTTTGGTTTCCTGGACATACGAGGTTATCATTCTACAGCGACGATATACTACAAATTCAATCACACTTACTACTAAATGTTTTTGGAGGGGAATTTAAGTTGACCAATTACTGTGGAAATTCACGCTCTCATGTATAGATTGAGGAGCCAAATTAAAAGTATTGTATATTCTTGAATATCAACAGTACTGAAATCAGATTTTTTATAGGCATTGTACACAATTACTACTAAATAATACAATTTTTTCAAGAATATTCATTATATACTTTCCGTGTTCCACGTGGCTCCTCAATCCAAACATTTGGATTGAGGAGCCACCTTTATGTTCATATAACTATTGAACTATTATACTACAAATTCGAGGATTCATCCTACAATATTTTTAAGCTTACTACTAAATAAGTATGACGGCGTAAGCGATGGCTGAGCGATAGCGCCGTTGTCATTAGGGTTCGGTGGTACCGGGTTCATGATGAAATGTTAAAATAATAGTTTCGGTTTCGGTACACAAAAATCACAGTTTATTATTTAACACAAATTTACATTAAATAACACTAACAAATAATCTCCACAAAATGGGCAAACCGACAGTTTCGTTCTGAAGGAGTGACTTGGTTGGAGTTCCGAGCAAAAGTGATCTCGGCACAATCCCCACTCTACAAAACGACTCTGTCCACGTGCCGCCATTAAAACAACATCTGACGTCACGGCGTTTACCCCTACTACAATGGTCAAATCAGCAACTTGATGTTTAAAAGTTATCGCTTTCTCCGACACGGCCAGCCTGACAAGTTACACGTCCTCGTGAGTACCTGTAACCAAACAGTCAAATCTGGAGCAACAGTACAGGCTCGGTCAACCTGACCACATCTTTATGGAAAAGCATAACTTGAAAATAACAGTTGTCAAACAAAAGGTTCCTCTAAGTCTCAATCATATTTACTCAGCAACTAAATCAACTTCGATCACATACAACGTTCATGGCCCAGCTGCCGCAGCAGCTAGTGACACTTATGCCACCCATATCGTCATCACCTCATGTGATACGACCACACACATCACATAGAGTCTGCGACTCCCAGGTCAGTACAAGACCAAAACAACAATAGTCTCCATTGAGACCCAGGTCCCCGCCGTACCACCAGCTGCCCATCGTCCCCTGAACAGCTCACAAGTGAGCTGCAGTTACGACTACAGACTAGTGCGTACGGTGCGACCAAATAGCCATGGTATGTGTCTACTACTCGGTGGAGGTACTTTCATCACCGTCCTCTACGTTTAACTCATTAGGAACACTACTTAGAGGCATCTTTCGTATACGATCGTGAGCGTACTTGTAGGTTCTATTTCCTGTCAGTGATTTTAAAACATAGAGATCGTTTTCAAGCAACTCTAAAATTTTGAAAGGACCTTTAAATTTGGGCTTAGTTTGGTTTCTTTTTTTTTTCATTTTTGATTAATACCAAATCACCAACACTGAAATTAACTACTTTGGCCTTATTTTTGTCAAAACGGGCTTTTTCTAAGCCGCACTCTTCTTAATACCGTCCACCGCTCTGTTCGCGTGTTCTCTCGCTTCTGTTAGGTCAATTCCGGTTTCATCATAGTCATTATAAGCGATTAGCGTCAGAGGCCTAGCCTTTTCCTATCAAAAGCTCTAAGGGGCTTGATTTCGTAACACGGTTCATTGTGCAGTTGATAGCCAACTGTACATCGTCCAAAGCATCCTGCCACGACCTTTCCGACGTCTCTACCGCGGTTAGCATACCCTTTAACAAACCCATCTCCCTTTCGACTTGACCATTCGCGCGACTAGATCGCGTAGCAATTAAATGCAAGGAAATGTTGTGTGAATCGCAAAACTCCTTCAACACTTTGTTGGCAAAGGAACGACCTTGGTCGGCGATTATACGACTAGGAGAGCCAAATAAAGCAACGCTGGACTTCAAAGCTTTAATGGTGCTGGCTGCTCATGGAGACTAAGCCTATGTGGGCGACGTTGTACCGTACGTGCTGGATCCACTAATCGAATGTTTAATTCACCCGTAGTCACTCGAGTTAACGGTAAACCATTGATAAAAGCATTCGAATACTCATTCAAAAGGGACGTCAACCGGTCCTTGTTTTCGTTTGAAATATCAGAATCAACATTGTAAAGATCAATTACGGGAGGTAAATAGCAACAACCTACATTTGTGACTTTCGAAATACGTAGGGTAGATTCAGTTAAATGTACCGTATAGCCAAGTGTCAAAATATCGCGTCCGATCATAACATCGTATTTCATACAATCGTTGGGTAGTACGTAAAATAAAATTGACAGTTCGTTATTGTCGACCACAACATCACTAAGAATTTGTTCAGTGCTAAAAACATTCGAATTATTACCGATACCAATTACTTGCACGGTTGAAAGTGAACGTTTGCCCGAGAATTTATAAGCTACACTTTGTTTAACGAGAGAACACTCGGCGCCGGAATCAAAACAAAATGAAAAGAACTCACCGGATTGTTGTAGCTGTCCAAGGACGCCGCGAACCTCACAACTGTCCACACGTCGCTGCGGGACGGTGCTCGGACCGGAATCGCTGGTCCCGTGAGCGCCTATGGCTGTGCTCGTTCCAGGTCGGCTGCATTGCGAGGAGATGTGACCTTTCTCGCCACATCGGAAGCAAGTGATGGGTTTATTAAACGAAGAAGCCGGCGGCTTTGTAGTGCTTGCGGCTGTGGGAGTCATCGGCTTGTCCCCTCGCGTAGAATTGGATTGTGACGTGTTATAGTGAGTGGAGTTCATTCTTGCGTTCCTAAGGCGGCAATCTATGGCCTTATGACCAGGCTTTTTGCAATGATTACACAAGAATGAATTTGTTTGTGTACACTTGAAGCGTTCAACGTCTGTCGTAGCGGGATGATCTTCAGTGTGTTTCCGTTTCAAGTAGATCAATGACTTCATCTCTTGCAGCAACTTATTCCGATCAAGAATCTCAGTGGTGAAAGCGAGGCGATGTAAACGAGTATCAAATTGAGATGTATGGGCAAGTACGTACGATACCGTTATTTCTTCTGGTGACAGATGTTTCCATTTCGCCGATAATTTCGCAATTAGGCGGCTGGCGTACGCTGCGTGACATTCGCCCTCCTTCGGCCGGCCGTTGTGGATGTTAACAAGCGATGCAGCAAGAGTTTCAGTGGATGCATAACGCGCAAGGAATAGTCGCGGAAATGCTGCCACGTCATGCCTGCATGCGAAATCTGCGACAGCCACGATGACGCATTATCTTTCAGGGCTTTGCTCAGAGCTATAATAAGCGATGCACCCTCCAGTGGACGTTCGTCGAGGCAAATATCGATAGTATCGCACCAAGCACGTGGATCGGTATCTGGTAGATCCGGATTAATTTCTGGCAGCATGATCTGAGGTGCCACTGTTGGTGTCCTGATGGCTTCGATCAGCTGCATCATGTTCTTCTGCTGCATCTCGAACATAGCACGCCAGTGGGAATCGAGTCCAGATCCCAATTCTGATGACGGCGTAAGCGATGGCTGAGCGATAGCGCCGTTGTCATTAGGGTTCGGTGGTACCGGGTTCATGATGAAATGTTAAAATAATAGTTTCGGTTTCGGTACACAAAAATCACAGTTTATTATTTAACACAAATTTACATTAAATAACACTAACAAATAATCTCCACAAAATGGGCAAACCGACAGTTTCGTTCTGAAGGAGTGACTTGGTTGGAGTTCCGAGCAAAAGTGATCTCGGCACAATCCCCACTCTACAAAACGACTCTGTCCACGTGCCGCCATTAAAACAACATCTGACGTCACGGCGTTTACCCCTACTACAATGGTCAAATCAGCAACTTGATGTTTAAAAGTTATCGCTTTCTCCGACAAGTATATTAATTTCATTAAGATACGAAAGGTGGCTCCTCAATCCTTACGGACATAAAATTTTGCACAAGTTTTCCTTAATGAAGTTGATCAATAAGAACGTATTGTGAAAATTCAATGTGCAAATTGTTTTTTTATACATTCTAATGTACTATTATGTAAGCACTAGTTTATGCCCGCGGCGTCGTCCGCGTAGAGTTCCGTAATTGACCCACGGGATCGTACTGCCGGGTTTAAAAGTATTTGTTGATCAAGGTTATAAACTATCTGTGTGCCAAATTTCATCCAAATCCATTAAATAGTAAGTAACAAACATCCGTTCATCCATCCATCCTCACAAAATTTCGGAATTACAACACTAGTAAGATCTTAACAGATAGTTTTGTTGTACAGAACGTGCACAGACTCCGCAAGGGGTTGAGCAGTTACCTGAGCGGGCTGCGCTTCCGGGCGGTGGGGCCGCGGGACTCCCCGCATCATCTCTCTACTGCCGAAACCACCAAATATGATTTCGCTAAAAATTACAGGTAATCTTCACATCAACACTTCACGTTCAATTTGCAAACAGCTTAAATTGATTATGATTAAATGCTAACCTATTGCTGTTTTTCATTTTAGCTGTTTTTGTCGTCTCAAGACATCCCTATGTTATGTTTAGAGTCCATATGGTACCACGACAAACTGTAACACGTCATAGCATTCATGAATATAGCGTATAAGGGTCATCGACGCACTAAGACAGCGCAAAGTGTATGGAAAAATTGTTTTGTTTTTTTTTTTTTTTTCAAATCGTTTTCTAATGTTTGCGCTGGGTGTCCAGATTCCTGTACTGTCATGGTAGCCGTTTGTGCGTCGATATCCCTTACACCGTATATAAACAACTTTTCACTAATAGAAACAACAAATTGTGTCCCGGGGACTTCTCCGAGCTTCATTATCTCGGCGCTTTTCTGGTAGTCGCCACTGTTGATTCTAACTTCCAAGAGTTGCAGTGTTTCTTTAAAATTGAAACAACCTTGAAATAAGAAAAAACACTCTACCACACCTACAACCAAAGATTTCAATCGTAAAAAGTACCCTCACCGTTCTAAGATCACACTAAAAAGTGTACACGCTGAAAAGCGACCTCAACTCAACTCAGCGTCAATTGGAAACTGCAAAAATCGTTAAATAATATTTTCAATAACTGTAGCCTATGACTCTCTGGGATAATGTAGCTTCCCGTTAGTGAAAGATTTTCTGGAATCGGATTAGTAGTTCCAAAGGTTACCCCTTACATACAAACTAACAAACAAATTTTACCTCTTTATAATTTAGTAAGTACTCGTTCGTACACTGCCATAAAACCTCCTAATTCTGCAGTTATCCTTTTACTGTATATCTACGTTCAGAGCGAGTTCGGATGTCTAGATAGCGGGTCATGGTTTTTTTTTGTCGCTTGAACGACATTGTCAGGGAGCGCTGTTGGTAAAATGGTTTGTGGAAATAAAATTGTATTGAAAAAACAAGATTGGGTATGTTTCAGGGAGCGCTGTTGGTAAAATGGTTTGTGGAAATAAAATTGTATTGAAAAAACAAGATTGGGACGTTATTTCCGATTATGAACACGCCTCCAAAAAAGCATGAAGCGATCTAGTAAGGGCGCGCAGTGTATTAACGTGTCTGGTATGTTTCAGTGCGTGTGGTGGAGCGCAGAAGCGCGGGGCGGGTGCGGCGTGACGCACGTGCGCGCGCTGGCTGGCGGGCGACGCGTGTGCGCGGCGTCGTTGGCCGGCCACCTCACGCTGCTGCGTCTCGACGCCTACAACCAGGGACCATATCGGTTACCCATTGAAAGGGTTTTCGTTAGGGTTTTTCGAAGCGGTTAGTCAAAAACCCATACGATATGGGTAACCCTTTTGAACGGCTTAATAGACCATTTTGGTTACCCATTGAAAGGGTTTTTGATAGGGTTTTTCTAACAGTCAATCAAAAACCCATACGATATGGGTACCCCTTTTGAACGGCTTAATAGACCATTTTGGTTACCCATTGAAAGGGTTTTTGATAGGGTTTTTCTAGCAGTCAATCAAAAACCCATACGATGTGGCTAACCCTTTTGAACGGCTTAATTGAACATTTTGGCTACCCATTGAAAGGGTTTTCGATAGGGTTTTTCTAGCAGTCAATCAAAAACCCTTACGATGTGGTGTGGGTCACCCTTTTGAACGGCTTAATTGATCGTTTTGGTTACCAGCTTAATTGACCGTTTTGGTATGGGTTTTTGATAGGGTTTTCTAAACAGTCACAAACCCATAATATTTGGATAACTCTTTTGAACGGCCTAAGCTAAGGGACCATTTTGGTTAACCAAATCGAATATGAATGACATCGCACCGTGCGTTCAAGGACAAGTATACAAAACAACAACAAAAAAATTCTCGAGTTGGCGGAACAGTTTCATTTGTGTGAGTGAGCTTTCACGCTGCAGTTTATGTGACATATAACATATTCAGTAAAACACCATCTTTTGCAAAGAGCTCTAAAGAAAATGATTAACAGATGGCTACTTCTATGGGATCGAATTGATCTAGAGCTTCATTTATCTTTTTTTGTAGAAATTACGTGATTTATGAGTAGACAAGGAAGTTTAGATTTTTACTAATCTCTTACTTCAATCAAAATCTGCCATTTAACGTATTTTAGTGATTGTTCGTTTCATAATCGTTACCTATGCTGCAATCTATGATTTTCTTTACATGTTTAATTATAATTTGTTCGAGTTTAGACCCCATGGTAATATGATCTCTCGCTGAAGGGCATAGGTTTCAAAACGGAATAGCATGCGTTGACCGGCCGTGCGGCAGCGGCGCCTTTGTGGCTACTTACCTAGCTGGTTGTAAACAGGGATGAGCTTTATTGAATGTGAAATAGAGTTCATTTTAGCTTTGCTGGCCGGATACCGAAATTACTTAATATTATTATGTTTTTTTCATTTCTGTTCTTGTTTATTACTTTATTGCAAGTACCAAACAAATGCTGTCATTTTTGCTGTTTGATTTTTGAACCTGGACGTCTTTTGCGGAGTTTTACTATATTATTATTTAGTCGGTGTGAAAACTTAGGGGTCTGCGAAATGATCAATCGTGATTGTAAATTATTACGTGTTTGTTGCACATAGCTCGTTTACGTACCAAGCGATTGATAATATTACTATACTACAATATAAATTGATGGCGATTGATCATTTCGGGGTCGCATTACTATAGGTAGGTATGTAGATATAAAGTTACGTAATTTATCAATCTAAATTTTCAAAATAGCAATTGTATAGTTTATTGCAATGGGCAAGTAGGTAAATATGTAGGATTGTCCTACATACTTACCTACTTGCCAATTCACGCAACAATTTGCGCAACGATGTTATGTCCTAAAGGTCCTACGTACCACTTCATTGTTGATTGATTTGTGTCATGGATTGGTCACTAAATGTACAAAATGGAGTACCTAGTAGACTGCCCTGTTAGGCCGAAAAGCGCTAGGTAGGTATCTCAAAGTTTTGAAGAAAATCGCCGAAATCTCTTAGCAATTTCAAAGAGCGATGTTTGACAAGAACCAAACTTATTAGTTGTTTTATTTTTGTTTAAGTTAGATATCGCTATTTGGCTTATATCATTACATGCGAAATTGTAAAAGCTATTAAATGTTATTAAAAAACAAAAGCAGGCCTCCTTCACTCGTTCGAAGTCATGCACTAACGTACATACCTACGGGGCTACGGCTCGCGTTCACCCAAACGAATTACATTTAACCTTATTTGTGTCATAGTCCTATACTTACAGTCGTCCAACGCAGACGTCTTTTAAAGGCGTCCTTATGCCTACGGAATAGAAGTCAAAATCGGTTGAACGGACTGTAAAAAGTTTTTATTAAATGTCTTATCTTATTTCAAACGACATTTATAATAAAATAAAGATAAAATTCCTACTTGCTCATTGCTCATTCAGTTGATTACGATAACACGGGTATGTATTAGCGAGCGAGAAATTTTTTGCATTCCGCCTCGGATCGGTTGATTTCTTTATAGTTGTCCGAGATTTAGGGGTCGATTTAGATGTCAAAACCCCTCCCGGGTTTGAACTTCAAAACCAGACCTACGACCTTCCCTGAGATGAGTAAGAGTTTCAAGTTGAAGAGAACGCAAGAGCGACCGAAGCGAGCCGGACCTAACGAGCCTAAGGGAGCTTTAAAATTCAAGCTATTGCATAAGCTATAACAGAAATAAATCAGGCGTAGAAACATCTGGATCGAATGTAGGTGGCAAAGACATTCCTGCTGATGTTTTTGACAATTGACGATTGACGACCCGAATAGCGCAGCGGTAGTGAGGCTGCCTTACGTTCATAGGGTTCCGGGTTCGAATCCCGGTAGGAGCAAGTGTTTGTGTGATAAGCATGGACATTTGTTACCGAGTCATGGATGTTTATATGTATAATAAGTATGTATTTACAAACAAAAAGTATCTATGTAGTATATCAACTATCTAGTGTCCACGACACAAGCCTCGTTGCTTAGTGTGGCACTAGATGGCGCTGTGTGTAATGTCCAGCGATATTTATTTATTATTTATTAATTCGTCATGGATCTGATTGACGTGTTGAGATTCGTCATCAGAACTTTCTTCACTCTCTGATATACTTAGTAATATTTTCTACTACCAAATATAAAATGATAAGTATAATAAAATGATACAAGGCATCCGGCCCCAACATTCGTTTTTATAATTTTGAAACCTAATACCTAAATAACAAACGACCAACAGAGAGTCTCTATGAAGTACTTACCTACCATCTTCTGCGCAACTTCGTGCGAGTTAGCAAAGAAATCTTAGCACTTGGATGGATTTTGAGCATAAACTACATATTTGCAAACATCACAAATAACGTCACGCCTGTATTCCCCAAAGAGGTGTACCTAATAGACTAATAGTACACCCACATTCGTCAGTTATGTTTTTAAATCTCATGTAATAGGGGGCGAGTGAGCCTATTTGTAGGCAATACTATTGCCTACAAACTATCTAAAAAGAAAAACTCATACTATCTACAAAGTACTTTAATATTCAAGAAAAAACTAACCTTATAAATGAATTAGCTTGAAACACGCAAACGCATCCCAATTGATAAAAAAATTCTACACGCTACTTTCGGCGCGGATAGATCAAAAGAATAATATAATATAAACTCAAAAACTCAAAATACGCAACTATAGTTATTGGAGCTTTCGCTCGTACCTACTCTCGCTATTTGTATAATACCGTCTAGTGAATTATAGGCAATGAGCGCCCGGCCGCCATTCCCGTACCACCGACCTAGCACAAGTTTATTGAATAACCCGAACAAAACCCTTATAATATATGGGTTTTTATAATGCCCTTCATTATAATAACTCATATATCATAAGGGTTTTGACCCTTTCACTGGGTTTCTAGTATAGAACCCATTCAATGGGTTATCATGTAACCCTTTCACTGGGTTTCTAGTATAAAACCCATTCAATGGGTTATCATGCAACCCTTTCAAAGGGTTTCTGGTATAAAACCCATTCAATGGGTTATCATGTACCCTTTCAAAGGGTTTCTAGTATAAAACCCATTCAAGGGGTTGCATAATGATAAGGGTAACCTCATAAACGGCTTACCCGTTCGAAAGGCTTAACTCTTAACCGGGGTTGTACGGTCCCTGCCTACAACGCGGCGTCCGGCGCACACGTCGACTGGCAGTTCAGCACGGCGCGGCGCATCGACGCAGTCAGTACTCAACTCACTATTTAGTTGCCTTTACGTACATAAACTTACGCTTGCATGTATCCGAAGGGTAAGGCTGAGGTGCAACTAGTCCTACACCTGGTGGACTGCCTAGGGGTCAACATTACAAGCTAGAGCAAACACATAGTGCAAGCGGAATCTACAAAAGCGTATATGATGTTATAAATGCAAGCCATATTTCTAGACATTATGAATGAACCACCAACTATACCCACATTTTCTCAGTTAAGTTTATTTTTTTAAGTCAAATGGGTTAGGAGGCGAGCTTAAAGCAATCAATCAGACACAAATCAGGTCTTCGTGGGAGACCGAGAATTCGACTAATACTTTGCCCGACTAGGAACAAATTCAGGACCACGTGCTCAGCAGCAACTCTTGCGACCATTAAAGCAACAAGCCACGTGTTTGAAAATTAAACAAACTTGTTCCGGTAAACTTATATTGATGAAAATAAAATTAGACTTTACAGTAATTGCTAACAGATCGGTCGTAAAATGCGGAATGGCGCGGCTGTGCGGCTCGCAACGCCGCCGCCGCCGCCGGCGCACTCTCGCCCCTCACCCCTCGTCGCCGCCTCGTTCGTCCTACAGGTCACGTACGCATGTCGGACTAGTGTTGCGCGCGTACACCACGCCTACAGCTTATGTGATTTCGACAAAATTACTTTCATACCTTAACACAGAGTTTAGTTTTGGACGGGGCGCGGGGCAGGCGTTAAATGGGAAAACAATCTTTGATCCAACAAGGCCCTTTACTTCTTTCAAAACAACACTTTAAGGCTGCACAAATGTTCACCAACAGCGCACCGCTGTCATCCTCATTCGACTGCCAATAGATCCTTGTATCACTACATGAACAATCTCAAGTGTACTGAATAACGATTCGAAAAACCTAAAGAACCCAAAAAACCTACCTTAAAACCTTAAGTTTAATCACAACACGCTATCGTATTAATTATGTACGTACTCGCAATCGGCGGTGTGTGTCCCCATGGGAAAAAGGCGTTTGGTTAAGTAACATAACATCAAGCCTGGAATCCCCGAAAAGTTAGGCAGAGATGTACCTGTTAGCGGCGCGATACGACATTCTAAGAGGAAGTGCGCGGGGTATGAGCGGAAGAGGGGCTCGGACCGCCACATTTTTTGCTAATAGACAGTGCCATTACAAACGCGACATGCAACGCGCGCTTCCTCCGCCAAAAGTTTAATACCTACATTTTGAAAATATAAACCGTTCTGCACAGCTCGTCGTTTTCATTTTGACCCACACTTAACATTGGTCATTCGAACCGGATCTTGAATGTATAAGACTCCGCCGCCAAGGTCAATGATGGTAAATACCCGCAGTACCATTCGACATCATCATAATCGATACAAGCACAAAAAAGGAGACTCGAACTAGAAGCAGCCCAGGCGAAGGCGCGCATAGAAATGGAACTCATTGATAGAAAATTAGCGGCTAACCTAGCCGAACTCGACGAAGAATACAGTCCACCATCAGAAACATCGGAACAAAATGACGGCGCGGGTGACATCGAGAAGTGGTTGGAGCGCAGTCAACATGAACTACAGCAGCTTGACAGTGATAAACACAAGTCGCACACGAACCCGACCGATACAGAAGGAGCAGTTCAACAGCTTACGAGCGCATTCAAAGATCTCGTCACGTCGACAGCCATCCAGCAAAATACCAAACTGATGAGTCGTCTTAGCACACCGAAAGAACTCCCTGGTTTCAGCGGAGACCCAACAGAGTGGCTTCATTTCGAGCAAGCTTATATGGAATCCACAGAGGTTTGTAACTTCACCGATAAAGAAAACCTTTGGCGGTTACGCAAGTGTTTACGTGGCGCCGCTCACGAAGCTGTAGCCGGCCTGCTTATCAGTGGTGCTTCATCTACAGACGTAATGTCCACTTTGAAACTACAATTCGGAAACGTAGACGTCATTCTCTCTCGCATCGTGTCAGACATAAAAAGGATGAACAATCTTTCTGCAGATTACCATCGAGAACTAATACCATTTTCCGTCAAAATAAAGAACTACGTCGCAGCTGTACGAGCCCTCGGTCGCCATGAATACCTGCAAGGCATGGAAGTAGCTAACATTATCCTATTTAAGCTACCTAACACCCTGCTCGCGAAGTGGACAGACTATAGTTTCCCGTTTATCACCGCCGAATCACCTAAACCTAGACTAGATGTACTATCAGATTTCCTCACCGAAGAAGCTGTGAAAATATCAACCTGCAGTGCTACTTTATTACAACCTAGAACGGACAATTTCAAACGTAAACAAAGTGATAAAGTGAACAATATACAAACTATTCTAGTACAAAATGGACAAAGTGAAGAAAAGTGTCGTTATTGTCGTACCGGTACTCATAAATTAACCGAGTGTAAAAAGTTTAAAAAATCGCTACGAAAGGACAGATGGTCGCACATAAAGCGTAACGGTATTTGTTATCAGTGTTTAACAGCGCATCATCGTAGGGACACATGCACCGCTCCCAGCTGTGACGTAAATAATTGTGGACAATCTCATCACCGATTATTACATTATGTGGCGCGTCAAAACAATAGTGAACCCGTGCCAGCGGTACAACCTGAAGTTCCACTCGAAACTGAAGTTCCATCCGAGACAATAACAAATATTAATGTCAGCTGTTCCGTTATGTTAAAGATTGTACCTATAAACATTCACGGACCCAACGGAAGTGTGAGCGCGACCGCCCTGCTGGACGACGCACAGAATGTCCTGTAGAACAAGCTAGCTGGACAAAATATCGAAATATCAAGTGTTATTTTTTTTAAATGAACCCTACTCTGAAGATAAGACTCCGGTACCCTAAAATGTATTACCGATAAATCCCCACTCTCTGGTTAGGTTCTCAGGTAGCAAGCAAACAATAGGTTGTGATGAACCCTTTTTTTGCCACCCGCCAGTCTGCCATAGAACTTGTTGTGTACCGGTACTATCGCGCATGCTAAATAAAAAATTGTGTTGTTTGGAGATTCTTCTAGTTTTGTACTTTACAGGTATGAATTTTATTTTTATTTTATAATAACAATGTTGAAGAAATCAATTCTTAAATTTTGAGGTAGTTTTTCCATATGTTTATGCATTTCAATAATAGTAAAGTTGTATTGCTAAGTCCAGTCGAGTTGTTATTCATTTTTTATTAAGTCGTTACGATATTCTTCTTTCGATAACGAATAGTAGTTTCATGCGGAAACATGCGACTTAAGAGTTATTTTGTTTTTCAGTGCTTTTGTTCCAAAGCAATGCAGCGAAGGGAACTCTTCGAAATATGGAAACAAGCGCCTCAGAAAGATCGTGTTTCTGTGATTACGGACCACATATTAAGACACTATAATGTGAAAAGTGTAACAACAGTTAAAAAAAAAACCGTCAATAATTTTTCAAAAAAGATATGTGAACAGTTTCGATATAGATGGACTTTAAGAGGAAGACGTGTCGATCAGTTTGAAAAAAAATATTCAGAGTGAATGGACCAGTCAATTGAGATACCGGAAAACGTGAAGGATTTTCTTCAACCAACTTTATCTGCAAAAGCGTCTGGCCGACCAACTAAAGATTTTGGAGAAAGCTCTAGCAAAACTAAAAAGCGAAAAGTAGAAAGTTTAGTTGAATCATTTACCCCAGAAGAGCTCACTTTTGCAGCAGAGACAAGTGTTCGTGCTTCCGGAAAAAGAGATGCATGCTTATATACGCTACATGGAATGTCTCCTGAACATTTCATATAGACTTCAACTGCAAATGTGGCAAATCAGAGGAGAAGAAAATAAAACGCTCATGAAAGGAAAGAAGAAAGAAATACATGATATATTTCTTCGTGAAACCGGGCTGCACATTGACGAACCAAAGCAAACTGCCGGAAATACGAATGATGGTAATACTGCGCGCAGATTTTTTGCAGATCCAAGCCTTACAAGCAGGCTTACTGGATTAAACCAAGACCTTATCAAAAAACTTGGGATAATATTACGAACAATATCTTCGGGATATGAAATTGATACGGAACAATTTGGAATATTTTGTTCTGAGACGAAGGAGCTCTATTTAAGAGAATATGCTTGATACCCAATGCCAGTAACTCTACATAAGATTTTAATTCATGGTTCCAAAATAATAAAATCATTTTTAATACCTATTGGCCAAATGTCCGAAGAAGCACAGGAGGCACGCAATAAAGAATTAAGAAAAGTGCGAGAACAGCATACGCGCAAAATATCCAGGGTAGCAATAAATATGGACATGTTTAAGTATTTATTGATGTTCTCTGATCCTTTAATAGCTTGCTATAGAAGTAAACCACCCAGGAAATCTAAATCATTTCCTAAGGAAGTTTTGAATTTATTGCAAAAACCAAATTAATTATGTAAAGATTTTTATTAATTATTTAGGAACTATTGTTTAGATGATTTAGAAGCTACTGTACACGGCGCGGAGCCAATATGTGATTTTTTACAATAAACAGTGAAACAAAATTTATTTTTGTTTTATTTTCTGGAAATTTAAGATTTATTCGATAAACATACAAAATTGATCTCCCGTAATGTTATAGGCGATCGATCATGATGTAATATTAACTATATTAGTGAAATATCAATTGAAAAATTACTTAGTATTTTTGTCCAGCTAGCTTGTTCTACAGGACAGTCTGTGCGACGGTTCGACTGTGTCGTTGGTTAGCGCTTCGCTGGCGGAGAGATTAGGGCTGCGCGGCCGCCGGGAATGTCTTCGTGTGTGTGGCGCGTGGAACGACACGGAGCTAGTGTGCAACGCACAGCGCGCAAAAGTGACTTTGTGTGGTGCTGATAACAAGATGTTTACAATCGACGCGCGAATCGTTGATGAATTAAACTTACCGCCAAGTCTGTCCACAGTAAATAGTAAAAACTACGCGCACCTAAGTGATATCAGCCATAATTTATGCACAGAAACACAACTACAACCACAAGTCTTAATCGGACAAGATAATTGTCACCTTCTCTTACCTTTGGAAGTGAGGTTGAGTAAACCCGATGAACCCTGTGCCACCCGGACGCCTCTGGGCTGGTGCCTGCATGGAAGGGTACCTAATGTTTACTTACCTAATTCTGCTGTACGCCAATCCTCATTGTTTGTCACTAGTGACGTCATAGACGCAGAATGTGAACTACGAGAAATCCAGGAGGAGGTGCGAAGGTCGTTCACAATCGAGTCTATGGGCGTATCTGGTAAGCCAAGACAGAACTCAGAAGACTTACGCGCTGTTGAAAGTTTAGAACGAACTTCAGTACTCATCAATGGTCTATGGCATGTTGGCTTACCTTGTCGAGACGAGAAATGTGTGATGCCGGACTCGTACCCGACGGCTATGTGTAGACTGAAAGGAGTAGAACTGAAATTAACCGGAAACAAAGAATATGCGAATAGGTACAAAGAACGCCTACGACATCTATTCGATAACGACTACGCAAAAATATGTAATAACTTAAATGTTACACCGAAAACTTGGTACTTACCTCACTTTGGAGTCGATAACCCCAACAAGAAAAAACTGCGTTTAGTGTTCGACGCAGCAGCTAGAACAAACGGATTATCACTTAACGACTACTTATTGAAAGGCCCCGACCTACTTATGTCGTTATTCGGCATTATGTTAAGATTTAGAGAAAAACGAGTAGGCGTGTCTGGAGATATTAAAGATATGTTCCTCAGAGTAAAAATTCGACCAGAAGAAAAGGACGCCTTCCGATTCCTATATAGAGAAGAACCAGCAGGACCTATAAACAGGGACCGTACAACCCCGGTTAAGAGTTAAGCCTTTCGAAGGGGTAAGCCGTTTATGAGGTTACCCTTATCATTATGTAACCCCTTGAATGGGTTTTATACTAGAAACCCTTTGAAAGGGTTACATGATAACCCATTGAATGGGTTTTATACTAGAAACCCAGTGAAAGGGTTACATGATAACCCATTGATTGGGTTCTATACTGGAAACCCAGTGAAAGGGTCAAAACCCTTATAATATATGGGTTATTATAATGAAGGGCATTATAAAAACCCATATATTATAAGGGTTTTGTTCGGGTTATTCAATAAACTTGTGCTAGGTCGGTGGTACGGGAATGGCGGCCTGGCGCTCATTGCCTATAATTCACTAGACGGTATTATACAAATAGCGAGAGTAGGTACGAGCGAGAGCTCCAATAGAACTATAGTTGCGTATTTTGAGTTTTTGAGGCGCCCGCTGCATTTTTGATCTATCCGCGCCGAAAGTAGCGTGTAGACTTTTTTTATCAATTGGGATGCGTTTGCCTGTCTCAAGCTAATTGAGACAGGCAAACGAAATGAAGAAGGACTAGCTCTCGTTGCTACCTGGTTAAAAAATAATCTGCTCACCCTGAACACAAGCAAAACCACTTATATTTGTTTTAATATTTATAATAATCAATTACCATCAGATAAAGAATTTAATTTAAGAATACACACGTGCGACATTACTACAGATGGAACTTGCAGCAATTGTCCTACTATACAGCAAGTTACTCAAACTAAATATCTGGGTGTGATAATTGACCAGCGTCTTTCCTGGTATCCTCAACTGGATCAAGTCATGAGTAGAGTTCGAAAATTCATTTGGATATTCAAAGAGCTGAGATATGTTGTACCAAGGAGGATAAATAAAAATAATAGCAATCAAAGAAATCTATTAAATGAAATTTATGTATCCTTGGTCCAGTCTGTTTTAGCATATTGCATAACTGTATGGGGTGGAGCAGCGAAATCTAGTTTCCTAGAGTTAGAACGCGCTCAAAGAGCGATACTTAAGGTGATGTACTTCAAAAAAAGAATATTCTCCACTCAAAAACTTTATGATCTATGTAATCTGCTGTCAGTGAGAAAATTGTACATCCTTCTGATCATCCTCAAAATGCACAAGGCGACACCATATGACCCAAACATACGAAAGAAGAGAAAGAAACATTGCATAGTTAACGTTCCCAGGACTAAAACAGAATTTGCCAGCAGACAATATAAAAAACGCTCAGCCTTCTTATATAACAAAATAAATAAAAATATATATATCTATGATAAAAAACTAATTGAATGCAAAAAACAACTTATAACATGGCTGCATAGTTTAAATTATGATGATACAGAGCTACTTTTGCAACGTGTGACTTAATACTGAAAACCTTTTTAAAAAAAAAAAAAAAAAAATTATTTACTGATGTTATAAGAATGTTTAGTCACACCCTGTACACTCAAACTCTGTCTTTCCCACTTTTTCAACCACACACACTCACACACACACACACACACACACATACACACCCACATACACACACACTCTTTTGTTAATTACATAATTGTATATTTATAATGTAAGGGATTGAGCGGAGCCTTCAACTACAGGCATTTCTATGCCTAAATGGAGACTCCTCGATATGCAATGTAAGCCAAAATGATATGAAATAAACTTATTTTATTTTTATTTTATTTTTTAATTGATTTATAAGGTCCACACTTCAAAATGAGCAAAGGTAATTACTTAGTTCTTTTTTGAATATTAAAGTACTTTGTAGATAGTCGTGAGTTTTTGTTTGTGGATAGTTTGTAGGCAATAGTATTGCCTACAAATAGGCTCACTTGCCCCCTATTACATGAGGTTTAAAAACATAACTGACGAATGTACCCGGTGTACTATTAGCCTATTAGGTACACCTCTTCGGGGAATACAGGCGTGACGTTATACGATGTTTATAGATAGTTTATGCTCAAAATCCATCCAAGTCCACCTTGTATCATTTTATTATACTTAATCATTTTATATTTGGTTGTAGAAAATATTACTAAGTATATCAGAGTGAAGGAAGTTCTGATGACGAATCTCAACACGTCAATCAGATCCATGACGAATTGCCAAAAATATCATCAAGATTTTTTTGTCACCTACATTAGAACCAGATGTTTCTACGCCTGATTTATTTCTGTCATAACTTATAGCTTATGCTATAGCTTAAATTTTAAAGCTCCCTTAGGCTCTCTAGATCCGGCTCGCTTCGCTCGCTCTAGCGTTCTCTTCATCTTGAAACTCTTACTCAGCTCAGGGGCCGGGTCGTAAGTCGGGTTTTGAGGTTCAAACCCGGGAGGGGTTTTGACATCTAAATCGACCCCTAAATCTCGGACAACTATAAAGAAATCAACCGATCCGAGGCGGAATGCAAAAAAAATCTCGCTTGCTAATACATACCTGTGTTATCGTAATCAATTGAATGAGCAATGAGTAAGTAGGAATTTTGTCTTTATTTTATTAAAAATGCCGTTTGAAATAAGAGAAGACATTTAATTAAAACTTTTTACAGTCCGTTCAACTGATTTTGACTTCTATTCCGTAGGCATAAGGACGCCTTTAAAAGACGTCTGCGTTGGAGGACTTTAAGTGTAGGACTATGACACAAATAAGATTAAATGTAATGAGTTTAATGTAGTGCGTTTTACGATAGCGATAATAATAAATTCATTTTTTGGACAGCTAATCGCTGAAGAATTTAAATTCATTGCCAACCAAAGCAACCTGCTTGCGAACCAAATGTTATATACTTATAGAAATGTTAAAATATTTGCAAAAAGCAAAAGGCCATCATTTAAAGTTTAAACGAAGTAAGGACAGGGTATAATAAAAATTAAATTTCCAGTTTTATTATTTTATTTCAAAGTAATCAGCAATCATAACACAAGTTTTATTTTTTGTTAAATGGCACCCCCGCCCACCCCCGACAAGGAAACCCGCGAAATTCAAATTGTATTACGTTTTTTGCTAATTGCAGCTCCAGCAGCTCCGTAATAGATCAGGTAGTATGTTTGTCAAAATGTGATTCGCTGAAGAAATAGTAGTATATTTACTGATTTATAATAAAAGAAATCATCAACATACTCGTATTTCTCTTAGTTATATTTGATGGGAATTTTTTTTTTACTATTTCATGTTTATTTATTATTAATCAGTTATTATACTACCATTCCTATCGCGAATCACATTTTGGCAAACATACGACATGATCTATTACTGTACTGCAATTAGCAAAAAATCATAATACAATTTGAGTTTCGCGGGCTACCTTGACGGTTCCCCCTTAGGCCGGTTACATGGTTCGACCGACCGTCGGTGCATACGTGATTCACGCTTATCTTTTCTATGAAAATTCATAAATCGTTACCGTGGTGGACTGACCGTACGCACGCGTATATTGGTATTATTGGTACGCACTGTTTACGAGGACCGTCGCGCGTCGCACATAGGGGTATTTTGCTGATCTAGCCGGTCAAAATTATTTATTTAGTTTTTTTACTCCAGGGAGTTGCCCTGGTTTATGAGCCATATTATTTTTTTATTTTATGAAAAATTACTTAAAATATTGGGGAAAGTATAATGAAAATACATTTAAGTAATTTATAACTTCGATGTTTATTAAAAAAAGGTTATACAATTTATGTAACTATGATGATGATGAGTTCCATGGTTCTTCATCATCCTCATCACTTTCAGTGCCTCCAGAAAGCTCCTCCAAAACAGAATCTGAGTGTCTTTCAGAGTCAGTTACAGCAGGTATCATCAAAGCAATTGCTTCCTTTGTGAATGGCAACGTTCTTTTTTTGGGGGTTGGTCTCATTCCAGTAATCAGTGGGTCAGAACTGAGTAATAATCTATTTAAAATATCTGTGTTACAGTTGACCCTTGAAAATTTTCTTGCGAAATTTTGCCTGTATAGCCGAAAATGTTTATTCCGTGCCTCAGCGGCTTCTTCCGAGAGCAACCCAATTGGCAACAATGCCTTATCTATGACAGTAGCACCATGCACTAGGATTTTGTGTATCGTACGTGTCATAGGATGCCACGGATACAAACTTATATAAAGTTTTGCAGTGTTTATGCAATAATCTGCAAACTTGTCTAAATGTACTTTGTGACCACTTGATATGACTTCAAGGATGACTTTGAGCCGGTAAATGAAATTATAATCAACTCCAGTTATTTCCGCAGCTAATTCAGGATTGGAAAAAATCTTCTACTTGTGTTACCATCATTGGTATTTCCAAACCCAGCTTTCGGTACATCCACTATTAGACCAGTTTCACGTCTAAATTTCTCTGGAATGGTTTTTTCCTCTCTTTAACAATAGCTTTATCACCGTCAGATCTTAACTGCCACTTTTTTACAGTGAGTTTGTATGAGAGATGCAATATGCTCTCAAACAGACGAATTCTGGCGTGCAAAGTGGATAATCCGAATGAAAGTGCGTCTGCATCAACATCTCTTTTGATGGTTAAATCGTTGAATTCTTTCGATGTTGCTCCACAAATGTAGCACCTCATTGTTGATGTGGTCTGTGTGGCGGCATTACATACTTTTGCGTCTACCATTGTAAGCATCATAGTATGTTTTACAGAATATGACCTTTCTTCCAGTAAAAATTTTGTTTTTAGTAGGGCGTTAATAGCATTTTCCACATACAACTTTAATTCATCTTCAGAATAGTTTTCGCTGGACAAAATCCAATGTTCCAAATAATTTAATTTTTCTGCAAAATTAGGCAAATTTTGATTTTTCATTTTATCAAAAAGTGATCTACGGGTCACAACTCTACCACCTGAGTGACCAGGCGAGCCTGAAACCAAGTTAACATAGTATAAATTCCAAATAAAAAAATTCTATTTTTTTCACTGTGTTGGTCTGTGACCTCTTGCAAAAAAGGGGGCGGCTATGGGCGGCTAATTAGGTCATAATAATTTAATATAAACTATAACCTGTCATTACCAATTAACATATTAACCGGGACGAAACCGGAAATACAACAAAACCCCTTTTCAAACTTAAAATTGGGTTGGAAATTTAAAAATTTTAAACTATACTTTCAAACGTCAAATAACAATATCCTATCAAAAAAAATACAGCATCATTCAATGATAATATGCGTACTTACCTCCTTGATCCATATCCATAACAAAATTATGAAAGAAATCAGTAGTCACGAAAATATTTAACTTTTTGTCAGATACTGTCACACTTAGGAAACGCGTAAGATACGTGCATTTCAAGCGACGACTAACTTCCGACAAAACAAGCGCGCGGGCGCGTCCGATAAGAGACCGGGACGGGTTGTCTATTGTTCTCTAGCCATTCGAGAACTACAAGAACCAGTTTTTTTTTACCTGCGGCAACTTCTTATAAACTGATTTATGACCGGCTAGATCAGCAAAATACCCCTATGTGCGTCGGTCGAACGCGTCCGCATGCGTGCCGTCGGTCGACCGACGCACTATGGAAACAAAATGAACGCGTTCAGTGCTGCTGTGCTGCACCGATCGGTGGACCGACCGTACGGATGTTTTATATCATCAAGAAAGCGACTTCATACTGAACATGGTCAAATATATAATATGTATTTAACCACGTTCAGTGTGCCGCCTGTACCAGTCCGGACAGTTAGTTGGTCAGTCTGGAGAACACTGAACGTTACAAACGGACTGACGGTCGGTGGAGCACTGTAACCGGCCTTAAGGATACTTGATTTACAACTTATAATAAAAATAATGAAAACTCAACACGTTAAGATAAGAGAGATTAAAAAATTAATGCTGTTTGAGATTTTTTTTCTTGATATAACTTTGATATAACATCACGCTGCGACTAATAGGACCAGAACATCAATTAAAAATGTTACGCAGACGAAGTGGTGCGAGTCGCTATAATAAGCGCTAGATAAACGTGGAATAACGGTCATGGACCACATACATTTATTGACATACTTAATTCCGAAAACAATAATAATGACATAAAGCTGTCCTGAATCGACATCTATCGTGATCTTTTCCTTTTTTTATTAATGAAAAGCGATTCATAATTGATTGTCCGCGTACCTACGCAGAGAAATTAAGGAAAGGGCAATGAACTTTATTCCACGTTTATCTGGCGCTTACTTTAGTAATAAAGTAATAAACAAGAACAGACATGAAAAAAAATATATTAAGTCATTTCGGTATCTGGCCAGCGAAGCTAAAATGAACTCTATTAACAATAATGATCATAGATTCCTGTTTACAAGCAGATTCGTAAGTAGCCTCAAAGGCGCCGCCGCCGCCGCACTGCGCGGCCGGTCAACGCTTGCTATTCCGTTTTGCAACCTATGCCCTTCAACGAGAGATCATATTACCATGGGGTCTAAACTCGAACAAATTATAATTGGTCATGTAAAGAAAATCATAGATTGCAGCATAGGTAACGATTATGAAACGAACAATCACTAAAATACGTTAAATGGCAGATTTTGACTGAAGTAAGATTAGTAAAAATCAAAACTTCCTTGTCTACTCACTCATAAATCACGTAATTTCTACAAAAAAAGATAACTGAAGCTTTACATCAATTCGATCCCATAGAAGTAGCCATCTGTTAATCATTTTCTTTAGAGCTCTTTGCAAAAGATGGCTTTTTACTGAATATGTTATAATTATATCACATAAACTGCAGCGTGAAAGCTCACTCACACAAATGAAACTGTTCCGCAAACTCGAGATATTTTTTGTTGTTGTTTTGTTATTACTTGTCCTTGAACGAAAATGGTCCCTTAGGCCACGGTAATATTATCTATACAGTATTCCAACTTCATACAAACGGACGAAGCGCGAGCTATACCTACGCGCCTCGATCTCGGTGGTGACGAACGGACGGTGTGTTGTTTTTTTAACAACAACCGCGCGATTTTTTCATTAAAAATAAGTTCAAGTACATATGTAGGCAATTCCTTTGATTTTTTGTATCTTAGCAGTAAGTTTATAATTATTTAAGTTTTGAATATCGCGCGAAGCGAATGGCATCATCGCGCGCCGTCCGCATCGCTACACTTCATGCTATCCCTGTCGCACTTGCATAAAGCGCGCGAACAACAATGTTGTCCGCGCGCGTGTCGGCCAACGGTCACCGTGTGCCGCATGACCAGTAGCGTCATAAACACACTCGCGAGCGGGCGCGTACTTAACGCTCAGGCGTTCCCGCCAAAAATGTATACCTAATGCTAGTGTTGTATGTACTGTGAAAATTTGTAATTTTAATATACGCGAGTTTTTACCGACTTTTGTGTGTCTGTTGTGTACGAATCCCGCCCTAAAACCTATAACATATTTAATATGACGAGTAGGATATATTGTGCTGTTTTTGGTTGCATGAATTCGTCAATAACGCACCCTGAGATATTTTTTTTAGATTGCCTGGAAACTCTGAAAGGCAAGATTATAAAATATTTTTACTTACTAGTAGGTAGGTACATAATGTGTGTCTTTTTAATGGATAAGTATTTCCTTTTATCTCCCGAAAAAAAAAGAGCAAATACCAATAAAAGAACAACACGCATTTTTATTGAACACTTCCTATTCAATTCACAAAGTATTTTATTTGTTTATATAAAAAAAGTATATTTACAATCACAAAACTAAATGGAAACACAAAGTAGGCAAATGTAATTAAAATGCTGGAGGCGGGCATTTATTTCAAAGATACGGCCCAGTTACAATACTGTATAGATAATATTACCGTGCTTAGGCCGTTCAAAAGAGTTATCCAAATATTATGGGTTTTTGATTGACTGCTTAGAAAACCCTATCAAAAACCCTTTCAATGGGCAACCAAAATGATCAATTAAGCTCTTCACAAGGGTGTCCCACACCACATCGTATGGGTTTTTGATTGACTGCTAGAAAAACCCTATCGAAAACCCTTTCAATGGGTAGCCAAAATGGTCAATTAAGCCGTTCAAAAGGGTTAGCCACATCGTATGGTTTTTTGATTGACTGCTAGAAAAACCCTATCGAAAACCCTTTCAATGGGTAGCCAAAATGGCCTATTAAGCCGTTCAAAAGGGTTACCCATATCGTATGGGTTTTTGATTGACTGCTAGAAAAACCCTTTCCAAAACCCTTTCAATGGGTAGCCAAAATGGTCTATTAAGCTGTTCAAAAGGGTTACCCATATCGTATGGGTTTTTTACTAACCGCTTCGAAAAACCCTAACGAAACCCCTTTCAATGGGTAACCAATATGGTCCCTGCCTATAAATACTTATGTAATGACTTCCCTAATTTTTGGTGCTAATTGCTCGCCCTTCGTAGCCCAATTCGTAAAGAACAAGAACGCAAAGCAGTATGAGTCATCAATGCCCGCTGCGGCTTCTGCTATATATAAAAGCCACTATATGGATGACTATATAGACAGCCTACCTGACGAAGAGACCGCGATACAGCTGATTCATGACGTCATGTTAATTCACCAGAAAGGCTGTTTCGAAATGCGGAATTGGACGAGCAACAGTAAACAAGTACTTGCGAGCTTACCTAAAGATTTACTCGGCGATGCAGCCGTCAAATTTAAAATAGGTCAACAGTATGAAGGCGTACGCACGCTTGGATTGATTTGGCATCCAAGTGATGATACTTTGAGATTCGACTTATCTTTCAAGCGGATACCCGAAAATATTATAACGGCAACACAAAAACCTACCAAGAGATAAATGTTACGTGTGGTCATGTCTATATTTGACGTATATGGCATCCTAGCACCGTACACCATAAATGGAAAAATTATTCTTCAAGAAACTTGGAAATTAAATATTAGTTGGGATGATTATATACCTGATACAATGTTCGAGAAATGGTCAAAATGGATCAATTTATTGAAAACATTACAAGATTTTGGCTTGCCAAGGCATTATCCGGCTGCTACCATAGGAGTGAGCGAGAAGAAAGACAAAATTCCCCCGCTATCCAACACGAGCGCTACGGCTACGAGTGCTATGGCTATGACAAACAGCTGTTGCATGTTAAATGATGGAAAGATTCCTACTCATGCTAGTTATAGAAACCTACAGATGCATATATTTTGTGATGCGTCTAGCAAGGCTTACTGCGCCGTCGCGTATTGGAGATGGATTGACGACAAGAATATTATACGCGTAGCATTCATTGCGAGTAAATGTCGGGTTGTAGGAAACAAACCGATTACTATTCCGCGCTTGGAGCTTCAATCTGCTGTCTTAGCAGCTAGATTAGGAGACTCAGTTGCACGAGAACATACAATAAAACCTGAGCGACGAATATTCTGAAGCGACTCGACAACAGTACTACACTGGATAAGAAATGATGCTCGTGATTTTAAAGTCTACGTAGCAAACCGGTTAGGCGAAATTGATGAGCTAACCAAGATGAATGAATGGCGATACGTACCAACAAAGCTAAACGCAGCCGATACTGCTACGAAAGAAAACTACTCCTACCCTGTACTGCCAAATGAATGGATATACGGCCCAACGTTCTTACACTGCGAAGAAGACGAATGGCCGCTTGACGTCATATCTGGTGAAAGGAAAGAAACACTATTGGAATGTATTAATTTAATAAAAGAAGATACACAACATATTTACTTACCCGTACCTGATGCTACTCGATTTAGTTCATGGCTACGCTTACGTCGATCGGCTTCTATGGTACTCAAGTTTATAAATAAATGCAAGAAGCTTACCTTTGAGTTCGACGACACTATGAAGAATGCTAAAATATTATTATTGAAAAAGTCACAAGCTGAATGGTTTGGCAAGGAGTTATCTGCGATAAAAAACAACAGATGTGTACCAAAAACAAGTAACATACTTACCTTGTCTCCTTACCTGGACAAACACGGAGTGTTGTGGGTCGGTGGCCGCATCGGGGTTGCTACTGGTATTCTACCTGAAACTAAAAACCCTGTAATATTAAATGGAAGAAGTTATATTGCTAAATTGATCCTCAAGTATTATCATTACTACTACGCACACGGAAATCAAGAAACAATAGTAACTGAAATCAAACAAAGATATTGGATCACCAGACTTAGACCTACCGTTAAGCATGTAACATCTAAGTGCTCAACTTGTAAAATTAGAAAATCCAAACCAGAAGTACAAAGAATGGGAGACTTACCTAGTGCTCGAGTGGCCCATCACGAACGGCCCCATACTTACTGCGGTGTGGATTTATTTGGTCCCATGGAAGTTACGGTGGGAAGACGTCGCGAGAAAAGATACGGCGTCTTATTTACCTGTTTGACAGTACGAGCAATCCATCTGGAAGTAGTTACTAATCTTACAACCGACTCCTTTATTATGGCATTGCGAAGGATGGCCGCGAGACGGGGATGGCCTCAATATTTGTATTCCGATAATTGAACAAATCTCCGAGGAACGAATACGGAGCTGAAAAAAGCTATAAAGGAGCTGGACGAAGAAGTGCTGAAAAATGAGGCCTTAAATCGAGGAACAAAATGGACTTTCATACCGCCTGCGAGTCCCCACTGGGGTGGGGCGTGGGAAAGACTCATAAGAAGCATAAAGACCAGCCTGAAAGTAATCTTGAAAGAACGTGCGCCGAGAGATGAAACTCTTAACACTCTGTTGACAGAAGTTAGAATATGGTGAACAGCCGGCCGTTGACTCACGTGTCTGTGAACCCAAATGATCCTGAAACATTAACACCTAATCATTTCCTGCTGGGATCGTCGTCTGCCTTACCTCACATCGGAAAATTTGATGATTCAGACGTTTATCTGCGCAAACAATGGCGAATTGCACGGAGATTGGCTGACATGTACTGGCGCAGATGGGTCAAGGAAGTACCGCACTTGCTGCCCCGCAAGAGGTGGCAAGATGAACGCAAAAATGTACAAGTGGGCGACTTTGTACTTATAGTGGACCCAGACAGTCCCCGCAACTCTTGGCCCAAAGCAATTATTCAGGAAGTCATGCCAGGAAAAGACGACCGAGTCAGAATGGTTCGAGTAAAAACGAAATCTGGAATTTTGTCTAGATCGGTTACGCGCATTGCTCGGATACCGGTAGATGAAGAGTGCTGCTGAGGCAGCACTGGGGTGGGGTATGTTAGCGGCGCGATACGACATAAGAGGAAGTGCGCGGGATATGAGCGGAAGAGGGGCGAGTCTCGGACCGCCACATTTTTTGCTAATAGACAGTGCCATTACAAACGCGACATGCAACGCGCGCTTCCTCCGCCAAAAGTTTTGTACCTACATTTTGAAAATACAAACCGTTCTGCACAGCTCGTCGTTTTCATCTTATTCTTGACCCACACTTAACAGTACCTATAGTACATATAGGGACTTAAACATAACTGTCGAAGTGTATGTACTTCGACAGTTATGTTTAAGTCCCACATGTGAGTTTATGGATGTTGCTCGGCCACTAAGGGTCGTATCAAATGTAAAAGGAATTTCCAAATCCGACTGCCACTTCGACAGAATATACCGCGTTCAGACAAACAAACCCACTTCAGCTTTATTACATTAGTATAGATATAATAACATATATCATTATGTTCAGCGCACAAACGCACGGGGTCCACCGGGTCGCTGCGAGCGCACGCCCCAGACGCCGAGGCCACACGCGCCAGAATGAGCTTCTCCTACGACACTGATCTCAGTGACGGGGAAGGTAAGTTCTTTTAAAGCCTGGAGTATGATGAAAAGGTAAACAATTTTTTTCTTAAATTAGACTTTTCTTTCCCACTGTTGGCAAAGGTATTACGACGTATGTACTTGTGTTTACAACGCGCGCACGTGCTAGTACCTCTGTTCACGTTAAATTCGTAAGTATGTAATCACTCACTAAAAGGAAATGATATGAAAAGTTTCAACTTTTTATGTCTGCACATGATCCAACAGTAATTGTTTGAATATACGAAGGGGCATTTGAAAAGTTCCTCGCCTAACCAGGAAAAAGAAAAGATAGAAAAATGTTTTTCAACATGTTCTCCCGCAAGTGTTTTATAGCAGGGTAGGGCACGGCAGGGAAGATTTTTTTAAAGCTGGTATTTCTATAACAGCTTTAAAAAAATCGATCGTATTAATCTCCATAAAATTGAGGGTAGTGTTCTAATGTTAGACCTTTTTAAACGCCTACAAATGAATCCTTGAGATTTGGTTTTTGCCAT
Organism: Standfussiana lucernea; assembly: GCA_964057025.1. NCBI lineage: Eukaryota > Metazoa > Arthropoda > Insecta > Lepidoptera > Noctuidae > Standfussiana > Standfussiana lucernea. The sequence goes on from OZ059784.1 coordinate 15,316,425, forward strand.
ACTTCCCGTGCACGTGCCCTTGTAGGATGCTCATTACTTTAGGCCAAGACTAGTAACAAGTAAGTAATTAATCTAGTATACTTTTAGGTGTAAATGGGTCTAATTTTAATAGATAGGAGTAAACCAAATAAATAATGTTCAATTATACGTACTTTACTGAATTAAGTGAGATTTTCGTTTGGCTCATTTTGGGATAACTCAACATCATCGGCATCCACTCCGACCGGATGCAGCTGAATACCAGTATTTTATATGGAATGACTGCCTCTCTGGCTTCCACAACCCAGTTACTGCGAACGATACCCCTTCCTCTCTCTTATTTTGACGGAACTCGATCCACCTATTTGTGTAACGTTTCCAGGTGCTTGTCTATACAGCATGCAGGCGCACGACGGCGCCGTGACGTCGCTCGCGTACACCGCCTCCTACGTGGTGTCAGCTGGCGCCGACGAGCGCCTTTGCATCTAGGAGCGATTCCAGGGACATACAGTCGTGGTCAACTAATTAGGGACACTCTGGTTAAACCGAATTGTGAATTTATTTTTTATTTTCCAACGAGTCTAAACCATATTCCATATCTCTTACATGTAAGTATAATTATTCATTTATGTGCCCGATTATACAAACAATAACAACTTATTAAACATTAAACCTCTTTACAGTATAGCTGATAGATTATCGTAGTGCTATTTGTTCAAATAATGCTGGCTGGCCATTTAATTAGGGACACTGAGATATTGCGTTCTATTTTCAAAATTTGAATCTCAATACTTTTTTACTTCTTCTCTTATTGTTTCGTGGTAGTTTTGGCGGCAATCCCGATATTTATTTTAAGTTTTGAAAAATATTTTGAAGAAAAATGGGTAAAAATAAAAGTTGCGATCCAACACTACGAAAAATTATCATGAAGTTTGTTGTCGAGCATGGTTGGCCATACCGAAGGATAGCAGAACATTTAAATTGTTCAAAAACTATGGTATACAATGCAGTGCAACATGTCAGACGCAATAACACAGATTTAAATGTGCCCAGAACAAAAAGATCGAGAAAAACAACTCCGCAAGAAGATAGAATGATAGCCAGGTTAGCTAAGAAAGATCCGTTTCTAGGCTCTATTTTAATTAAACACGAAGTGTTTGGGACAGACGAAAGAGCTGGTGTCTCAGCGAGGACCGTTCGACGACGTCTGGTAGAAGCAGGGTTGTTCGGAAGAGTGGCTCGCAAAGTACCGTTGTTGAAGAAAGAACATAGAAATGCTCGTTTGGCATTTGCACGTAAATATGGACATTGGACCTACGCCCAATGGCAACATGTATTATTCTCTGACGAGACCAAGGTTAATTTGATTTCTTCAGATGGAAGGCAATACGTACGGCGTCCAGTAAAAGCGGAAATGAATCCAAGATTCACAAAAAAGCAGGTGAAACATGGCGGTGGAAACATTAAAATGTGGGGTTCATTTTCTGGACGTGGAGTGGGACCTGTGAGGAAAGTTCAGGGTAACTTAGACCAACATCAATACAAGGCAATATTGGAGGAAACGATGCTTCCCTATGCTGAGGAGCATCTCCCTATTATATGGACGTTTCAGCATGATAACGACCCGAAACATACCGCCCGTTCAGTCAAGTCGTTTCTTACCAGTCAGTCAGTATCGGTGCTAGATTGGCCAGCAAATAGCCCGGACCTTAACCCAATCGAGCACCTTTGGCACGAAATCAAGAAAAAAGTAGCCACTTATCGTACCACAACTTTAGATGAACTTAATGAAGCTTTTTGTGAGGCATGGGCAAACATTCCTGTCGAAACATGCCAGAAACTGATAATGTATATGTCCACATCGGTGTCAAGCGGTAATTACTAACAAAGGTTTTGCTACTGGGTACTGATTTTACACGAAATAAAATGGAGCTGTTAAAGATATTATAATACTGCAGATTATTAGTTTTGTTTAACTCTATTTTTCATTATAGTTTACTGTCCTTAATTAAATGTCCAGCTACAGAATTATACCTTAAAATTGAATACATGTTCAACCTTTGATATTAAATACTTTTTTCTATTTATTTATTCTTTTATTTACAGCCATTTAAAGCATAATAATCGGACCAAATTATGCAAATAATAGTTACTGAGAAATCAATAGGGTTTTATATTTGTATGTAGGTACTTAACCGGTTATTGTTCTTCACTATCTTGCATGTCCCTAATTAGTTGACCACGACTGTATGCTGAACTCCATTCACATCGTAACTATCTACTGTTATTATGATTCTGTCAACTTATGGCCTATACATTAAGGGCGGTTTCTGATTAGCGCTCTTTCGGCGCGTATTGTAAACGCCGGTGCTCGCTACACTCTACAACACAATCGTCGGCAAGCTGTTCTGTCACGACGTTCACTTTAATTAGTGCAGTATTCTGCTGTGCGGTCTAGTTTGTGAAAATGGAAAAGTTGTCTGATTAGTAAGGTGCTGCACAAAAATGGTCTGATATCACTTTTTCTCATAGAGTATATTTATAACCACTAGAGAGCTTATAGGCCGATTTCTTCTAAGTACACGACTCACTACCGCGGGCCGGGGGACGAGGAAGAACGCGCGCCTGCAATTGGTCAGTTCAAGGTCAACTTGCATAGGTATGCATATCGTTAGGGCTGATCTATTTGATTAGGGGAAAACAGTCGATATCGATAAAATGGATTTTAACATTATGAAAAATACTCAATTAAAATCGTATAAAAATAATGATATTTAATCAAAAACAATCGATTACAAAAAACATGTATCCTGTTATCATTGATTTTTAAAATGAATTAATTTGGTAAATGTTTTTCGAATTCTAGTTAGGGTACTGAACGTATAAATTGCACCTTTTTTTTAAGTCGTTTAAGAGTAGATTGGTATTTTATTGCAGTATTTGAATTGAATAACATTTTTATTAATTTAAATTTTATTATTGTCGATATCAATTTCGGATAATAAAGGCAACAGCACGGGTTTCTACTATAAACACACAAAGGGAAAGAAAGGGATAAAAGAATTAGAATTGTCTAATGAAAGAACGAGACATTTCCAAAAGACATGAACGCGGAAATCAAAACGTGTGCTCTTTCACCCAACCACCATTTTAACGAGACCTCTGCGGTCGCTCATGATCTGATTAAATCAAAAATAATTTTCTTACTGTTTACTTACCGGTGAAAAGTCATGCCATCCGTTTTGTAACTAGATGTTTTGGAATGTTTCCCACACCACTTCACCGCGCATGAAGGCATTTTGATGCGTTATAATTGCATAAAAAGTTTAAAAAATTGGAATAATTTAGCGTGCACACAGGTCTAATACTTGGTCACAACTAAAATAATACTAGTACCGTAGCCTATATGTAGGCGACCAAACACTAATAGTTTTCGAGCATCGGGGCACTGTATGCGCAGTCAAGTGGTTATATAGTCTTTGCTTTTTCTACTAGCCACCCTTTCTTCGGAAAAATGATTTATTCGCATCAACTGACCAATGTTCACATTGAATTTTGGCTCATTCTTAATTTTGTCAAATGGTTTCCTGTGTACAGGTGACGCTACTGGCGTCTAAAAATTGGGTTTCCAATATCTAAAATCTATAGTTCAACTGCTTTCCGAAAATCAGACATTGTTATGAAACCGTTCAGTAATTCTTTTTGACATATTTGAAAATGCAGTCAAGTCAGACTTGACGAGATTTTTTTGTGGAAATTGTATTTTTGGAATCAGAATAATCGAATCTATCGTTGTTTATACGGTTTGAGTCGTAAGACGATGGGGCAAAAAATTATGTCAGTTATATCACTTAAAAAAGTGAGAAGACATTTGGCCAGAAAAACTGACAGCGTCAGTCTCATTTAGAAGATGTGAATCCTTGAAACAAACACATGACATAAGTTAATCAAGTAATACTAAATCAAAGTCAAAGCATTTATTTCAAGTAGGCCAATTACAGGCACTTTTGAATTGTCGAAATAAAGACAGTAATAAAAATGAAGCTTCAGTCCCAGTCACAAGACGTAATAACTGTGAAAGTTCTGTAGACTGTAACTAGCAGTAGTAGACTGGCTCGTTTGTCGAGTGGTCAGCGCGACTGCTGAGCATGAGGTGCTGGGTTCGATACCCGGGTCGGGCATAGTTCTATTGGGTTTTTCCATTAAGAATTTCTAAGTAGCAGCCATGGAGTCTGGATTCGTGCCCTGTTGATGGCAATAGAATCGCCCCCCTTTACATGGGAATTTTTTGTTAAGAAAACCTCACGGAGAAAAGAGTAGAAGGCTATGGGGAAGGCCTTTGCCCGACAGTGGCAATAATTATAGGCTAAGGAAATAAGTTATTAAATAAGTACTTGATGATCTAACGTTTGCAATGTGGATGGTTTTATTGCTTTATGTAAAAACAACTGGCGAAATGTGGTGTGGGTGTACTATTAGGTACACCTCTGCCTAACCGTACGGGAATTACAGGCGTGATGTTATGTTTTTTTTATTTCCGTATCTATTCGACTCGTCAAAACGAATCATATGCTCATATGATTCTTTTTTTTCATACGAGTCCAATAGATCAGTTTCTGCTCACAAACTCGAGGGGTTTACTAGTAGCCACTGAAGAGTTCCACTATCTAGTTCTGGGTCCAATATCAGATCAGCTCCAAGATATTAAATTATAGTATTGTCATCCGAAATACATATACAACAAGAACTTCACTTCGTTATGACAACAAGAAGTCTGTTAAAATTAACTTCCAAGAGACTTTCAAAATTTTCTATATTTCTGTCTACATTTTTATACTATGAATAGTCTCCGAGATATAAAAACTTTTCAGGCCTTCAAGTAATAGAATTAATGATGATTCCATCATTTTAAAGCGTCTAACGCACACTTCTTCGCTAAATGTACGTTTAAATACCTTTACTGCCTAATGTATCAATTATTTTCTAGTCTTTTGTTTTTAAATACTACAAATACGTTATCTGATAAACATTATTTAATTAAATAACGTTTATAAGATAACGTATTTGTAGTAAAAAATGCGCGAATCGTTGTTTCTTAAAAACCGTATTTATAGTTACAAATACGGTTTTTAAGAAACAAAGATTCGCGCATTTTTTAGCCATTATCTCGAAAACAACTTTTTGGGCTTAACGGCTTTCTAGTGATAGGATCCAGAAGTGATGAAGCAGTATTGAAAAGTTGGTCTGTGTTCAGGGTCTCAACTATATGAGCCGCATGCTGCCGCTGACGCACACCATGCTCGTGATGGGTGACCGTAGCGGACTCACCGCGTACGACCTCAGCAGCGGCGACGTCATACGACGAGTACTTCTAGGTAAGATCATGTAACCTAAGGCCAGGAGCACTATCCGTATTTGTAATTTTAATGGGTTAACGATTTGATCGGAATTTTGACTAATGGTATACCCACAGATATAGATAGACATAGATAACGCAAGTAGCACGATCTGTATGAAAACCAAGCGTGCCATTTTTTGACTACCTACTATGACGTCACAAGCACTATTTAGTGATGGGAAACCCAAATCGATTCAAGGACGCGGCCGCGTGCGGCACCCGCCGCGCCCCACCTAGCCAAATAATACTATTTTTATAAGTTAATTTACCTCGAAGTTTAAATTGCTGATTAATATAAAAGTTCATTTTTGTTAAAAAATCAAGTTGATTATTTACTAAGTAGGTATTTATGTAAGTATAAGTATACGAGTAAATAAAAAATATTATGCCTTGAGATTAAGGTGCGATAACGATCTGAGTAGGTTTTAGATTAGAAACCAACTTTAATGTAGACCGTACCTAATTTCAAACTAGAATCAACTGCTTGGTTTGTCAAGAATGCCTTGTACAGATTGTTTAAACGTAACATGAAATGTAACACACATTGAAATAAATTCGCATAGTTATTGTGTTACATTTCATTTCATTTTCTTTTAAATTACCATCACATGGAAAACAAAAAAATCACGAAACGTTAAGATAATTTACTAAAATTGTCTATATGACATTACGTGGGTTGCCAGTTTATTGCAATTCTGAAATAGTGATGTGCCTCTACCGTAAATTGCCGTTAACAAAATCAAGTAGTATCGTTTTTTTTTAATAAGTTAGCCTATTTGTAAGGTGTCAAGTTCCAATAATTGCCGTATTTTTTTAAAGTTCTGCCGTTTTGTAAGAAAAGGGTATAGATATCCGTTTTATCGTGTAGGGGAACAACATTATCTGTCATTTTTTGTAAAACGCCTAATTAATATAAAAAGTTACGATTCAAGAAACCGGTATCGTACGTACAACACTACACAAAAGGACTGGCAACATTATTTGTAAGTTTGACATTTGCATGTGTTAATTTAGTCTCAGGGATTAAAACAGACTATACATCACAGATATAATAAATACAGGAGATATGGCAAGGAGGCGTGGCGCATGCGAACGCATCTAGCCGCAAAGAGACTTGTTGCCAGTTTCGGCCATTAGTCGAATGTCAACTTGCGACGTCTTCACTGCTTGTGATTTTTTACAAAATGCCGCGTTGTACAGTGGTTGTTTGCAAAAATAACACCTCTATTGTGAATTATACGAAAGATGGCATCTCATTTCACACGTAAGTACTAAAATATGATTGTTTTTCTCATTAAATTCACTAAAACATTACTTCGTGATACTAGAAACACGATAAAGTACCAAAAGCAATTATTTTCATTAGGAACAACAACCATTGTTTGCTTAATACACATCGATCAATGAATCGGCTGGTCTAATAGTGCAATGGATAAGTGTTTTACTGATACTCTCACTCACACGATAGTTTCGTGAAGCGGGTGTGTTTTAGGTAGATAATTAGAGAGGTGATGTCACTTTTGTGGTTGTCGATATTTTATACGATCCCTTAGTACGAATGATTACACAAGGGTAAAAATTTAGACTATTTTTGTTACATGGAACTTTATAGCTGTTGTTTACTAATGTGAGGTACTTAATGATAAAAATTATATAATTAATTACTGAAAAATACAATTCATTACTATTTCTTGATTACTCCACTTATCTTTTATTGAATCAAGTATGGGTTTTTAATTTATTGCGGTACTCTTACACATGTATCATTGATATCATCATCACAATTCACACCTTGGTTTTATTTTAACATTTTAGCTATCCGAAGTATCCAAAAATAAAAGAAAAGTGGATAAATGCGACAGGAAAAGGTCCAAACTGGTTTCCCACAAAAAATAACACGATATAACTGAATTTCATCGATACTATTTTTTCTAAGATTACCTCTTCACATCACTAGTTGCGATGTGTGTTTATTCTGAGTCCGTAGCTACAGGTAGAAGCCCCGCCCTATGTATGCCTGTGTTCTATTAGTGAGTTTATTAGTGTTGCTGTAAGTTTCTTTGTGTGCGGGAGAAATATGAGCTCGTGTGCCGTTCTTATAGTTTTTGCTTTTGTGTTAGTGAATTAAGTGGGGAGAACACGGCGACATCTGAACACGAATACATTTGTTTACAAATCATATCTCCTGTATTTATTATATCTGTGCTATACATAGTAAGGATTAAAACTACAAAATCATTACTGTGTCCGAAATCGATTCTCGAGAATCAACTTTGTTGCGTACGATGAACAGCACTAATCGCTAAAATTCTCAGAAAAACGATAAAACTGCCTGTACCTGTATCGCTTGTTTCGGTATTCATCACTTGTTAAAACAGAACGTCGCATTAACCTGTCCAAGTAAAAGCGGCAATGCATTACGAATTAGCATTTTTAATTGTTTAAGAGAGGTCTGTCCAGCGTGGCGCACCAATGCAGACTGAGCGCGACGGTGGCCACCTTAGGTACCTTTTTGCCGGGTGCTGCGGGTTGTTCGAAAGAGATACCGCGGCCCCGGAACACAAAGGGCGATGAAGGAACATGGGTGGGTTTTAGTCAGTAAAAGTCTGACACACCCTCCCGCTCAGCCCAGAGCGGGAGAAGTCATTTGATGATTTCCCATCCGGAAAAAAAAAAAAAAAAAAAAGGTACCTTTTGCTTAAGTCGGGCACGCGAAGTAGGTGCTCTTGCGTTATCTATGTCTATCTATATCTGTGGGTATACCTTTGTTAGCAATATTAAACATTTAATGAGTATCTCTGAATGGTTCTTGAGGGGGTCATTGGTTGATTGGTTTATTTGGATAGTTGTTTGTGTCATATTGATATAAACGGTGGCTTATATCACCTACGACAATTTTTGATACTTGCGAATCAATTTTAACTCATTAAACAATCAGGGCAACTAACTGGGGTCAAAAATGAAAAGTAATTGCCAAGACACACACAACCATGCCAAACGCCATGTTTTAGATCGCAGTCATACAATATTTTTTAGTAGAGTGCCAGAAAAATCAATCCTAGAGGAAAAGATATATAATTATACTGTTAAATGTCACTATTTTAAATCTTAAGTCTCAGACTATTGTTATTTTATTTATAAGTATTATGCTTGCGAAGGTTGTTCATTATGAAGTCAATAATATACATGTATGTCAAAATAATAATATGATTTATCTACACCTAGTTTTATGTTATATATTTATTATTTACTATAGTACATAACCCTACTTCTTTTTTTTCTAAAATAAAAGTAGCCTAAGTTACTCCTTATAACATATAATAAGCTATCTGCTAGTAAAAGTCCCGTCTAAATCGGGCCAGCCATTTTGATGATTAGGCGGAACAAACAGACAAACAAATATTGTTTTCTTTTGTTTATAAGTAGGTACCGAATATACTTTCATATGTCTTCTGTAGAAAGCTGTTATTTTGACATTACAAACAGACACTTCAATTTGAATTATTTGTATAGATTAGTTGCTGCCCGTGGAATTTGATTATGTGTACTGCTAAATACCTATATATCCTATGGGCCATAGGCTGAGGCATATAGCAATTACCTCCTACATCCAACAAACTTACAAATTTTGACTCTTTTTTATTATATAAATGGTCAACCGTTTTGTCATCTGTTTGCTCAGTAAAACTAGAGATTGTATCAACCTTCCGTATTGTATTTCAGGCCAAAGCGATGGATGTATCTTCGTGCGGCAAATATTACCGCTGAAAGACGCGATCGTTTGCGACTACGCGAACCAGCTGCGCATCGTTCGCTTCCCTCTCGTGTCCAGATTAAGTGATATGAAGAACGAGTAGCAATGCCAACCATTACTAAGTACAACCGAAGCAACCGCTAACAACGGAAACTACACTCTTTCGCAAAAAAAACGGGCACCTAAGGAAATTTACGTTCTAAGGTCGATTTGAGTTAATTAAATGAAATTTATTTCTTTGACGTAGTCTGTATACTTATAATCGTGTAAATTAATGCGCGTGAAGTGAATTCGGGCAATTAAAAGAAAAACAACGATGGATTCTTTAAAATCGATGTACACGCCCAAACAATAAAAAGTGGTCGGCAATAAAGACAATTTTTTTTTTTTACTTTTTTTACTTAAATAAAGTTACAAATGTAAAAACCTAGTAACGAGTGTGACCTCCTCTTGCCAAAATCACAGCTTGAATCCTTCTGGGCATGCTTTCCACGATGTTTTTAATAACGTTTTGAGGAATACGTTCCCACTCTTCTGCAAAGACTCTTTTTAGCTCCCTGATGTTTTGTGGAGCAGGTTGCACTGATCTTACCCGTCTCTTTAGAACATCCCAGACATGCTCAATTGGATTGAGGTCAGGACTTCGAGCTGGCCAATCTAAACGACGGATCCCAACTTCTTACATGTACGCTTCCACGTCACCAGAGCGGTGCAGGCGAGCATTGTCGTCCATAAAAATGGAATCTTCCCCAAGTGCAGTCAATGTGGGTTGTGCATATGGAATTAGGATTTCCATTATGTACCGGTGTGCATTTAATGTTCCATTTTCTATGAAAACTAACTCCGTACGCTCCGTCGAATTAATTGCTGCCCAAAACATAACGGAGCCTCCGCCATAAGGAGTGATTCCTTCGAAACACACTTCCGCATAGCGTTCCCGTGGTCTTCGCAGCACTCGCCGGCGTCGGACCTCTCCACACAAAGAGTCCTCCAGAGTCCATGAAGCACAGTTCCGAGCAAACTGAAGTCGAGCAACACGGTGCTCACGGAGCAATTTAGGGCCCCGAGCTGGGCGGTAACTCCTGATATTGGCAGCCAAAAGCCTCCTCCTGACCGTCCACAAGCTAACTTCTACTCCTCTTACTTCTTCAAGGCTCTTCTTCAGGTCCACACTTGACGCCTTACGATTCCGCAACGCCTGACTCACCAAAAAGCGGTCATCTCTTGGTTATGTGCATCGTTTTCTTCCCGAACCGGGTCTTCTTTTGACGGAACCGGTCTCTTGATACCGTTGCCAAGTCCTCTGGACAATTGAACGACTCTTATTTAGCCGCTGAGACACGTAAGTTTGCGAACAACCTTCTTCAAGTAGGGCTATAATTTTACCGGCCCTTATCGCTTTATCACTCATATCAAAAAGTGGTATTTAATGTAAACAGAAAGATTAAACTTTTTAATTTGCAAAAAATATCCAAAAAGTTTTAAAATATCGTAATCAGTTAAAACTCGTTTCAGCAATTCGCGCCATTAGTAAAGCAATTTTAGAATAATCCACAATAATCATTATTTTTCTTTTATCAATTTCAAATGACATGGCCGACGTTTGAGGAGAGCTATGCCCTGAAAAAAAAAATTCATGTACAATGACATACAGTATGTCATATTAAAGCTTACAGGTATGTATTCAAAATAGTTTAAGTTTTATGATCAGAGAATAGGCGAGAGATACTATAAATAGGATACAAAAAATGTTCCTAAACATTTTGCAGGACAATATGTCAATCTTCATATGCCATATTGACTCAAATTGTCAACAAAGAAAAGAAAAAAAAAACAAAAGCAAAAAGTTTTACATGAAAAAGTTTTACGAAAAAAAGTTTTACTAGAAAAAGTATCTTTTTTTAAGTGTTTCATTGCTATCCAAAATGTTTAGGCACATTTTTCTCGTATTGTTTTGTCTCGGAATTGTTATAAACTCCGAGACGAAATAATTCGAGAAAAGCTATTATTAATGGATATAAGTATATATAATAGATATAAGCGTTCCTTACTCAGTTGTGCAGTGAATACAGACCGAAAAGTACGAGAGACAAAGCGAATTTGCAGCCAGTAGTTCTTTGTCTCTTTCTACGCCTTGCCTTGCCTGCGGTTTGCAGAAAAGAGATATATTATATTGGCCGCGTATTTGCTTTCCCTTTGTAGAGAGTGAGTGGTCAGTTTTGTTAGGCGAATGCTCAGTCCATTCTCTATGTCTACGGGTTAGACCTTTCAATCGTCGCGCGTCGCCTATGCAGGGGGGTTACCATGATCTGTTAGTGCAGGAATGTTTTAGTATTATTCCAAGAGTGGGTAAGAGATGGCGCTAGACAGCTGTCTAGCGCTGTCACTTTCCCACTCTCGGAATAGTCCTAAAACATTCCTGCACTAACAGATCATGGTAACCCACCTGGTCACGATAGCGAAGAAGAGCTCGCAGTCGCCTACAGATATTTCTGAATATTATGACTTCCCTAAAGCGACTTTCCAAAAAATATACAACTGGATAGGCAATAAAACACTAAAATGGTATTTGAATTCAAAAGTCATTTATTCAAATTAGGCTGATAATCAGCACTTTTCAAACGTAGAGTTTACAAGAGACAGTCCCCCAAAACGCCCGCCCTTCGCCACTTCCTAGTGTTTTAGCTGGGAAGAAGAAGTGGCGGAACAAACTCCCCAGCAACACATCTGTCTGTTAGGTTAGAAGAACCAGATTCTATACAATAGCGTGTAAAATATATTAAAAGAATCAATTGCAGTAAATAATTGTGACATGTCAGGTAGCACACACCAATAATAAAATAAAACATTAACATACATATATTTATTTAAGTATCTAATTATGTAGGAAGATTATACATTTGTATATAAAATATATTAATCTACTTATATTTGTTTTACAGACGTATTAAGAAAAAAATCATTGCAATTACTCAGACAAGACACATTCAATGTTTTCATCCACTCTTAAGCCTATTCATCTTCAAAGATCAACAAAATGTTATCAAGGAATGAGGCTGGTGCCGTTATATTTGCTTGATGCCTGGCCCAGCCCAAATACCATAACAACGTCATGACATGGCAACAACACCCAACTGTCCGATTTCCAACTAGGCAACTACAACAATAGCCTAAAATGGCATCCAAGGGATTGGGGCTAAATGGCTCCCTGTCAAACAAAATATATGAAAAATATTGTTTACGGCTTATGTGACGTGACTTTATTCTCCCCCTCAAAAGGAAAGGTGAGAGTCAAAGTGGCGGGTGTACCATAGCGAATCAAATTATACCAATTACCAAAAAAATGTATCTATAATGTACTATTTTGTACCTAGCTCTAAGAAATCTGTACCTCCTTCAGAACGAAATTATTTCGAAATTAAGGTACACCCGCCATATTGATGTCAATATGGCGGGTGTAAATAAATAAATAATAAATAAATAAATAATTTTTTTTTACGTTTTTACGAAAATGCACTCCAAGAGTTATTACTAAACTTTTTTCCGAGCAAACATTACCAGAATTTTCGTATTTTTTTTTTCGAATTTTCGAAATTACGCGTTTGAAGTTACAAAAACGCAATGAATATCAAACATATCCGACAAGTAGGTCTACGTGGCTTAGAGCGAAGGGGCGGGGTTTAACTTTGCTTGCCTGGGTTCGCAGTACATTGCGCGAAATAAAAAAATCGTTTTTTTTTTTCATACCTAAAAATAAAAGTCGTTTCTCAGCAATAATTTTTGCACCAAGCTACTTTGTTAGATGTACAGTATGCGCAGTTGACGGCTATGTGATTTGTCTTTACACCGTGTATGTACCTAGATCAATAATATAATCAAACATAAGAACGCGCCAAGAAGGAGGTAGAGGTCTGATAGACATACACAACTTACACAACAAACAGATACTTTCACTAAGAGCTTACTTTCATAACAAATCCGAAAATTCTTCACTACACAAACATATAACGGAACACGATACGAAACTTACGCCTCTTAACCTACACAATAAGAACACTCAAATTAATGAACAACTCATAAACACGCAAGAAAAAATTGCCGCGTGGTGAGCCAAAGCCCTTCACGGGAGACACCGAGCCTATCTGAGCCAACCACACGTCGACAAAGCGAAGTCGAACGAATGGCTCAAACGAGGCGAACTGTTTCCCAAGACGGAAGGATTTATGATGGCAATCCAAGACCAAATAATAGCTACTCGTAATTACAGGAAATACATAATTAAAGACCCTCATCAACCGACTGACTTATGCAGACATTGCAACACCGCCTCTGAGACCATACAACATATTACAGGAGCTTGTAAATCACTTGCACAGACTGACTATAAGCATCGACATGACCAAGTTGCCGCTATTATACACAAACAATTAGTATTTAAATATAAACTCATAAATGAGATGAAACCATATTATAAATATAAACCGGAATTAATACTAGACAATAACAATCAGAAAATCTATTGGGATCGGACGATAATAACAGACAAAACTATACATTTCAATAGACCAGATATAACCGTTCACGACAAAGCCAATAAAACAGTTTACTTAATAGATATAGCTATCCCGAACTCACATAACATTCAAACTACAATAACTGAAAAGCTTAGTAAATATCAAGACCTCGTCATAGAAATAAAAACCCAGTGGGAAGCACAAACCGTCCACATCGTCCCTATAGTGCTCTCTTCCACTGGTATCGTACCAAAGTCTCTTATACAAAGCCTTCACACTTTACACATGCCTCCCCACACTCTTCAGCTGCTCCAAAAAGCAACAATTCTCAACACCTGTCGCATCACCCGGAAATTCCTTACTTCTTCTACAATATCATCCACATTCACCATTTAAACTCCCCCCAACAAACTTGGCTCCGGCCCGTGGGTAGGGCTTTTTACTCTCTTACGAGAGAAGAACATAAAATAACTTGAAAGAATAATAAAAGTAAACGAGACACGGTTGTTTCATTTCTCAGGAACTATCCCACTGATCAAGTGTGTGTTTCTTTTTACTTGAGGTACTTTTTAGGTACATTTTTTTGATGTAATTATATTTTAAGAGTAATGGTTAAATAATAAAGTATTAAGGTACACCCGCCATATTGACATCAATATGGCGGGTGTACCTTAATTTCGAAATAATTTCGTTCTGAAGGAGGTACAGATTTCTTAGAGCTAGGTACAAAATAGTACATTATAGGTACATTTTTTTGGTAATTGGTATAATTTGATTCGCTATGGTACACCCGCCACTTTGACTCTCACAAGGAAAGGGCTATTTCCACGCACTTGTGCAATGATGTTTTGCGCATTTTGCAATTCTGGACAGACTTCCACTTCATAAATGCCATTATTCCTAACATGCTCTCCATAGTAGGAACGGGCTTGCTTTACTTGATAAGGCCCAAGAGACACTAATATTAATTGCTCACGTGTGAATTGAGGGAAACTTGTTAAGTCAGGTATATTAGCATCAATTCTTGAGAACATTACTCGCCTTCTGTTAAGATTTTCTTCAGCAACATATTCAGCTAAATAATTATGGGCGTGTAAATATTGCCTAACTCCATTTATTATCTCTGGAGCATCAGACCTGTCTATGATTAGTGGATGGAATCTGTTGGTGCGGGCTGCACCAATTTTAAAATCAGTCATTAGATGCTTAGATGCAACATTAAAAAAGTCTTGTCTGAACAATTTGTAATCACGCTTAAAGCGACCATTTACCACCTCCACCACCCATCTACACAATGTGACACATTGGCTTTTGTTAGCCTGCATAGTTGTTAGTTGTTGTTGACCTAGGTCAACAGTTTCAGGCTTATATATTTTATAGTTGCATGATTCTAATAATGGTATTGCATCCCTGAACCCCCTATCCAAAATAAAAACATCATTTTCCCTGTAGAAAGTCCTCATGGAGCTTCCTGAATTTTGGAATAAATCTTTCATAATATCTGCATCAGTTTGTGTGGCAGCATAAGGCCCTACAACATCTACTATATATCCATCTGTGCACACAATCATGAATGGTTTAACCAAGTTTTCATATTTGTGAAGACTGTAAGTTTGTTTTTGATAGAGATAGTTGGCACTTTTTTGAATATATATACACACATCAAAAGTATCTAGGGATCAACATATATTTTTGCAATAACTTTTCTCCTGATTGATATTAATTAAAATTTTCTTTAAGGATTCATCAAATAAAGTGTTTTCGTTTGTCACAGTAACGATAAACCAATTTACCTTTGCATTAATAAAGAAATTTGCCATTTTCCTAATAAAGGGATTTTTGACATTTGAACCACTAACATTAAAGTTCGAAAAAAAGACTGAAATAACAGTTTTCTTTAAAATTTTATTGGGTAACTTAAACAATTAATAATCCGTGTTTCTACCGCGAACACTAACAACACAAGAACATCGGTTTGGCATACTCAAAATGAGTTCATCCAAATCACGCTGTGGAATGGCCGCCCATGTTCGTTGTAACAACAAAAAAAGGTCTTCTTGCGACTGGATACCCTCCATATTCGGCAGAGCTCTTCTCTGTAGCATATCCCATGCATGCTCAATCGGGTTCAAGTCTGGCGACTGAGCAGGCCAGGGCAGGACATTGATGTTAGCTGCGGCGAGAGTCTGTCTTACAACTCTTGCGGTGTGCGGTCGTGCATTATCATGCATTAACTGAAATAAGGGACCGATTTGCACTTGTAGAGGAACGATGACGTCTGATACAATCGTCTCAGCATAAATTTGAGTGTTGAGGTTGCCTCTGATCCAAATCAACTCAGTTCTTCCGCCGATCCAAATACCCGCCCATACCATGATGGTTCCACCACTATAAGGATGGACTTCCTGGCAGGATTTTAATCGCTGTTGGCGTCCAGGGGTTCTCCAGTGTCGTATACGTCTTGTATCCGGTCTCATACCAAAACGAGACTCATCAGAAAAGCACACGAAACGCCATTGTTCTTCTGCCCAATTTCTGTGTTCAAGAGCCCATTGATATCGAATCCTACGATTGTGCATTGCTATAGGTGGTACCCGTAGCGGTCTTCGGGAATGAAGGTTCACTTCATGCAAGCGGTTTCTGACTGTTTGGTCGCTAATTAAGTTCCCTGAAGAGTGATGAAGCCTCACGGCTAACATCATGGCGGTTATTGTTGGAGCTCTTCGAGTTAAGATTTGAATGTATCGGTCTTGTCTCCGTGTGGTGCAGCGATACCGTCCTCCATGGCGCTCAGCCACGGTACCAGTGCTTCGGTAACGTGTCCAAAGTCGACTGATAACACTCTGACTTGTATTCAGAGCTAAAGCCACAGTACGTTGCCGGGAACCAGCTTCTATCATTCCCACGGCTCTGAGCATTTCTTCCCTGCTTAAATGACGTCGCCGCTCCATAATAACGTTGGTTTTAATCAGTAGTAGGGAAACAGTAGCACTAATAATGTCTTCAATGCGTTGTATGTTTTTATAGGGAAAATATTGACAGCTTATTTTCATCTTTTACTCGAATTTGATTGAGAGTTCCTGATTCAAATTATGAAATGCACCAAAAAGGATCCATATAAATTTATAAAATCATAAATTTATTACAAAGCCACATCTCAATCTCAAGAAATCCACATAAAAATGCTTGATCCCTAGACACTTTTGATGTGTGTATAAGTAGGTTCCATCACAAACTGAAATGGCAGGCCTGTCTTCTAAAGGAAGCTCTTGGTTGCCATATAATGCATTAGGAATAGCTAGATTCCTTTCTGCTATTTGCTGTGGTGTTATATGCTGTAATCCGATGTGCCTTGGAACAAAATGTTCGCTTAAACATGACCTCACTTTATTCATGTGTAACTCCAATGTTGATCGACACATGTTAAATAGCGAGGCCAGTCTACGATTACATTCCCCAGTCCGAAGTTTAATCAAATAAATGGCTAATGCAGTTTTTGGTTCACTGACTAGATTTCCCAAAGGAATTTCACTACACAGAGCTACAAACTTTGTCACTGTAAGCCCCGTCCAATAGTGACAAATGTGATGAGGCATTTGTTCCACTTTATTAAAGTCAAAAGTCACTGGATCTCTTTTTAGAAGTGCTATTAAATCTTCTGACTGCTGAACAGTAAAATAAGATGATGTATTTGTGTTCTCAGGTAATAAATGCCACTCATTAGCAAATAAATGTATCTCACATATTCGGCAACTGATGGGAACATAATAATTGTGTTCTTTAAGCAACATTACCTTGACAAAAGTAGGAATTAAATGCCCTGATTGATTATTACACTCTCTAAAAATACAATGGCTAGAAGTATTTGGAGCACGTTTGTAACTAGGCAGATAATTCATTTGGTCAATTCCTCGTGCTCCAGCAGGTTTATCAGCTGGTGCAGGTGGTGGTGGTGGTGGTTCATGTGCAACAGCAGGATTAGCAACTGGTGGAATTGGAGGTGGTTCAGGCAATCCAGGTTCATTTTCCTGTAGTTCTTCAACCTGTCTATGTACATTTAGTACCAAGTGCCTATTAGCTCGCATCCAACAGGGATGACATGCTTGCCTGTTTGTCCTACGATCCTGTAACAATGTTTGTCATTTTTTATAAAATCTTTACCTTTTAATGTCTAGCGATATTTATTATATTTATTTATTTTAAAGTAAATGGTAGAAATGTTTCAGGCAATCTAATAAATGTGGTAAGTATTTATAATAACGGGTATTTATAATTATTATTAGGACGCAGTCTCAATTGGCGTATAGTTTGTGGCTGACTGTTTGCCTGAGTTAGTGCCAAATAATATTTTCAATATAACGGCCACAGTATGCACATGGGCAAATAATTGACGGACTCATTAATTATAAGGAATTTGCTTCATCATGGGAACAACACAATAATAATTAATAGCAGCCAGGGCAAGGTAGGCATCAGTACACACTAACCTGATTGTGGGTATTCCATGAGAAGAAAATATTGATTAATGGACTGATTTCTTCAAGTGTGTGGTATCGCACTGAGTAACGCCTCCCCATAACAGAGCATCCACAACCAATACACACCATTGGGTAGCCCAGTGCTCTGCTATGTGTACCTTCTACCGAGCGTTGGTTTAACAATATATAACATGCATTGCAAATCACCCTATCTGAAGGAAGCTGAAAAACAGAAAAAATTGTACTCAATAAAGTAATACGTGATATTTATATTGTGCTACTCTTTCGGATTATGGAACTCAACAGATTATAATGGCAGGTGAAGTTGGTAAAATAAGAGCGTAAAGAATCATGCCAGGATTCTTTACGTTCCAAATAACATGCCAATACATCGTCAAATTAATAAAACCTATTTCTTGTTCTTCTTCATTGAAGTAGAGAAAAAAATCTAAAGTGCCCTTTTTTTTTGCAAAAGAGTTTATTTAATATTTATAGACTAACTTAATCATTTGTACATATTTAATGGTATGGTATACCGAAACGATAGACTTGACTGTGTCTTATTAACTTCCGTAATACAAATTATCATGTGCTTACTTGACAAGTATAAAATATCATGTACATAGTACAAAAAAAAAATGTTTTATTGCTGATAAAACACTCATAAATGAGTTTTGAAATAAAATAACAAACGTTTTAATAGTCTAGCGCTAGTGCATTTAGTTAGACAATAAGGTGGAACGAAGTTCGTTATAGTGGTCGGATTTCAATGGACGATAGATTTGGCAAAGAAAGTAAAAAAAAACAATCGACCTTCGCGACTTTTTTTTAATTTCTTCTCCACACTTCGAGGAACTCAATAAAAAAGTCCCATGAAAATCCGACCACTACAAACTTCGTCCCACCTTTTGAGTATTATTAATTGTCTAATTGCACTCAGCTGCAAGTAATGTTTGAAGTTTATGATATTATTGCCACATTAATTTATGTGCATAGGTGATCATCAAATGAGAAGATTATGATCAGATGATCATAACGATTCGTCTACGTATTTCGACAATATGTTTGTAAAACTTGCATCAAAATGTTTACAATTGTGTACAGTAAAGGAACTTGATTGACAACCAAATTGGCTGACAACTGATTCGTGGTTCGCCACGGAACATTTCGAGTGAAGCCAATGATGCGACTGATGCGGCATCAAGCAACCTGCTAAATTCAAGAAAATTAAGGTCGAATCGGCTAAAGTGTTAATTCAGACCAAAACTGTGACTGACTGAAAATTATAGGCGTTGTACAACAGCACCGCACGGACAGTTCGGACACACAACATATCGAGGGGTGAAAGGCTATTTGGTTTAAGCGACATTTTTGCAACTTTACAGGAGAGCCATTTAAAGTTTAAAATTTCCGAAAAAGAATCATAACAAAAAAACTTCTTCAGCTATTGGAATGAAGTAAACTTAATTTAAATTAATTTGAAAACGTCGAGGTGTTGATGCTTATACCATATAAAACGGACCTTTAATTAAGAAGATAAATGTCGCTTAATACGAATTGCCTTGAGCCACTATTTTTCAGGGAACGGAAAAAAGATTTAATTGACTTCATAACTACAATTGGCTACAGGAAAAAAATACTAAGCGACTCTGCAGTATATTTTCAGAATAAGCCAAACAGCATGAAGTGACGCAGCTCAAAATTAACTGTAGCAAGCTATTTATCTCACCTGCCAATTGAGATTAAATTGACTGACTGGCTAATTCACTTAAGTAACATAATAGTATTGAAAATGTAACGTTGGATGTAACATTTTAAGCATCTAATATCAGTCAATGGCTGTTGAAACAACCTGAATATACCGCTATCACCGAAAATTTCAGGTGCTGATATTTAATAAATAAAGAGATACACAGAATCAGTTCAAGTATTTATTAAGTCACGTAATAATAATAAAGTAGTGTAGCTCATGTCAAATTTTGTGAGGACAGAGCTACACGACCTAAGCCAGCCGTACCAGCATGGCAGTACAGGATTGAGCGACGTATTGGTGGGGCCAGAGCACTCATTGGCAAACTAATCTCCTTCAGGGAGGGCAATACACGCCCTAGAGTGATGTGCTTTGTGAGGCGGGCGATCTCGGGGACTGATATTAGCCCTCGAGACTACATCTCCCGTGTCACAGAGCGTATCGACGAAGCAGAAAGTGTATGCATGGGCAAGCCGTATTCGTAGGTATAAGCGGCGCACAGTGGGCTGGGATTACAAGGTTGGGTCTTAAGAGATCAAATGTATTTTTTTGGTATCTAGGCATAAATTTAAAACGTTTTTATTCTTTGACTTTTTTTAATTTAACGAGTACTTTCGGAGATATAGCCATATCAAATTTGTATGAAGAGTCATGTTATTTTAGTTAAGCAATTTATTCCAATTAAATTGAAATTGAAAATAATGTATACTAAACGGCCTGAAAACCTCAATACCTACTTAGTTCTTTAAAAAAAAACAATGTTCGACATTTTCCACCACCATAGGTAGGTATGACGTAATTTGTTTTGAGACTTATTTCCGGGAATCAAGGGATAAGAGTGCGCGAGCGCAACAACAAGTTATGACGTGTCGTAACGTGATTGGTGCAACGATAGGGTACCTACGGAATGTTCGGTTGCATTCAAACGTACTTCAGTGTTCTATTACCCACCATAATAGACGCACTACCCCCACACATTCATTACTTACTTATTTGTTATTTTGTATTTGTGAAAATGTTTGAAAATTTAGTGACAAACCTTGATCTTTTCGTTATTTTAAAAAACAGTGGCAGTATTAAAAATAATGACAGTTTGTGTAGTGAGATAAGGTCTAAATTTTTAGTCGAATTAAGTGATGATCACGAAAAGACCAAAAGTTGTTTTGTGCAAAATTTTGTTATAATTTAAATAGAAGATGGGAAAACGCTTATCGTAAAGAAAATATATTCAAAACTAAAAATAGTGAATGGTTACAAGAAAACATAATACGGCCAGACTTTATTAAGTGTTTAATAGGCAGTAATGAAGATCAACCAGCACCGAGTACATCAACTCAGTATGTATTACCATCAAAAGTTTCTGTCGGTGTATCCACCGAACAAAGCCCAAGAAAACCTTTTTGTGAATTAGCGCCTAAACAGAAAAAAAGACGTGCAGAAAACTTTCATTTATCTTCGGACGAAATAAAATATGCATATTTTGAGCAGTTGAAAGCGGATGGGAATGAGGAGGTTGCTAAAATACTAGAACATTTACTAAAGAATCCCCAAGATGTAAAAAAAGTTAAAAAGTGCATATCTGTTAAAGAAACAAAACCTGTGTTTTCTCCGGATGAGGCTTTAGGGTTATTTTTATCACTTAAGCTGACCAAGTGGCAATACATTACTTTAAGAAAAAGTGTTAACGAAAAAGGCAGTAATACAGGCTGTTAGTGTAAACACCGTTATCCTTGAAACCAGTGGTTTGGTTTCACTTATAGAACGTAAATTCAATGAAAAAAAATAATCATTGTTTTTAAAGTAAAATCTCCATTTTTCCTCAAAATTATTTCACCCTATACGCAAGGGCAAAGAGGACGGAGCGCGGGAACACAGCGCTAGATCAAACAGGCCACACGCCGCGCGCGCGACTCCAACCACACCCCTCAGTCTCTCCGCAGCCTCGCTATCGATCGCACGTTACGACACGCTTGCTCGCAGCGCAGCGCTTGCGCCCGCGCCGCCCGCGCACCACCGCTCATTTTTCGCGCAATTGTGTAGTTAGGTATTGTGTAGTGATTATGTCGTATACAAACGTACAGTGGACCGAAATGGTTCGGGTTTACGCCGCGTCGGGTGATAACCTAAACGAGGCTCGAAGAATGTACGCAGAGTTATTCCCTGGACAACCTGTGCCAAACCGAGAAACGATGTTGGCGGCTACTCAAAGGTTACGTACCTATGGCCAGTTCACCGTGCCGGCCCATGCTCAGGGGCGTGGCAACCAGCAGCTGCCAGTTGACCTTCAGGAACGCATACTAAATTTCTTCGCGGAGAACCCAGAGGAGAGTACGAGGCGGGCAGCCTGTATCTATATATATAAAACAAAGTCGGGTTTGTTACAACACTTATAACTCTAGATCTGCTGGACCAATTTTCATGGTTATTGATTTGTTGGAATTGTCTCTGCCTAGAATAGCAGAATAAATCTTAAAAATAATGAAAAATCGACGAATAAAAAATTACGAAAGATAAATCATTTTCCCAAAATGTTCCTTGGTTTCGTACCTGTCAAACATTTGTCTGCGTCAGGATGGCTGGACCAAGAGAGATTTTAGAGGTTTGAGAAATACCAAGCTTTTATACCTATTTTATACTATTTGGTACCAGACATCAAAAAACTAGTACCTCGCTAAAGAGGGAAAACTATAACGAGGAAAGTGGCCAGCCATTCTGACTTCAGAATGGCCGGACCAAACTGGTTTCACCTAGTTGTAGGCGTTATAACTAGTTCATCTTTTCGTTAAAATATAGTACCTCATCAGTACCTCAACATATATTTTTCTTATATTTTTTCGATAAGCCATAAATAAGTTACACCTACAACAAGAAGAACTCGCACTTGCCCGGTTTTTTCTACCCGACTGCGACAGCGGCGAAGCCCAAAAGGAGTGTTATTTAAGCCAGTAATTAAAAATTATTGTGAAATTGCATGGAAAATCCAAATAAAATCGAAATAGTTACAATTTTATTTTTCCATACAAACTGGTCCCACCCTCCGTGGTCCTACCTATCAAACATTTTATGCGTGCGGTCAGAAATAGAAATTACATTTAAGAAAACTTGACGACTATGTAGGTGGTAGGTAGTAGTAGTAGGTAGGTAAAAGGTAGGAAGGTAGTAGGTATTAGGTAGGTAGTAGGTAGGTAGGTAGTAGGTAGGTAAAAGGTAGGTAGTGGGTAGGTAATTATGTTTATTTTTGTACAAAGAAAATTACCGAAAACAAATCATATCACACATTTATAAATAAATATTACGTATATTTAATCATTGTTTGACACATTAATAGACACATTAATATTTTTTTGCATATAAATAACAGTGAGCAAACGTTTTGTTTTTACTAATTGTGATTCTACTTGACATGTCATGGTAACATTGCCATTTGGACCCTCTGCGGCAATGTGATTTGTAATGTCAATATACATATATGTGTGATTTGTATTTGTTTGTTGGTCAATATTTGTTTTTTTTTTTTATTAAAATAAAACAAATATTTAAGGGAGGCTCCCATACAACAAACGTGATTTTTTTTGCAGTTTTTATAGATAATGGTATAGAACCCTTCGTGCGCGATTTCGACTCATAAGTACTTGGCCGGTTTTTATTTTTGTTGTATTTATCCTATTTATTTATTTTAAACATATTTAGTTTCGTTATAAAGTATCTACGGGCTTTAAAAAAACCGGGCAAGTGCGTAGCCATAAATAAGTCACCTACAACAAGAAGAACACGCACTTGCCCGGTTT